>ML685798.1:7084424-7199252 GCA_007922175.1 Pelusios castaneus
GGGGGGGGGGGCAGCTGCAGGCTGACAGCCGGGAGCAAGTATTGGATGTGAGGGGCACAGGAGACCTGGTGACTCTTCCCCCCTGTAAGCAGCATGTCCATGGGACGCAGCAACGGCCCCCACTCAGCACAGCTTGGGGTGCTGAGCCCCCCCGGCTGGGGGAAGGGAGGCACTGCAGGTAGTGGGGGCTGAGTTTAGGGGGTGGGGATGGGGCACAAATGGAGGGCTGTGGGGGCAGGATGTGGTTGTGAGCCGGGGGGTGGCAGGATGGGGGAATGTGGGGGGGGCAGTGCAGGGTGTGGGTGTTACGGTGTGGTGTGTAGATTGTGGAGGGTGAGGTGTGCGCTGGGTGCTGGGGTTAGGCGGGATGGGGATCCATAGGATGGGGTGTGAGTGGGCGGGGGCAGGGGTTGGTGTTATAGTGGGGTGTGGGGCCAGTGAGGGGTGCATTTGTCAATACCTTTTGCTCTGGCTGCTGGGTTGAGCTATGTTCCACCTCGAAGCAACCCTATCTCAGTGCCGGAGGGGGAGGGGGTCCCTTTCTCCCTCTAGAGCATTCGGCAGCAGCAAAGACGGGCGGCGTGGGGCAGGCAGACCCGCGCTCCTGACCCCAGCCTGAGCCTGCCTGTCCCACCCTGAGGGCGGGGAGGGCCAGCCCAGAGCCCGGGCACAGGCCGGGTCTGCCGCTGCAAAGCTGCAGTCCCGGGGGTTGGCACTTTTCCCGTTACATCATCTCCAAGCATCATACTAGCTACAGCTGAATTGGAAGGCAACATACCGTATAGACCCGAGTATAAGCCGAGGGTGACTTTTTTCAGCACATTTTGGGTGCTGAAAAGGTCGGCTTATACTCGAGTATATATGGTATGTGTTGTGAATGATATTGGGATCCCAAAATGCTTGACAAACTCTACACAAAATACATTTAACTGAACATCCTGTACCACCAAAATGGAGCCACATGAGTGGCAGGAAGCCACGGTCTTTGAACAGGCATATAATAGAACAGTAATTCAGGGCAGAAGGGACATACACTTTATTGAACAGAAAGTACAAATGAATGTCAGCTGGTTAGAATGAATAATCATTCAACCTGATTTTAGTCAGGACACTGGGTCAACGTTTTGGCTCCTGCAAAAAATGCCAAAGAATATTTAATAATCAGTATTTGGAAGACTGCACCTTCAGTAATAGTGCTGGAAGTATTGTGGCAGTTCTGACCCAGTGCCCTCACTCAGATGACGACTGCCACCCAATGAATCAAACTTGTGGTTCTGAGAATTTATCATCAACGTTTTAGATAACATCTGAAAATATTAAACAAAATAGTGCATTACGCTCTCTAACCATGCACAAGCTATTTATCGCTACAAAGTACTATTTGTTTTAAGGCTTAGGTGATAGGAGTGTCCAGAGTCTACTAAAACAGTGGAAGAGGAGGTCATGCCGCAGCATGCTTACCAAGGTGAGAATAAAGCTACCTCAACTTTCACAAATTTACCTGCAAAAGAAATGAAGCCAAACTGAGAACAGCCATGTGATAAAGGGGCTCTGTTTTCCTTTTCCAAGGAATTACTGTTGTTTAACAATTTAAGTGTTACTTTGAGTGAGACAAAATCCCTTGAAGCAAAAAGATCTAACTGGTGAACTTTTTCTTAAGGTTCAAAGTCCAGGCCATAAAAGTCTGCATCTGCAGACATAGCAAGATTAGAATAATTCATTCACAACACTCTCCACTTCTTTCCTAATAGCCTTCACAGATTGTATGCTAGGGACGCAAAAAAAAAAATTCCAAACAAAATTTCTGGGAAGCCTAGACAAGAACAAGTTGAAGATTCTCCCAGTAATTAAGAGGGGAAAAAAATATTTTTTTTTGCCTTCAGAGACATAGGATCAATTTTTTTGTTTTGTTTATAAACAGAGCAATTTTAGTCTCAATCTATTGCCCTGACCATCAATTGTGCCTTTAAATTATCCTCTATTTTGGAAATGAAATCTCAGATTTCTTACCTTGTCACTTGCTTTTTTTCCAGATTTCTTCTTTTTAGGAATATCCTTCCAGAGAGATTCTACAGTTACATACCCTTGCAGACTCCAGTCATACAACCTTGAACCAGTGACCTTTAAAACAAGAGGTTGTTGGATCAATCAGTTGAAGAGCTGTCTGAAAAGAGTTTATTCTTATTGCAATGTAAATGGTTTCAAAACCCACCTACACCCGCTAAGCAGGACTGCTTTACAAAACACTCATGCTGCTCAAGTACTAAAAAACACACCATAAAAAGGATGACAACAAAAAATACCAACCAAAAAAGGAAAAGCAGAAAAATGGTTTATTCTGATACAATGTTTTGAAGGAAGTATAACAAGAGATGGGTTTAAAATAGCCTATTCACCATTATTACAAATGTCAGTACGATTCTGCATAGTTCGCTGAGAAGTTATATTAGTAAATTCCTAATGTACAAAAGAAGTAGTCAAGCCCACAGTTTTGGTTTATGTCCCACCAAAATGGAGTTATTTTTCTTAAGAGTCTCTGTAACATTAGAATCCAAAGGATATTGTTCACCAGGATAGGAAAAGCCTTATTTTCTAGCAACCCAGAATAACCAAAATTCCCAGTTCAAGGAACCAAAATACCTGACGTGCACTTAAGTGTACATTGACAGACTGTTGGGTTATAAGCACTGCTTTTTTTGTGACGGTACTCAGGGGAACTGAGTACTGGCACCTTTTTTTCATAGCGATGTGGCCCTGGCTCCTGCTGCCGGTGGCCCTGACTGAGGCCTCTAGACTATATTGTGAATTTCATGCACACACTCTCCCTATTGATTTTTGGAGGAATTTGGATGACAAAATTAAGCATGTCCATGTGCTCCATCCAAACTGCAGTGAAGAGCAATTTCTTCTCTGCAAAGCACACAAGAAAGGCTAGTTCTCCTTTTCTACCTGCTGTCAGATTTGCCATTCAAATCAATGTAATTAGGATTTTTAGATGCAGCTCAACCACAATTTGTCTGCCTATCTACAAATTCCTAGTGAACCCCACCATGTGTCCTTGAGAGAAGGAAAATAATATAAGGCACAACATCCAGGAACCTTCCTCCTGCCTTAAAATCAAGTTGAATTTTCAGCTGGTGAGAAGCAGCTGTAGCATTCCACTCTTTCCGTCTGCATGGATTCTTCATTACAAAGCACCATTAACCTTTAGTGTTTTGAAAAGAGAAGGCTTCACCATACAACACACTCCATGTCAGGGTATGGTTTCAGATATGCACATTGTTACTATTGTGACAAAGTTCCTCCTCTACCTTGGTGGGTCCCACGCTTCCCTCTAGCGGTGGGTCTGTTTCCCTCAGGCCTGGGAAAGGTCCCTTGCCCCTTCGGGGAGGGGCTTTTCCTTCCCCCAGTCTTTGTGCCTGCAGGGCCCTTTCTGACCAGTGCTCTGTTCCTTCTCCAGATGTTTGCCATCCAACTGCACTTTGCCTCCTCTCACACACTGCAGTAGCTCTCCTCACTCTCACACTCCAGCTACCCCCTTTTGCTGGAGGGGAGGCTTTTTAACAAGTCTTGGGTGGGGCCTTGATTAGCTCCAGGTGTGCCAATTAACCTGAAGTAAGCACTGCTCAGCTACAAGGGGAAAAGGGACTTGCTGAGCCTAGGACTAATATATTGGCTTTCTAGAGCTCTCCAGAAACCCTCCAGTCTGACCCTGTCACATTACCTAGAATTGAAAAATGGTCTAAAAAGAACCAGTAACTGATCTCAACAGGAAGTCATATCCATACACTGTAGTTACAGACAATATACTTATTTCAAAAATAGATTCATTTTGAACACAAAAAAGAATTGTGACAAATAAGTTTTCTAGTCAACCAACTAGATCTGAGATGCAGGCTGTCTTTGGACAAATTGTTTTAAAAAAAGGAAACGCATACTTAGCCTGTGTGGCCACCATGTTAGACTAGTTAAAGTAGGTCATATTTTAGGTATAAACAAGTTGCTAGTTGGCAGGCTGCACTGAGAGAATAAAGATTTTTATCTGCATTTGATGGTGATAGGGAAGAAAAAAGCAAACATCCAGAGACCTGGCAATGAATGTGCCATATGTCTATAAAATCCTCACAGGCACTGATGGTATAAACCTTTGTACTTTCGTCTGGCTTTTGAAACTTTAGCTCCCAAATATGCAGACAAACCAGTCATTCACTTTAGAACAGTTTATACTTCATCAGAAAATGATTCTGCTTCATCTGAACATAGTATGCTGCAGTTATGTGGGTATCATCATTAGAAAGCTGCAAAAGTGCAAACTTATCAGATTAAAAATAAAAAAAACTCCTTTTCTCTGTCTGCGGTGTCAGTACCAAACAAAGCTATCAACACAAGATGAAGGAAAACCAACAACTGTCTGCAGGCAGCAGCTGTTTGTTCCTGGTTATAAAATTTTTCCAGTACATGATCTTTAATCTAGTCACAGCAAAGGGCAACTTGTTGCAAAAAACTGTCAACGGTAATGAAGTATTGATCTAATCTCTTATTTTGGATCTTTGCATTGTTTTTAAAGCCATAACAAGATACTGAATTACTCGGACAAACCAATGAATGAGAGGAGATTTTCAAGCTGTATATGGACTCAGTCTTGCATTCTTTAAAAACCTAAATATCCCAGGGTTAATGGAGTTATGAATGTGCAGTGATTGTAGAGCTGGGCCTCCTTTTCAGATTTTGAAATTCTTTGGCACAAGCAAGAAAACTGGGAAAACTTCTGTCAGAGAAAAGTACTTACAGCTTTTCCAAACAAAAACTCCAAGCAAAAAACTTACGGGATTCAGATAGGCAGAAACAAACAAAAAGTTTCAAAAGCACAGACTACCCACTTAAATTATGATGACCACCATTTATCTCTGTGCATATAGCTCCAGGGGTTATGCAATTCTTAGGTATATCCTGTAGATTTAACATTACAGCGTTTTCCAAAAATATTAGCTCTGACTGAGCCATTTTAAAGAGCTTTGCCACATTACAGTTTCTCTCCTGGCTGGAGTTGTCACAGCAAGTAAAACGATTAATAATACAGTCTCAGACTTTCAACTGAGAGCTTCCAGAACATAAATTTCTCCCGGCCTTCAGGAAAGTATTTTAGTAACTCCAGATTTGGTTTAAATTGAAAGGTGACAAAATGTAGTTTTAAGAAGGGTAGCTGTGTTAGTCTGTATATAGCAAAAACAATGAAAATCTTGTGGCACCTTAAAGACTAACAAATTTCTTCAGGCATAAGCTTTCACGGGCTGTAACCCACTTTCATGGGCTGTGAAGTGGAATCTACATTTAGGCTGTATATATACCCATGCAAGGGTGAGAAACACTGCAATGGGGATGGCAAGTGCTAACAAAGTCAATATAGTTAAGGTAGATGAGACCCATTCGCAACAGTTGATTAGAAGGTGAGAATGTGAGAACAGGGATAATTATGTTTTGTAATGAGATAAACATTCCAAATCCTTATTCAGACCCACTCTGATTATGCCAAGTTTGCATGAGTTCCAACTCTGCTGTTTCACGCTGGTCTGTTTTTGAAGTCCCTGTTCACATACACACACCTTCTAATCAACTGTTGGGAATGGGCCTCATCTACCCTAACTGAATTGACTTTGTTAGCACCTGCCCTCCCCTTTGTAATGTTTCTGACCCTCCTAACTGTAATTTCCACTTCATGCACCTGACGAAGTTGGTTGCAGCCCACGAAAGCTTATGCCTGAAGAAATCTGTTAGCCTTTAAGGTACCACAAGACTTTCATTGTTTTGGGTTTTTTTAAAATATAGTTTCTCACTAGTGTTAAATTTCTGTATGCCAAAATACCACTAACGTCCACTGAATTCTACATAAAAATTGCAAACACATTTAACTACATCGGAATATTTAAATAAACATTTAAAAGTCAGACTGGCAAGTTTTCAGGAAAACTTCTGAAGAAACTTGAAAGTGAGCTTATGTTCTACTTCATGTCTCAAATATTTCTGGGCCAAGTGCAATAGCCTCAAGCAACATGACAGTTATTCCTATTACCTTACTGTCACATAAACAACTTTCCCCCTCTTATTGCATACATACTATGCATTTACAAAATTAACTATCCTGCTTCAATACATATAGGTTATCAAGCAGAAGTAAGGGTAATGGCTCTGTATCATATGGCTTTGGCAGAACCTTAACTGAGAATTTGACGACTTTAACATTTACGTTGTTAACGTTAAACACAGTAGTCAATTTCATTTCTTGTTAAGGGAATAAATCGTGACAACAGCTGTGCACTGGCAAAGCTTTTTCCTTGCAGAAAGCCAATGAGCATGAATCATAACAACTTGTACATGGGTTGTATTATGCAAGTTGAGAAGACCCAATACTGAAAAGGATCAATAACTTTTCTATTGTACATAGAGGTCGATTTAAATAGTTTAGTAGCAGATGCTTTTTCCAGATTGAGACTGAACCAGAGTTAAGTTTAAAATTCAGGTAAGTGTAATAAAAGATCTAGGATAGAAAATAGAACAACTTTAAAACACCAGTGGAAGTTTTGCCAAAGCCACACGTTAGAACAATCTGCCCAAGCTTGTCAGTTAGGTGAAAGTCAAAGACAGCTTAACACAACTTTATAACATAGATCTATAAATTTTGTTCAAAATAATACAAACAATATCCTCCAAAAGATTAAAGGAATATCTTTTAGCAATCTTGTGCTAACAGCTACAAGTTTGTTATGCATAAGAAAAGTGCCTGGAGAAAAAAATCTTTTTAATTTCCAGTGACAGAAACTAACGCCTGGAACCGATCCTTGCTCATTAATTAAATTTAACCATTCAAGTTGTTGAGCAACTGTGAAATAGATCAGGTTGCTGTTGTACATCCTGTGTACCTGGTGTTCCAGAATTTCTCCTGTTAGCACTCCTCATTCAACAATACAAACATGGTAATTGAAAGTGACTGACTCTAACAGCTAGATGTGCAGGGCCTGTATTAACAACAATCGCACACTGTACTCTGCTTAGCATATTTCCTAGTTCTTTGATGAGCTAATCTTTCTCCTGTGGAAAGTTTTAATTAAGAGAGGAATGTGCACCTTTATCCTTTAATTTGGTGATATTTAATATTGTGTACAAGCATCAGTACTATGTGATACTCAAGGAAGTGCAGTATGGTAAACTACTCAATACAGAGTAATTCAGATTTTAAAAAGAAAAAAAACTCCACAAACAGTTTTTCCAAAGACCCACATTAGAAAAGTGTTTGTGTTTGAATTGGGAAGTTTTAATTGTTCCCAAATTAAAGGAGCCATACGTTTATGAACCTTAAAACAGAAGACCAAGTTAACTTTAGTTATGTCTTGTTAATACATCTTAAATTTTTACTACTATGTCTTAAGTGAAATCCAGCAAGACTTGGATTTTTTAAAAAAGTTGTTTTAAATAAAATCATTTTATGAAGCTAGAAATTTGCTTTTTAAAAATCTTTTCATGATGTAGTCCTTTCAAAACTCAACTTAACCCCGAGGATGAGGATGGGAAACACCGAAATGGCAGGTATGCAAGACACGAGGGTTGGAACAGGAATGGATGGAAAGGTGGAAATAAAATGCCACCTCCCTCTCCAATCAAACAAAATCAAAACACTGCAGAAGTGGTAGTTACTTTTCACCAAAGCTCTTAGAAATGCACTCAGCATATACACACTCATGGGGTGCGCTATCTGGTGCAGTCTTGATGATATCTTCTTGAAGCAGTACTTGTTAGAGTGCTCATCTGACTGTCTGATTCTTCTCCTCAGCATTCAGAGGAGCATTCGCTTCCTGCCACCTTTGGTTCCTCCCAACAACCTCCTCAAAGTAAGGATTTTATGTGAAGGGAGTGTGATCATGCAGAGTCTACTCACAGAAGTCTGGTAACAAGTCAGTAACTTGCATTTCTTCTTTGATGTCCTCTACAGAGTCCTATCTATGGGATGGTTTGGCAATCAGTTCTCCATGAATTGATGAGGGGAAAACACACGACTGAATAAGGATTGGAGTGCCACCCTACTGAACTGAGTACCTACTCTAGATGCCAGATCTAGGAAATAATGTTTTGTAAAAATGTGATGACAGCACCATGTCATAGCCTTACACAATAACATGTCTGAGGCATTTTAAAAGGAAGGTTACTCACTTTGGTGCGGTAACTGGAGTTCTTGGAGATGATGTCCCTGTGGGTGTGCCACTGTGGGTATTGACGCATCCTCGCGTTACAGTTCGAAGGCTTTTGAAGCAGTGCTCGTTGGGGGCCACACGCGCATGCGCGGCAGTCTCGTGCCGTGTTGTTGTAGCCCTTAGCAGCACACGTGGTCCCAACCGCCTCAGTTCCTTCTCCACCCAGTAGCCCAGGATAGGACTCCGAAGTAGAAAGGGGAGGAGGACAGGTAGTGGAGCACCCACAAGGACATCATCTCGAAGAACTCCAGTTACTGCACCAAGGTGAGTAACCTTCCTTTCTCCTTCGAGCACATGCCTGTGGTTGCTATACTGTGGGTTACTCCGTAGCAGTGTCCTCAGTTGGAAGGAGGGACTTCGGAGTTGTTATTATGGATAGATTGTAATACTGATCAGCCAACCACTGCATCTGATCATGCTCTGTTGAAGGGCATAGTGCTTGACAAAGGTGTGGGAAGATGACCATGTTGCTGCTTTGCAGATTTTGTGTATTGGTACACTGTTCAGGAATGCCATTGTTGTGGCAACGGATCTAGTAGAGTGTGATCTTATATTTTCTGGTGGTTTGGCTCCTGATGTTTTATAGCTTTCATATTTACAGCCCAAGATGAGTTTGGATGTTCTTGAGATGATAATTCTTTCCCTTTACATCTGTCTGCTATAGAGACAAATAATGTAGGCATCATTCTAAGTGTTTTTGTTCTTTCCAGATAAAATGCCAGGGCTCATCTGACATCGAGGGTGTGCAAGAGAGCCTGTTGAGGACCCTCATGTGGCTTCGGACAGAAGACAGGTAAGTATATGGGTTAGTTAATGTGGAAGGATGAGGAGATCTTTGGGATGAATTTAGGATGGGGACGTAAGGTAACCTTGTCCTTATGGAAGATGGCAAATGGAGGATGGACCATCAGGGCTCCTATTTCACTAACGCGTCCAGCTGACGTGATAGGAGTAATAATGAGCAAGATACCATGGGTTTGAAGGGTGATCTGATAAGGCATTGTAGGACTAGATTTAGGTCCCATGTAGGCGTAGGATGCTGCACTTCTGGGTGAAGGTTTTGAATACCAGTTAAAAATCATTTTGTTATTGGGTGAGTGAAGACCGATGAAGACTCTATATGAAAGATAGAAATAGCTGATAGCTGTACACGGATTAAGCTCATCAATAGTCCCAAGTCTTTTAGGTGTAGAAGGTATTAAAGGATGGAGTGAATAGGTGCAGAAGTTACACCATATCGAAAATCTCTTCCACTTCTGGAGGTAAGAACGTCTGGTTGTTGGTTTTCTACTATTCAAGAGGATGTGTTGTACACCCTATGAGCATTGGAGCTCTTAATGCTGGAACCATGAAGGAACCATACTGTTAGGTGCAGGGTTTCTGGATTCAGGTGAATTATTCTGCCTAAGTCCTGAGATAGGAGACTGGTGAGATGCGGGAGAGTGATAGGTGTTCTGTTGACATCTGTGTGAGCATTGTGAACCATGGCTGTCTTGGCCAGGTTGGAGTTATCATGATTGCTTGTGTTCTGTCCCTGTGAATTTTTATCAGCGTTCTGTGGATTAGTGGTATTGGGGGAAACACATGGTATAGATTCCTTGTCCAAGGGAGAAGGAAGGCATCGCCTAGTGAGTTCCTTCCTATTCCTGTGCAATAGCAGAATAGGGGACATTTGGTGTTTTTGAGCCTGGCAAACAAATCTATTATGGGGAAGCCCCATTGTTTGAAGATCGTTTTGTGGATTAATGGGTGTATCTCCCATTCGTGCAGTTGTGAGAATGATCTGCTCAGATGGTCTGCCAGAATGTTTTGTGTTCCTGGAAAGTAGGGTGCTGAGATGGTGATGTGGTGTTCTGTGCACCATTCCCATAGTCTGATAGCCTCTATACATAGAGAATTATATTATAAACCAACATGCATGCTATATTGTCTGTGATAATTCGTACATGTTGGTTTGTAATATAATTCTGAAAATGTATGCACGCGTTGCGCACTGTACAAAGCTCGAGAAGGTTTATGTGCAGGAAGGATTCCTGCATTGTCCATTTACCTTGAGAGGTAATATTTCCCAAATGTGCACCCCATCCTGTGAGGGATGCATCTGTTGATATTATCACTGTTGGGGTGTCTGTTAGAAATGGTACCCCTGTTAGTAGGTTGTCCTGTAGGCACCACCAGAGAAGAGAGTCTTTATTTTGAGAGGTACTGATACAATTTTCTGAAGATGGTGTTTGCTTGGCTTGCATACCTTGGTGAACCAGAGTTGTAATGGCCTCATGCGGAGTCTTGCGTATTGTACCACAAAGGTTGTCACTGCCAAGTGGCCTTGTAATTGAAGACATGCTTGTGCTGTTGGTGGTGGTGTCTGTCGTAACAATTGGATTATTTGTGAGATCGTTATGAATCGTTGATGGGGTAGGAATGCTCTGGCCAGTCTTGCGTACAGGCAAACTCCTACGAATTCTATGTCCTGAGTAGGAGTGAGTGTCAATTTTGACTTGTTTATGGGGAAGCCTAATGTTTGAAGTGTTTCTATGGAGAAGTTTGTGTGTTCTTCTGCTTGGGTCTTGGACCGTGCCTTTATCAAACAATTGTCCAGATAAGGGAAGATTGTGAGGTCATTTTCTCTGAGATATGCTGTGATGACAGTTAGCATGGCGCAGTGTATAGGCTGAATGGTAAAACAGTGTATTGGTAGTGGTTGATTCCTATGGTAAATCTTAGGAACCTCCTGTGGGCTGGGTGGATTGGGATGTGGAAGTAGGTATCTTTTAGGTCGAGGGCTGCATACCAATCGTCCAGTTACAGAGCAGGGATAATGGTTGAGAGTGTTACCATCCTGAACTTTTTCGGTTTTAGAAATTTGTTCAATTTTCTGAGATCCAAAATAGGCCTTCATCCTCCTGATTTCTTTTCTCTCAGGAAGTATGGGGAGTAAAACCCTTTTCCCCTGTGTTGATTCGGGACATGTTCTATAGCCTCTATACTTGGCAGACGAGTTACCTCTTGGCGGAGGAGGTTTTCGTGAGTTGTGTGCCTGAAAAGGGACGGGGAAAGGTAATGGTAGGGAGGTTTCAGCATGAATGGGATGGTGTAACGTGTACTGATAATCTCTAGGACTCATTTGTCTTTGGTAATTTGCGCCCATTTGTTGTAAAAGGGGGCGTAATCTGTTCAGGTAAATCTGAGGAGTATCTTGCTCTGTGTGATTGGGGAGGTTGTACAGACCCTTGACCACACCCTCAAAATTGTTGTTTGGGCTGTGGTCCTTGAGACAATGAAGGAGAGTTGTTTGGTTGTCTGCGGCGTTGTTGCTGTTGTCTGCCCCTTACTTGTTCTTGTCTCCTGTTGTTTCTGAAAGGGTATTGGAAGTGATATCGAGAATTGTATGGTTGGTAGAGGTATGATCTTCCTTTAATGGCAGGTTTATAGATACCGAATGATCTTAAGGTGGCACAGGAGTCCTTGGATGTGTGCATTGTCTCGTCTATCTTACCTGAGAACAGCCTCTTCTTCTCAAAGGGCAGATCTTCAATGGTAGCAGCTGTCTTGGGAGTGTGCAGCTGTATCGGCAGCATCAAGAGCTGCCTGCAGGGCTGTTCTAGATATCAACTTGCCCTCTCGGACTATTACAAGGAATTGTTGTTTTTATTGTCCGGTACATATTCAATAAAGTCTACTAACTTTAAATAATTGTCATGATCATAATTGGATAATAGTGCTACATAGTTAGCAATACATAGCTGTGGGGTTGACGATATATATACCTTTCTTCCAAGGAGGTCCATCTTTTTATCTTCCTTCTTGTGAGGAGTTGATCTATTGTATAGCTTCTTCCCTCTGTGGTTTGCAGCCTCAACTACCAATGAGTTTGGGGGAAGGTACGTAAACAGATAATCCGACTTCTTTGCTGGTATGTAGTATTTTTTGTCTCCTCTTTTACATGTCGGCAGTATGGTAGCTGGTGTTTGCCATATTGTTTCGGCTGGCTCTATAAATGCTTCATTCATTGGTAGGGCAATTTTTGAGAATGCTGAAGTCTGTAGTATTTTAAGGAGCTTGTGTTGCGGTTCTGCAACCTCTTGCACTGGAATTTCCAGGGCATCTGTGACACGCCTGAAGAGCTCTTGGAACTGCTTGAAGTCATCCGTGGTGATAGGCGGAGACGATACAATTTCTTTGTCGGGGGAAGATGAAGAGTTATACAGAGGGTGGAGTTGGTGAGGCTGGTGTATCACCCTCTTTATTGGGTTCCTGTGCATCAGCTTGTTTGAGATTTGGTTTGGAAGTTGATCTATGGATCCTTAAGTTAGATTGTCTACTATGCCTGTCAGAGAAGGGGGAATATGGTTCCCATTTTTGCCAAGGAGGTGCTGATGATGTGTGAGGTCCGTACCATGCTGGACCATACCATGGGTAGGGAGGCATATGTTTATATGATTGCCTTGTCCTTCCCATTCTGTATGGAGATCGAGGTGGCATGGAGAATCTGGATTCTTCCCCTTCCTCATCACTTGAGAAGGGAATAGGGGACAGGCTCCTGTATTGTGGTGACAGGCTTTGTGGGGACATGTCTACGTCTCATATTGGTAGTGCAGTGGCTGTTCCACTGTCTCTTTGGTGCCGTGGTGTTTTGTCTTTTCTTTTGTCTTCCGCGGTACTGCGCTGATGGTGTCTTGCTGCGGTGCCAAGGTGTTAATGGGTGTCGATGTGGCCGACTCTAAATTTGTCGAGGGTGCCATCAGGGCTGTTGCCATTTGTGGTTGGAGCACCGTTGTAACTGTTGGCTGCGGCATCGGTGCCATGGTCAGCATCAGTGCTGGTGAGCATGGCACCGTGCTGATTGTGGGTTTATCTCGTTTATCTGTTTTGAGTCTTGTCTCTGATGTGGTAGAACATTTATGATGTTTCATAGCCTGCGTACTTGAGGGACCAGCAGCCTCTTTAGTACGGGCATCCCTCACAGGAGATTTTCTCTTCTTGTTAGAAGAATGAGGTTGAGTTAACTGTCTCTTTAGGGGACGAGATTCCCTAGACTTTGTTCTTTGTTGCCCTGGGTCTGAAGCCGGGCAAAGCGATTTTTCCATTAAAAGGAGCTTGAGGTGAAGGTCTCTATCTCACCTTGCTCTCAGGTTTTTGCAGTGGGAGCATTTTTGCGAAATATGCTCCTCACTGGGACATTTTATGCAGACTGTATGTCCGTCTGAGGCTGGCATTGCGTTGCAGCAGGACGCACGACTCGTAAAGCCAGGGGAGCCCAGCATTATGTGAGGAGAAAATTTTGGGAGGAGGGAAGGTGGAATAAGAATAAAATGAAACTAAAATGAAAGGGAAGGGATGTAATAAATTGGGTTGTCCGAAGGCCGGTTGGTAATTGAAGATTTCAACAAGCGGGAAGAGGAGCTCCTCCAACTGTAACCGCAAACAGTTAAGAAGGAACTGAGGCGGTTGGGACTATGTGTGCTGCTAAGGGCACCAAAAATACGCCGCGGGACTGCCACGCATGCATGCACAGCCCCCAACGAGCATTGCTTCAAAAGCCTCCGAACTGTAACGCGAGGACGCATCGATACCTACAGTGGAGCACCCGCAGGGACATGCTCGAAGGAGAAGTAGCAGCTACAACCTCAGATGAGTGTGTTCTCATTGCGATAGAACGGATGTTATCCTATATCCCTCTTCTGTATACCATCTAACCCTCTGAGATAATTACTTTAGAGTTGTCAGAATAGGAAACGAAAAAGTTCAGGGGACTTTGGAAACTCTTTATTCCCTATTAAGAAAGCAAGCTAAAGCTCTTAGTGTCTAAGCTATGTAATTTAGATTTCTGTTATGGACAGGAGGTCTTGGAAAGAAAACAAGTTAACTGCTTGATTAATACAGAATTTAGAAACCACTCTGGGAAGAAATCTACAATGAGGCCTAAGAACAACTTTCTCTCTCTGACACATAGTGAAAGAGGGTATCTGCCGTGAGGGCATGTGACTTGCTCACTTGTCTGTCTGAAATAATGGATATTGTAAAAGTGGTCTTAATCGATCAATGAAACAAAGAACTATGTGCAGTGGGCTCAAGAGGCGGTTGTTAACTATAAATATATGATGTGCAGTCACTTTTGCTAAGTTAGGGCTTGACAAAACCCAGGCACCAGGTCGCCATGGTGACTGGGATTTGCAGTCTGGTTCCTAGCTCCACTGTGGAAATGCAGTGGAGGAGCACCCTTTGGTGACCAAAAATAAGACTGCTGGCGCCTAGCTGGGATCCAATTTTGTTGAGGCCTATGCTAAGTGTACTTTCAAGAGAAGATACAAAAGATTCTGAGATTTTAAATGCAGTAAGGATTCAAGAATACGTTGAACTGGTGCATATACAGGATCTATGTGTTCTTCACTTATCCAGTACACAAATCTAGATCACATAAGATCATCACACTTTGTCATTGATTGTTTCTTAGAGTTAATCAGAATTTGTTCCATCACTAAAGTGCAAGATTTTACAATGTTAATTAGAGACCCATAGCTATGCAGATAGGAGTAGCAAAATACAATCAGAGTGATAAATCTTTCTACTGTACTGCAATATGTATAGCATCTCCAGAACTCTGTATAATCTCTAGGAAAGATAAAGATCTGTATATCACTGTTGTCTCAGCTGCACTGAGGAAATTAGAAATAACCTAGCTCCATTTTTTTTCTTATCTTTCCCATCCTCCGTATAACAGGAATGGAGACGGGATGGTCTATCTCCCAATTCAGAAGAAAAATATCCAATATGGATAGACAGTCTCTGTCTACTAAGGGAACTCCTAGTATGCTGCCTGCTGGTGAAAGAATCTATAGCCAGAAGCCCCCCGAATATGGCCAATGTCTTTCTAAACCCATTACAGACCATTTATATAACTGCAGGAGAACTTTGCTGAATTGATATGCTATTGCTGTTGCCCTTGTCTGGAAGGGACAGGCCAATAGATGAGATCCCACAGTGGCTACACCAATCTTCTAATTTGATTGCCTCCTTGCAGAGCTGAGACCTGCTTGTTCAGGTTACACACTGCCATCATGCTGTCTCTAATGACCCCCACTATTTTGCTCTGGATGCGAGAGGAAAAAAAAGATATTTGAGTGCTAGACTGAAAGCTCTCAACTACAGTATGTTTATATGTAGTGTATTTTCCCTGAGACTGCCAGTGAACTTGAACTGATAGAGTGTTAAGGTAGACTCCTAACCAACTGTTGGAAGCATCTGGACTGTTTGTTAACAACGGTGCTGGAGAGTTGAATGACCACCTCTTCAGAACATTTACCCACTGTGCTTACCATGTCAGAGATAATACAATGTCTTACGGGACAGATAATGTCATAGACATATAGATGTGCTTGGTCTGTAACTCAGAGCCAGTCAGTGCTGAAGTCTCAGGCTGGCATAAGATGTGGCACATGCAGCCAAAGCTATAGAAACTAAAGAACAATAGATCTAGAAAAAATAGTTTAAAATAGTATCTGTATGATAGAGTGGAATTTCAAAAGTCTTTTCTACTGGAAAAATATTCTATTTTCTAACAAATCAAAAATAACTTATGAATGGAATTTTCTATTTAGAAAAAAAGAAGGGTCTTTTTATATTTATCAAGAGTCCTAATTTTCCAAATTTTCCAAAAGAGAACGGTAAGACCATAAGGCCTTAAACAGCCAATCATCCAGATAAGGGTAAATGAAAACACCATGCAATCTTTAAAAAATCTGCTGCCACAGATATGCACTTTGCAAAGACTTGGGGGCAGTGGAAAGACCAAAAGGTAGGACTTTGTATTAGAAAAAACCATCTCAAACTGTTAAGTACAGAAACTTAAGATGATGTGGTCTGAGCAATATGGCCGCATGCATCCTTTAGATCATGGGTTCTCAAACTGGGGGTCATAACCCCCGGGTTATTATGCGGGGTGGGGGGCAGGAGTGAGTTTGTGAGCTGTCAGCTCCCATGCAAGCTGGGAAGGGTGGCATGGCATGAGGAGGTCATTGTTTTCGGGGAAAGAGAGTCATCATATCCTGAAATATTTTGAAAGGGTCCTAGCAAAAAAAGTTTGGGAATCCCTGCTTTAGATTGAGAGAGTCAAATCAACCCAGGATTGAAAAGAAGGGGATAACATACTAAAGTCACAACAAAAAGAATAGTTTCTGATACAAGGACTGAGCTTCCTAGTATCAATACTAGACTTAGATCCCTTAGGAATCATAAAATAACTGGAGGAGTAAAAGTCCTGATTCTTGAACACCCTTGGAGCTGCCTCTATTGCTCCTGCCTGTAGTTGAAACTGGATTTCTGATCTTAGCATGCTCATGTGTGAAGAATCCCTGAATAAGGAAGGGAGTGGGGACAGGAATTGGGACCATTTTCTATTCTCTGCAGAATGGTGCAATTCTATGCATTAATTAAATGGAAAAGTTGGTTTCCAAAAGGTGAGGAGGAGATAAGATCACTGCAGAGTGAGCTACAGTTCCTGATCCTCATGTCAAATCTGAGAGGTGACATTTGGGAGATGAATCTGAAAAATGCTTTTTGTCTCACTTGAATGGACTCCTTTCTTTGCTGAGTTTACAAGGAGAAGAATTGTTGTTACTGATGATGTAAATGGCAACTCTAGGAATAGTAAGACAGAAAAATAAAACTATCTATGGTATTTGAAAACAGTCCTATGGTTTCTTCTTCTAGAAGGCTGAAAGAAACCCAAAGATCTTGCTGTGACTCTCACAGCCTTCTTTTTCAATATTTTGTGCCCCCCTTCCCCTTGTTACTAAAAACACCAAAGAGAATTAGATTTAATTTTAGAGGAAAGAGTGGAAACCACACGCCAGCAGAGCACTCGTGTGGATGCAATCACCTTTGTGGCCCACTCTGAGACACGAAAGGAAGTTCTGAGTGCATGTTTTGCTGCTATCTGGCCTTCAGTTATCAAAGTGTTTGCCACTTTACATTAGTCCTCAGGAAGGAATAACAAACAGATCCTTGTCCTATTTGTGGTACTGAAACTGTGACTTCTCTGTCTGGTAATTTACCAGTCATACAAGGAGGAAATGAAAATATTTTCCTGCCTATTAGCATTTATCCTTTCAAAAGGTGTGGAGGGAGACTGTCATTGATTTATGAGCATCTGCTGGTGCTACTACTAATGAATTGGGAGAAGAATTCATATGAAAACAAGAACATTTTTCATATGGTATATGATATAATTTGTCAGCCTTTTTTAAATCACTTGACAAGGGGAAGGGTTAGATCAGTCAGTTTCTGATGGCTGCCGAAGACCATTTGGAATTGGAGACAGACTTCTTCATTCTCTGAAGTAGAATCCAGAAAAATAATTTTTCTCCAAAATAATCAACAGAAGCTATACGTGTAGTCATTGTGTTTACCAGGTCATGACCTTGTAAATCAACCTCAGAAGATGAAAAAGCTGCTTCAACATCACCAACATTTGTCAGAAGATTCAGTCTTAAGCTAGGGGTCCAAATAAGGATATTCCATTTAAACTACAGGCTCCTCCTCCTCTTCAGATAAAGGGTCAGGTGCTAGAATGGGAGAGTGCTCCTTAGAAGAGGGCAGGGCAACTAGATTTTGGATCCATGGTGAGACCCTTTTCTTGATGACTAGGCAGAGAGGAGCACCTATGGTGACAAGACTGGAGGTCTCCACAGTGTCTGAGCAATGATTAATGGGGCCATCCAGCCCAAGGTAGAACTTGCCAAGTGTACTAATAATCAATTTCCAGCAACACTTCATATCTTGTAGGACAAAATGACCTGTGTATATGTGTACCTGACCCGCTACCATGATAGAAGAAGCTGAATGAACTGGAAAAACTGTTTTGGAAGTTTCTTTGGATTCTATGGGAGAGGATAAGATCTACCAGTTCTAAAATCTTGAAGGATATGGTGAGCAGAAACAAATCAGTTCAATTCACCAGCTACAAATTATACTTCCTTAGTTTAATAAATCAGTTTTAAATGCAAAATATGTTTTAATAAAGTTAAAAAAAACAACTATCCAGCATAAGGCATTTTTATTTAACTACCCCCCCCAAAAAAATTAAAATATTATTTTTGTGCATTTTATTTGAATTTGAATCCAGATACAGGATAACACAAATCACCTAATAAATAAATGCATTTGCCATTTTCTACATAATAAAAATTGTGAAAAAATAAGAATCTGAATAAAGTTATGTAAGTAAGATTCCAAATAAACGTACATTTACATAAATAAATATTTATATAAGATATTTATATAAAATAAACTTTTAATATAGTATATTTAAATAAAGTAAAATATTTAAATAAAAAGTAAGAATCTGAATAAATGTAAGTTAAGGTCTATAATTGCTGCAATAAATGTGTCGAGATGTAGGGAACAAAAAGCAGCACCAAATTTAGTGTAAATGCTATATTCAGTTGCAAATCAGCATATTTTAATAGTTACTAACCAATGAGAAACAACTTTTCTTTAGGAAAGTACCTAAACAATACAAATGCAAAACACAATTAAACCTGATTATTTAAATCAAGGTTTCCTGCTTGCTGATCTAAATCTCTGTTAAAATAAATTATTTCAATCACTAATTTAAATCAGTTAGTATAGATTGCAAACTCCTTGAAAGAAGAAATGAAGCTGCCTTCATTGTATGAAGGCCAAGCAAGCTGACAACATTTAAATTTAAAAAAAAGTTTACTGAATAATTTGAAGCTATGAAGAAATAAGTGACAGTAAGTAGGAAGGGTTACCCACACCTAGAAATGCAACTACTGACCTTTGCAATAGCAACAGCCTGTTGCGGATAATATAGAGAGGCACCAATCCCCATGAAACCCAGTGGATACACCAACCTCTTTATTTTTGAGCCTGTCCAATGAAAGAAAATGTTCTGTTAGAGTGCATGTTATCGAAAAAACCTGGATAGTGTTACAGTAGATTTTTATAAGTAGTCATTCATTAGGTACATTATATTTACCACAGTTCCACAATACCAATGACTTTTTAAAGAAACAATCATATTAGAGTGATGTATTAATTTTTCACTCTTTTGAGAAGTTATTTTTAACACAATCTTGCAGTGATAACTACCTCAAACTAAATCTGCTGCAGGGATTCAAAAATAATTGTATCAATGGAATAACCAAAACCTTGACTTTATATTTTTATAGAAATGTTGCTATGAGAATTATATAAACTGCTATTCATGAAATGAAATATAAAAGTTTCTTTAAAAAAGAATAGAAAATGCTAAGTTAGAATCCATTTGGCATATCAAGTGGAATGGATGTTCCATAACAGAGATCAGTTTTACCAGCTACCATAAATAGTTCTACCACAGGTGCACTTGTGATACAGTTTTCTTGATGCTGAACTCATATACTTCAAAATTAAAACTCATTGTTAACCTGCTTCTTCACATTTCAAGTTCAGATAAGAAAATAAAGTACTTTGATTTTTGTATTGTAGGAAAGTGATATCCATTTCATACAATGGATTTAAAATAGGACATCACACAATCAAATAAATTAATTGCAATTAACTGCAAGATTAAAAATAGTCACAAGCAATCATAATTTTAATCACACTATTAAACAATAATAGAATACCAATTATTTATTGGGGGGGGGGTAGAGTGTGTGCATGCACATGTGCTGGGAGAGCACGCGTTCTAAGCAGAGCAGATGGGAACCTGAACACTTTTTCAATCAGCAGGAGCTGCTCTTGGCAGCAATCTCTCTTGTGCCAGCAGCAGATGGGATTTCCCTGTTCCTCAATCCCAGCTCAGCACCAACCAGGTACACAGGAAGGGGGAGAGAGAGACCCTGATATCATACCACCATCCCTACTCTGTGAAGCAGAACAGAAGCCAGCTCCTCTTCTGGAGCAGCGTGGCCAGGGAAGTGTCAAGAGGGAAGGCAGGGAGAAGCAGTGGAATAGGGTGGTGGGATGAGGGGAACCACTGCACTGGAGGCACACAGAGGTGACCCTGTCACAGCGCCCTAGCATGCAATTAATGCTTGTTAAAACACACACACACACAATTTGTTTTTTGTTCATCACATGTATTAACTGCAATTAATTGACTGCCATAATTATTATAGTTGATTACAAATATCAGGACTGTAAAAAAGATAGTGAAATCTACAAGTCAAAGCATTAAGGGACATACAAATGTTTAGTATATCTGGCACATAAATACCTTGCAATGCCGGCTATAACAGTGTCATGTGAATGCCTGTTCTCACTTTCAGGTGACATTGTAAATAAGAAGTGGACAGCATTATCTCCCGTAAATATAAACAAACTAGTAATTGACTGAACAAGAAATAGGACTGAGTGGACTTGCAGGCTCTAACATTTTACATTGTTTTGGTTTTGAGTACAGTTATGTAAAAAAAATCTACATTTGTAAATTGTACTTTCACGATAAAGAAACTGCACTAAAGTACTTGTATCAGGTGAATTGAAAAAATAATATTTCTTTCATCTTTTTTACAGTAAAATTATTTGTGATAAAAAGAATATAAAGTAAGAACTGAACACTTTTATTCTGTTATAATTGAAATCAGTATATTTGAAAGTGCAGAAAAATATAAAAATATTTATAATAAATGTACATTGGTATTCTATTATTTAACAATGTGATTAAAACTATGATTAATCACAACTACTTTTTTTAACCTAGTTAATCTGTTTTGCATTAATTGCTTGAGTTAACTGTTGACAATCCTAGTTTAAAGAGGTAAAATTGTGTTCTTTTTATTTATCTTCCAGTTCTTTAGCCTCAAGCCACATCCTCCACTATCACTAGCACCATACATTTTCTTTCTTTCTTTAAATGAAAACAGATTCTCGCATGACCACGACTCTTGAAGTTGGAACTTTAAGAAAAACCTCTCAAATCATGAGCTAGCAATAATTTCATTTAAATACTAGTATGAATGCAAAGCAGTGTATTTATTCACTGCCAGAGAATAATCAAAAGAGAGTTAATTGGATAAGATTAATACATTTGTCTCCTACAATCACACATTACTTCCACTATCTAAATGGCCAGTTACTCACTTCCACTATCTAAATGGTCAGTTACTCACTTCCACTTTGTTCAAAGAACTTATGACTGACAGTATGCTTTCATCCAAAATGATTGCTCATTTCTGGTTTTGTTAATGAAAATACTATTTGGCCAAGAATAACCATTATCTACAATATTTCCGGAAGAGTTATAGCACTCATCCATACCAACATAATGATTCACCACAGGTACAGTTAAGCAGTAGCAAATACTAAATACTTCTGCAGAAATAAGTACATTTCAAAATTCCCCTTCCTAACAAAGCACAAATACACAAATCATTTAAGCAATGTAATTAAATGTTATAGTGAATTTCCACACTGTAAAATATGCATAAATATTTTATATTATACTGTTACTTCTAAGTACTTCTAAGTAGAGATGAAACCACAATAAAATTTAAGAACCTTGCTTTGTCCCTTCAACTTGCCAATTCAGGGACACAGTCAACTTAAAAAAATTTCAGAACAAAATGGGGAGGGGTTGCCTATTTTTGTTACAATTAACTCCTAGGATGTGATAGATGAAAGATTAAACAGAAAACTTTTCTTTTCAGTTGATTTTCTTAACGCATGGCCATCTTCATTGCTTTGTTGATAATGCATACCCTTCTCCAGCCCCTGTAGCTATGTGTAACAGCATTACCAGAGCTGAAACTGAAAGAACAGGCAGGAAGAGAAGGCAGGTGTGAGGCCAGACAGCAAATAGGGATGTGAGGAGACAGAATGAGCATATTTCATCATGTAGCTCCAGGCCCACCCAAAGGCCCTCTCAAAATAAAACAGGCGCACAAAAAGCTCATTAAAAATAAATAAAGAAAATTATTAGAGGAATTTAAAAAACCCAGTCAGGTGTCAGTATCCCTTTAATCTAATCATTAGTTCAAAATTGGATAGTCTTAATTTCATCAAGTAAATCATACAAGAATAGCTTCTTATAAGCAATTATCTCTTAACCTGAATGATGCACACTTCAGAGAGCATTATCTGATAAATCACAAAGCAGCAACAACATTCAAAATACTATGTTTAAAGTAATTGCATAGTTATGACAAAAAATTTCTGCAAACATATATTTAGGAAACACATCCGCTTTTCCTCATTCCATTTACTAAAAGTTACTATTTTTTTCAAACACCACCACCACCACACTGAACTTCTGGGACTGTATAGGACTGGAACTAGTGGTGATGAAATAAATCAAGAGAAAGATAATAAGTATGTTATTACTGTTAATTTATAAGCTGAATGTTTTAGCATTAAATTTGGTTTATAACAAATTGCAATTCTGGTCTTCCTATTTGATATTAACAGATTAATTACTGTGAGCGCTATCGTATTTGTGTCTTTCATAGACCAAATTTCTGTAACACAGAATTCATAAACAATAACTCCATTGATATTAAATATAAAAATCCTCTTGTAGAAAAGCATAATGTGCTGCAAGATACATTTCTGAGCCCTGACTGAATTGCACATATTGTAATTAAAGACATAATAGGCAATAAAACTAATAAATAATTTACTCCAAATTAATAAAATAAGTCATTTGGAAAAAGCACCTACCTCTGGAAAGAAACAGTCCAACAATTCCAGCAAAACCAATCACACCAAGCCTTGGGTAAAACCCTGGAGGGGGATTATTGAGAAACTCACAGCTCTCTAAAATGAAATTGGTGCATTAGTGCAAGAGAAAGTCTTTAGCTATTGGTATAGATGAACCATTAAACACACACTAGCAAGCGCTCCAAAACAAAGTGTTGTTAAACACTATTTTTAACTTATGTGCTTTTTGGCTCTCGTGGCAAAAATTCAAAACATTTGCAATCTTCTCTATTGACACAGTACTTGTTGATGCACTGGCATGCTGTTGCTTCATTTATCTGGACATTCTCTGAAACAATACTAATATTTCCTAAAAGTTCTAGGAGAGAGATATTTTAATGTAGACTATTCATGTTACTATTTGCCTTTGGAAAAGGGGACCTATTGTAGTAGCATTTAACCTTTTAAAATTGCGTTAGATGGCAGACACAATAATGAGTTCTATACACCACCAAAGCCATAGGCTTTCTTCCTCCAGTAGAAGCAAAGCCATTTTATAGAATGCCAAAATCTAATGCTTATAGCCTCTTATTGATTGCGTTAAAATCCTTATTTCTCAGTAGAATATAAAGATAGGTATGGAGAAGAAAAAAAAATATCAGTCTTTAGAGTCAGTCCATTTCAGAAAAGAACGTGTAAAAATCTTGTATTCTTAGAGATTGCTAGAGTGCAATACTTATTCTTTAATTTTTAAAAATATATGTGTATGATTTAGTAATCTTGCTATTTACACATCTATATAACTAAACCACAGTTGTATATATGCACGGCGGGACGTGGTCGCAGCTCCTGCGCGTGCATATAACTGACATAGCTGTGCGCGCACAGCAGCTGAATCCACGTCCATGCCGTGCATAAGCCTGTGGAGAGCTGGCCCCCCAGCTCAGTCCAGGGGTTCGGGTGGCGGGCGAAGCGCCCCCCGCGCGTCGGCCGCCCCCCCCACCCCCCCCCGCGCCCGCCCCTGCTCTACTTTAGTTTGTTTAGAGAAAGGGGGGCTGGCTTTTTTTAGTGTGAGAGAGAGAGAGAGAGAGCGAGAGAGAGAGAGAGAGAAGAAATAAAATTTCACCAATTCCAATTTAAACAGATATTTTATCAGCATGTTTCAAAAAACAGAATGCAGTTTTGCTAAAATTTCCAATTAGTGTTCCATGCTAAAAACTAATACTATTAAGTATTGGAATGCAATGATTTATGGATATTTGTTTGTTAACCCAGAAGGGACTACCTCCTCTTGATCTCCTGCCACACACTTAACAAAACATAAGCATTGTTGAAAATTTGATAAATTAGGGTACTGCACAAAAAATATTTTCAGAAGCTAGTACAACTTGGAGGGGGAGAATCAGTCCATAATTCAACGTCAACTTTTTAAGCTCTCATCAACTGCACAAATAATACTGATATTTACAAAACAATTATATTTACATCCTGTTGCTCTGGTTATTTTCCCATTAGCTAAGTTTCCTGCCATTTGCCGTCAGCCATTCTCATCTACAAAACCTCACGTGGTTTTTGTCATCTGTTACAGCTATATTAAGTTTTAGTCAGCTGAAGAAACCAGCAAGATAATGACATTTTTATTTCCTTGTTCACACAATTTCAGTTTAAAATGAAATCCAAACAATTATTTTAACTTTCCATTAAAAGCAAATAACATAAAAAAGTGTTTTCCTCTCCAGACTTGTGCATATATGTACATTTATAGATCATCACTTGCTGCACCAGGCCTCAGAGTTGTGGTAATTTAGAAGTTGATTCTTTTTCTTTCATTGTAACATAGGAATTGCCACATTAGAGCTGACTGGTAATCTAGCACCCTGTTTCTGACAGTGGCTGATACTAAAAGTTTCAGGAGATGCAAGAAGTGTATAATCATAGAATAAGCTGCCTTTAGAGGCAGATTCTATCTAGTATCATCAGTTAATCATCTATGCTCTGAAGAACAAAAATGTTATATCTCTAACATGTATCATCTTATCTGATATAATAAGGGTGGATTTAATCAATATTTATATAATTTTGTAATCCTTTTATGATTTCTTGGTCTTAATATAATCCTGAGGCAATGAGCTCCCAAGGTTATTTGTAAAAAGTATCTCCTTTTACATGTTTGTTGCTGTTCAATTTAACTGAATATCTCCTCCTTTTTGTAGTATAAAAAATGCATGACAGATATCTATGCCCAGGTGGTGCCTTTCCAAACTCTATTTTAGTCATCCTATCTCAAAAAAAGACATAGCAGAAATAGGAAGTAATCTAGAAAGAGAGGATGAGAAATTAGAAATGGGGAAAGAACTCCATATGTAGATGTTCCAAAGATCAGGACAGTGTAGTTTAGAAAGATGAGAAATGTGTAGATTCATTTGAGTTTAAAAACAGTCAGCTCATATTAATTTGAGAACACTGCCAAATTGTGCTTAGCTTTGGCATGTGAATTAAATTCTACAAGAGATTTGCTGCTTCTCTCATGTTCCACTAACCCTAGTTAGTACACAGAGAGATTGGAGAGATCAGATTCTGGGCAGCTAATCTTGCATGATATAGGTAAGGCCAAATAAAGCTATCTGTAGATTCTACTATTTTCACAGAGTGATTTGTATTGGCTCCAATGTGGCTGACTATGAACTGACAGCATCATATTTCCTGCATGGCCCAATTAGCCTAGATGTCCCTTTAACTGATACTGTGGATGTTCTTTATGTGGTCTCATTACTTATGGTCTGCCACACCATGGATGCTGCACCTGTGCCTATATAGTGCCATAATGCAAATTCATACTAAAAGGATGAAAGGCATTTCTCTGTTGCTTTAATTAACCTTTCTCAGTGAGAGAAAGGAGCTAAGATGACCCAGCTATGTCTATGACTCTGTTCAACTGAACTATGTCTCTCAGGGGTATTAATTTTTTACACCCCTAGTTCAACCAAGCTTCATCGCTTAAGTTTTGGGTGTAGACAGCCCTTACTCTTGCACTGTTTATTTGAAGACAGATACAGAACTATGCTATTATCAAAAACATATTGTCATAATGCTCCACAAAAGAAATCTAAGCAAATCCACAGAACAAATAACAGAAATATTAGAAGTTACTTTAATTACTCACACAATATGCCAAACAATGTTTATTGGAGCTTTCTAAGAAAAGGCACAAGTAACCATAGCCTTGCGTCGTAATTTTTCCTATTAAGCACCTCACCTATTAATAAAGAAGAGTGTAAGATGATTTACCTCTACCACGTTCAACAGTTCTTTCTACTCTGGGCATAGCTATTGTGTAAAGATCCTGGGGAGGAAAAAAACTCAGAATAAATATATAGTAATAAAGTAGATAGAGCTGTTAATTATTAACCTGATGAAAAGCAACAAAATCAGTTTATACATTCTACAGCAATTCATACACAATAGCCTTGTATGTTTGAGAGTGTAAAATATGATTGCAGGACTTTTTTTTCAGGATCAAACCAGGGGATAAAAACAAGTATTGTTTTCTGCCAATACCCAATGGCCTCACAGCCAGCAAAGAATATTTGGGAAACTAAAGGACTTCTTTGATACATACGTGCAGTTCTGATTTCATCCATGCTACCAAGATCTCTTCCTTCTGTCCCCTTCTACCACTTCCTTTTCCATTCATAATTCTATCTGCTTAGTATTATACTTCACATTAAACAGAGCAAGTAATGTTTTCAACCATAAGTTCTGAATGAATGAAGATTGCATACACTGCCTCAAAAATGGAGAGAAAAAGAGAGGGAGTCTGGCAGCATGTCAGCCCTGCAGCAAGCTCTTGATCACAAAGCAGAAATTCAGGATTTATGAAGCTGTTCTGCTACCACACCATGCTCAGGTATCTTGGCATACCCATGCATTACTAAATAAATGAATCAACATGGAAAAAGTAGACCACGTAGGTACACAATAGCTCATTCCTTGTGATCCATTAAGAGGCATTATTGACATGGAATGCAGTTATTTTCTCTTCTGCCTGACTCTGAGAAACTGCCTATCAGTATCCTTGGAGGTTTGGAGGATTAAAACCACAAAAAAACACACACACACCATTTTAATTCATGAAATAGGAATTAGTCCAGAGTCTCAGTTCTGGAGCTACTGATAGCATTCCAATTGCAGGAATAACTTCCAGACTTCTCACACTCTGGTCACAAAGCAAGAATTCGTACGGTTCATATTCTTAAGCAACAGAGAAAGTTAATCATACAAATGCACTGATGCCTGCCTTAACAGAAGCAGAAATCTTAATATTTGCAGGGAATACTGCTCAAAACTACCTCCAAGGAGGTAAACAAATTAATAGGCTCAGAGTTAAGATGTGTAGAACAATCTTGCAATACCACTTAAACAATTCTACACCACTAAATTTTGGGAAGTAGAAAATGAAATCGCTAAATTAGTATATCGGGTAAGGGAACAATGTCTTTAGGACTCTCATTTCCTTATCTGCAAAAGTAACAACAAAAATCTCTACCATAAAGAAAGGGTTCACATGGGACAGATTTAAGCATAAATAAATGAGTTTATGGGAGTTGGTTACGCTATCAGCTAGTACTAACAAGCAAGATCTGAAGATTTTTATAGCATGCTAATAAAAATCTGCCCTTCTGTCATGTAGTGTGTGATGCTGTTTCAGTTTTGAACAGTAAAACTGGCTTTTTAAATAATTTTTCTAAATCTTAATTATCAAAGGCATAAAATGTATATGAATCTACTCAAAACTGATTTTCATTGTTCCTCTAAATTAAAACAACTTTAAAATATCATCTGAAAAAGCTACCCCAAAATGCTATTTTCTGTACCACTGGAGAAAAGCTCTGGCTGAGATCAAAGTCAGAAGCAAGATCCTAAAACCCTGCAATTTCCTTGCCCATTAAGTCAACGGTGACTGTTAAAAACACTGCAGCTAGTGATACAGAAAACCAATCAGTTCTGAAGAAATGTGCAAAACATTGAGCATCAGTGAGTCATGCTATACAAATGATCACTTTGTAAACAAATATAAGATATGGTAGGAGATTAACAGGCCACAGAGCCTTACAGGACAGAAGAGTAAGGACACAGAGTCAGTCCAACTGAAGTTCCAGGTAGTCAGGATCCTCAAGTTCCATTCCCAGAATGATATTCATATGGGTTGCTCGAGGCAACCAAACAGAACATAGGAATTTAAAGAGGTCATACCCTTCATCTATTCAGCCATAATCAGAAAGATTTTCTGGTCCCATTTAAAATTGAAGTCCAGATTTCTTGGCAGCTGTTTTTATTTCCTTCTTCAAGAACTCAAGCTGATGTGACAACCCTTTTAAATACGGCCTCTTTATGGGTGTGAAGAAAAATTGAAGTCTTTTGTTGTGATGTTCCACAACCCAATTAATTTTGAAAGGCCTTCTTGCTGGTTGGGAGATGATCCCTGCTGACTGGGGCTCAGTTTCAGAGCAAACATTTTTTACAGTTACAAAATAAAAACTTAATTACCACCTTATAGCATGTGATAAAAAAATTATACATGCAATTTCCAAGCATTTCATAATGTCTAAGCCATTATTATAAGCCCAATACCCATCTAATCCTACTAAACACAAACTTGTTTCCAACAATGAATTTGTCAGTGCTTGGCTGAAGTCTAAAGCCTTGACAAGAGTTGGTACCTCATCTGCCAGCATGACAGTGACAACTTAAAATAATTGTATATAAAGATGGAAAGTAGCCTCTTTGGTTTCATAGGTTTGATGAGTAATTTTCAAAGCATTTTTTTTGTGTGCTTATTGTTGATTTTGGAAAAGTGTGAGTTGAAAAATTTCCCAGTTGCAGATATTTGTACTGCAGAACTTCAATATCTCCTGCAAGCTATTAAATCTCTTCAAACTATCTGAATGTGCCTTCTCTGAATACTTGACCAAATCTTGTATTACCAATAAGCTCCCAGAATTTTATTAGAGTTGAATTCGGTGTTTTCAGCTATTGGCAAGGGGTAAGGGCTTAGATTTTTGTGTTATCCTATGATCTATTGCTGCTCTCAGAAAAAGGGTGGTTATATGTTGGTTTTAGCCTATAGATTTCCTTTATCCCAAGGATCATAAAAGTCTGACTATAGAACAGTGTACCTTCTCTATCCTATTTTTATTGAGGTTTGAAGTTACCCAAATTTCTGATCTAGCTTGCACAATAATAAAATTTAATGTTCGGTAGCACAGCTCCCCCTTTTGCCAAGATACTAGTAACCTGTTTAACTTGTCTTTTTGTGTCCCCAGTTATGTTTCTTTACCATGGATTGCTAATCCTGAAGAGGGTTTACCCAAGATGATGATTGGCAACATTCATAAGAAAAAAACCGGTTTGAGGCAGGATATTCATTGTGATTAAAACAATTTTACCTAGCCAGGAGATTCCATAGTTTGACCAATTTTCTAAATTTATTCTAGTTTCTTAATCAGAGGGTTGTAATTATTATAAAGATCCTGACTTTTTTTTAATACATGTACTCCTATATATTTTAATGAGGTAATCATCCATTCATATCCTTTTCTCCTCATCCTTGTTTTCAGGTCAGGGTACACCTCACATCCAGAAGTTCAGAGTTATTGCAGTTTATCATAAAACCTGAAACTTTACTCAATTTCAGTATCTCCTCTTGCACATCAGGTAATGTATGAGGAGAATTTGTCACAAATGCCAATATAACATCTACATATATAAGGCTAGGTAGAATGTATTCCCTGGGGGCTCTATATATTCTATTTGAGTTATTTCTATGGGTGCGTCTACACTTGTAAATTAAGTCGACTTAAGCCTGCTTAAGTCGACTTAATTTACTCTGCGTCTACACTACAATTTCCTTAACTTGACTTAAGCTGCTGCTCATTATTTATTAAGTCGACTTAGCCAGTGTAGACGCAGATTAGCCCTAAATAGACTTAAAGGGCCCCCAGGCTCTCCCAATGACCTCCCTGCCAGGGTGCCTGGCACAGACAGAGCCTGGCGTGCCCCCCCCACAGGGCAAGTCACAACCCTGCCCACCCCACTCCTATACCCTACCCCTGTCCTGCTCAACCCCCATTGTACCCTGATACAATGGGGCAAATGCTGAGCCCCCTGGCACTTTGAAAGGGGTGCCCCCACCTGCCACCATGGCCCACGTGCAAAGAGTTCCAATACCATAGCTAAGAGAAAAGCCAAGAAGTTGCATCTCTGGCATATACATCTAAAAAGGGAAAATCTTTCTGATACATGTCCATTAACTCCTATTGCAGCATTTGGACGAGTATAGAAAAAAATATCCAATTTTAAATCTGTGGCCTACGCCAAATGCTTACAAGATTAGGGTGCCCTTCAGGAATTGCCAATGCACTCTCAAAAGCTTTTTCAGCAACTAATGACAGAAAAGTGGAATTCTTTGGTTGATTCAGCTAAAGAAAAGGCCATGAATTCTGAAGGTTATTTGACAATTGCCTATTTAAAAAAAAGAAAACTAGTCTGACTGCCCACAGGCAGAAATGGGAAGTTTTTTCCCAGTTTATTTGCTAAGAGAGAAGCAAAGAGATGGATCTTTATAACATGCAATTGGATAGGTCTTTACCAGATTTTGTATTACTACAACTCATGCATCTCTTCAGGTATGAGTGTCTTTTTCCTCATTTAAGATCTACAATAACGGTTGTGTTAGTTGTAAACTGAAAACTGTGCAGAAATCTAGGAGAAAAGCTTTTGAGGGTCTTGGGATTTATCATTTACAAGTAATTTAAATAACTTCTATAATTATTTATCTGGTTTAATCTCCTCCATGAGCTCCATGTCTCTCTAATCTATTTCAGGTAGTGTTGCATTAAATGAGATAAACTTTTATTTGGTGAGGATAGATGGTGCCATGCAGTCGCCTATAAACATCTGCAAGTTCTGTTACATCCTTGAGACCTGTATCTATCAAGTTGATTTGGATTCTTCCAGACTGGAGGTGTGATTTTATCTTGATTAGTTGTTTTTTTTTAAACTCTTAGCAAATAGCTAATTGCTTTTGTTGCCTTTTTGTACCAGAGTTGTACTGTAAATTTGAAAGGCTTTTCAGCCTGTAATAGGCCTCATTTACTTCTAGCTTCAAATAATTACTCATCTGCTTTCCAGGATTAATTCCAAAGGAGTAGCCATGTTAGTCTAGTTCGGCAAAACAAACAGAGTCTTGTGGCACTTTTAAAGACTAACAAATGTATTTATCACATGAGCTTTCATGGGAGAAAATCCCACTTTATCAGACACTTTGAAGATGGGGAGCTTACAGAATGGGAGGAAAATAAATGCAGGGAAGAGTAAAGCACAGGATCAGGTCAGGTAGTAACAGCAAATCAGAGCTGTTGTTAAGATTCAAACCCTAGGAAACAGCATATAGAGGAAGGTGAGGTCAAACCACCTGTTGTAATGAGAATAAAATCCGTAGTCCCTGTTTAACCCTGAGGCAATGGAGTCGAATTTGCATATAAATTCCAGTTCTGTAATTTCTCTTTGAAGTTGTGATTTGTTATTCATTTCTTTGAGCACCACTATTAACAAGTCATCAATGGAGTGAGCAGGGAAATTGAAGTTTTCCCCTATTGGTTTTTGAATGTTGTGATTTCTGATGTCAGATTAGTGTCCATTCACTCTTTTGTATAGAGACTGTCCTGTTTGTCCAATATATAAGGCAGAGGCCATTTCTGGCTCATGATGGCATAAATCACATTGGTGGATGAGCAGGTGAATGAGCCCTTGATGGAGTAACTGGCTCGATTAGGTCCTATGATTGTGTCTTTTGTGCAGATATGTGGGCAAAGTTGGCAACATGGTTTGTTGCAGGGATCATCAGAAATCACAACATTCAAAAACCAGTAGAGGAACACTTCAATCTCCCTGCTCACTCCATTGACTTAATAGCTGTTCTCAAAGAAATGAATAACAAATCAAAGCTTCAAAGAGAACTGTATAACTGGAATCGATATGTAAATCTGATTCTGTTTCCTCCGGGTTAAACAAGGACAATGAATTTTCTTCTCATTACAACAGGTGATTTGACCTCACCTTCCTCTATATACTGTTCCCTAGGGTTTAAATCTTAACAACAGCTCTGATTTGCTGTTACAACCTGACCTGATCCTATGAATTACACTTCCCTGCATTTATTTTCCTCCCATTGTGTAAGCTCCCCATCTTCAAAGCATCTGCCGAAGTGGGATTTTCTCCCACAAAAGCTCATGCGATAAATAAAGTCATTAGTCTTTACAAATGCCATAGCCCTGGAGAGAGCCAGCTGGAAAGCCCCACTCTTCAGTATAGCAAAATCCCTTGGGGGATCATTGCTCCCATGCCAGGTGAAGCTGTAGCGCTTTCTTTAGAGGACAAATGCCTGGAAGATGTTGCACAGAACATATTTCTCTCTCCATTCCCCCACCCCAGTTTATATCATGGCTGAAGTCATATTTACATCCCTCCCTCTCTTTTCATTACTGTCACACTTTTTTTTTCTCCTGTGACAATTCCAATCTGTACTGGGTTTTTTTCTATTAACCCTAGGGGACTTTTAATGTTCATAGAATCACAAACCCTGGAAGAAACCACAAGAGGTCATCAAACCCAGTCCCCTGCTAATGTTAAAGCCCTACTGAGCTCTCTGAAAATTAAATGCCCCCCCATCACTGATTTAGCATGTTTCCTCAAGACTATTTACATACCCAAATGTTCACATTTAAAGGTGTGAAGTGAAAAGGATATAATCTTCCCCCACCCCATTCACAACCAGATAGATGGCAAAAGTGGTTTGCAATTTTATCAGTCTGCTTCTTCAAGTTCAGCGTAGATGTCAATATCCTTGTGGCTCTTTCTCTTGGGGTTGGTTTTTTGGTCCCCCTGTCAGTTATTTTCCTCTGTCTGACATGTTTAAGAAGCCAGCACTTTATACTTGGCCAGAGTTTCATCATCTGATTGTGTTTCAGAGCTACATCCCAGTGTTTCAGTGTCTTGAGGATTCACTTCTCCTACCTTCCTCCCCAAATGCATATTGCAGTCCTGATGAATAAGTGAGAGTCACATCTGTTAGAGCCCTGTAAAGAGATTGGGATGATACGGGTCTCTCTGGACCACTACCATTACAACAGAAACAGGTAAAGTATTCTTTGTTGCAGGTGGGATTAGGTGGACAACTCTCCCCCACCCCCAAAAAAACCGAGTGCAGAAATTTGCTGGAAAACACATCCCTTCTTTAAAAGAAAGGATTTTATGCTTACATTTAAGTGAAGGGTAGAAAGAGATTTGATATCTATTATAACAGAAGTTAAAGTATTTTACATGGTTTAAACAAGGTTTGGGTTTTTTTTAGTGATAAATATTGTGTCTAAATTCCATGTGTGTGTGTATGAGGGCTCTAGCATCTGTTTATCTTATATGTGCTTCACTCAACTTCCTTCAAGGTTGTAAACTGCTAAATCTTAAAATATCTGTACTTGTGCCTTCCTAGACTTACTATAAAAAATTCTCTGACTTTCCCCAAAAAACCTATTTGTTTCTTCAAAGCAAAGTCTTATCATCATCCCTCTTGTCTTGTTGGTATTAAGAGAGGATACATAAAATGAACCCTCTCCCCTGTTTAAGGCAGCACAGAACACATTTTAGAAATTCTACTGGTTTATCTTTTTCTGTATTTTCAGGCAGACCCACCCATTATTTATGTTACTTCTTTTTTCACTGTTCTCTATATTGTCTACCTTCCCTGCAAGATCTTTCTTTGTTTACAAGCAATTTAACTTTATTCTCTACGTATTCCTTATGCCACATTCTCCCCCATGCTGCTCATTCACGTGGGAACTAATGATACTGCCAGGAATGACTCTTAGAAGATCAGCACTCTGTGAACAAGGGTGAAGAGGTCAGAGATGTAGGGTTAGTTCTTGTCACTCCTACCAGCTGAGGGTAAGGGTCCAGGCAAAGACATGGACGTCCTGGAAATGAATGTATGACTGCACAAATAAGAGTCAATGGGAAGGCTTCAGCTCCCTCAGCTAGGGGATGCTATTCCTGGGAAAAGGTCTGCTGGAAAGAAATGGAGTCCATCCAATCAGAAAGGGGAAGAGCATTTTATAGGGTTGCCAAGCTAGTACAGTTGTCTCTGGATAAAGATAAAAGGGGTAAAAAATAAGGGAGATGACCTCATGGTAGGGGTCTATTATAGAGAACCACATCAGAGGCAGTGGAAAACACATTTCTAGAAAAACACATACCCAAAACATATGATCTAGTAGCAATGAGGAACTTTAGTTACCCAGACATCTCTTGGTAAAATACAACAGCAAAACACAAAAATTTCAATAAGTGGAATGTATTAGGGATATTTTTTTAGTTTCAGAATGTGGAGGAAGTAATTGTGGAGACAGCCATTTTAGACTTGATTCCGACCAACAGGGAATCTGAAGGAGAAAGGAGTGAAAGTGATCATGAAACAATCGATTTCATGATCTTAAGGAAAGGAAAAAGTGAAAGCAGCAGAGTAAGCACAATAGGTTTTTAAAAAAGGAGATTTTTTTTGAGAGAGAGAAAACTGATAGGTAAATCCCCTGGGAAGAATATCTAAGGGAAAAAGTAGTTCAGAAGAGCTGGCAGTTTCTTAAGGAGACAATATTAAAGGCACAACTGCAAAATATCCCAATGCAAGGGAATGACAGGAAGAATTGTAAAAGGCCAGTATGGCTCCATCAGGAGCTCTTTAATGCTCTAAAAATCTAAAAGAAATTCTACAAAAAATGGAAAATGGACAAATTGCTAAGGAGAAATACAAAAGCACAGCACAAGCTTGTAGGCATAAAATCAGAAAGGCTAAGTCATAAAATGAGTTACCTAGCAAGGGACTTAAAAGGCAAAAAGAAGTTATTTAAATACATTAAAGCAAGAGAAAACAAAGTGTATGTCCTCTGGTATGAGGGGAATGAGAGTTAATAACTGATGGCATCAAGAAGAGTGAGCAGCTTAATGCCTATTTTGCTTCAGTCGTCACTAAAAAGTTAATGACCATATTCTCAATGCAATTAATCCTAACAAAAAGGGGGAAGGAACATAAGCCAAAATAGGAAAAGGACAGGTAAAAGAATACTTCGCTAAGCTAGATGTATGCATAACCAGACTTGATGAAATTCATCCTAGGGTACCTAAGGAACTAGCTCAAGCAATCTTGAAACTGTTAGCAACTATCTTTGAGAACTCAAGAAGGATGGGTGAAGTTCCAAAGAACTGGAGAAAGGTGAACAGAACACTATACTTATCTTTTAAAAAGAGTAACAAAGAGGACCCAGGAAATTATAGACCGGTTGGCACAACTTCAGTATTTGGAAAGACAGTGGGACAAATTATGAAATAATCATTTTGTAAGCATGTAGAAGACAGTGATATTATAAAGAATAGCCAGTCTGGATACGTCAGGATCAAATCATACTAAACCAATCTAATTCCCTTTTTGGCAGGGTAAACTGGGCTAGTGGATGGGGGAGAGTAGTAGACATGATACATCTTGATTTTAATATGGCTTTTGACATTGTCCCACATAACATTCTCAGACTCAAACTAGGAAAATGCAGTCTAAATGAATTTACTATAAGGCAGATACACAACTGGTTGAAAGAATAAAACAAAATCTAGGCAAAAATTATCTGTACAAAGAATGTTTTGCATAGTAGCAGACCATTTCTATGTTATACAATTTATTATGTACATTGCAGTAATCTAACTTCCTCCTCCCCTTTTTCTGCTAACCAATACAAAATGCAATGGGAAACTGCAAAGAAAGAGTAATTGGGGGTTGATAGCAACTCTGCCTTTCAGTTAAGGGGAAACTTGATTTTTTTTCAGAGCTAATAGATTTGGGGAAAAAGGTATTTGCAGCTCAAACAATGGGAATGAATGTTGATTCTTGAAGGTGGGTCAGATTCTAAAGCCCTCACCTTCTCTTTTTTAGCCAAAAAGGGGTACAAGATTTGGTGAAATACACTAGGCACAATGGCAGGAAAAGAAATGTCTTTTCCAAAATATTTCAGACCCTTCAGAGACGTCTTTCTACCTCCCCTACCCCCTAGTAATTCACTAATTCAAATCCAGACAGTTTTTAATGTCCTGTCATAAGCCAAACTCTCAATCAAACCTAACTATGGCAAGACTGTCGGTAATTCTGTAAGATAAAACTGCTCTACCTGACACCAGGCTGTATATGGTTCCACAGAACTCCGCAGACATGAAATCCACTCCTCCAGCTGGGTTTGTGGTTTCTCCACATATTTAGACTCAGGAGTTGGACAGGAGTAGAGTGAAAGCTGTGAATATTAGCAAACAAGAGGTTAAAAAGGTAGACTTGTACAAGAAGGTCCCCAGAACAGGAACTTTTAATTCAATAGTGCCCAACACAAAGTAGATATAATATACGATATAAAAATATAGTACAGTTGTGAGAATGCAATGTGAATTAATGACTAATTACAAATCATGAGGAGACCATTACTAACAACTCCTCTGTTCATCCAAACAAGTTACTGCCTAATCCAAGTCACAGGTTTAGAAACAAACCATCAGACTCATTTGGTCCCCCAAAACACAGCATACCTAATTGCGAGACGTTTCCTCTATACTTAACCAGCAATACTGGTTCTCAGCATTTGTACTAAGTCTACTAGATCTTAGAGCAGTCATTTGGTATATTTATCCAAGCCATCATTAAAGACTTTAAGTAGTTTTTAAAAATAAATAGTTTGGTGGGCTTTATAGAAAATGGTAGTACAGGCCGAATGTTGTAACTGTTACCCGCAGCAATAATAGACAGCATTAGCAACACTTTTGTCAACGTAATAGGTGGAACAGCTAACATTTATGTTATGACGACACTCCTACATACCTATAAATCTTTTAGCCTTTAAATAAAAATCTAAATTTGTCACACTGTCTGAAGGTCGATATCTAAGGCCCTACTTGAATTGCAGGATGACTGTCAAAAATTGTGGCTGAGTTGCAAACAAGCCATGGAAAACTGAAGTAATAATGGACCTCCTTACTTGCAGTAATAAAGTCCATTACTACTTTTCTGCAATTTTCCACTAAAATAAAAAAATGTAACCATGTGTCTTTTGGTTACATCTTAAAGTATTAAAGCTCTTGATGGTTTTCAGGAGCATTGAAGCTTCCTATACAGTGTTCTAAGCTGGGTTAAACCTTTTATGGCATGAGATAATTGTTAGTGAAACTGATGTGTGAATGCACCCTCCAAATAATAGAGTTGTCAGAGAGAACTGAGGGGTCAAATTGTAATAAGCCATAATGGAGTCTGCCCAGGAACAAGCACCATGCGGGGATATTTACACCTTGGGAATTCTGCACCACTGAGTATGTGCAGAGTTCATCTCCTCTGCCCAGAATAATGGTGAAGCAAAGAAATCTGCAGTGGACACCTACACTTGCCTTTTCCCCAACAGACAGGGCAGACATACATACCAGGCGGGGTGGAGAGGGAGCTGGGCTGGGCAGGTGAGCAGGCATGCAAGAAAATGAGAGAGACTCTGCTCTGGTCTACACTGTGTGGGGATTTTGGTGGCAGTTGAAGGGAGATAGAGCAAAGTTATTTAAGTAACTTGCGTATCTCCCTTCAGCTGCCTAATGCCTACTTACTGAAGTGTTGTAAGTGCACTGAGTAGACTGGTTAGGCCCTCCTGTCGACTCAGAGAAACACTACTTGAGGGGGTGGAATTCAGGGATTGACTTCCCAACTGAAGGAGCGGGTCTGACCATCAGTGAAGAGAAGCCCTCTGTCCCTCTCACTTGCTACTGCAGTGTGAAGAAACAGTGCATCAGATTGCTTGTGGAGGTAGGCATGAGGTAGGCAAAAAAGAAAAAGCAGCAGTCTCCCTCCTTAGTTGTTCCTATTGTTAGTTAATTGTTCCCATTCTTAGGCCTTATAAACTTTTGTTGACCAAAGTCAACTCTTTGCACCAAAACAGTGGTGGTATACACACTGAAATGCATCCCCAACCTCCCACCCAAATCAATTTCTCTGATTTTGCAACAAAATAAAACTAAAAGACAGGGAAAAAAAACTTTTTACTCCAAAATTTTAGCATCAAAGTTTCACTGTAGACACCATACTTGGTTCTGTCCTGGTAAATGGCCTCAAGGAAGTGTCCAACAGCACTCATCCTGACCACTCTGGCCATCAGTTTGAACTCCACTGCTGTGCAGCCACCTGTACATCCCACCTAAAAATCCCAGGAATTTTTTAAATTCCATTTCTCCTTGGTCAGTGTGGAGAGCTCATATCTCATCTTCCCAACTGACCATGACAGCTCCATGCACAAAATATTTTCCTGGTTGGAGCACACTGGAGCTGCTGGACCAGATCAGCAATTGGGGAGAAAAGATTTCTTATTTAATAGTGGAGAAGGGCTATGAATGGGACACATTATAGCACCATGCAAAAATCAAGGAACTGTAAGAGAGGTACTCTCACTCTGACACAGAACCAAAGACTTGCCACTTCTATAAGGAGCTGGAAACCATCCTCGGCAGCGACCCCACCTCCAGCGCCAAGAGACCCCTGGGTACTGAATTCAACCCCAACGCAGAAGTTGGGTATGAGGAGGTTGAGTTGCTGGACAATGTGGGGCAGGAAACCATGTCATTTGGTGACATGAGGAGCCAGAACCTCTTCTCCACCCAAAGGGTTCGAGCCAGTCCCAGCCCTCCATCTCTGGTGTGCAGAATGCAGAAGAGGGAAGCTCAGGTAAGTGTTTGGGGTTTTTTTTGAGCTAATGCTGCTCGGTTATATGAGGTACAGCTGTCCTTTGCTTTATTCATTATACACAGGTGGCTGAAGAGATAGAAATGCACAAGAATGGCTGTGTTTGCATATGCTTCCCATTTCCCTATTCAGCCAGGCAGTGCAGTGGAAAAGTTTGTTAATGCACACCAAGATTTCACAGGAATCATCCAGAGAGATCTCTAGGGAACCTTCCTGCAGGTACTTGCCAATCCTTTGCCAAAAATTCTTTGGCAGAGCTGCTTTGTTTCTTTCCCTGCTGTAGGACACTTCCCCTTGCCAGTTGGCAATCACTTGTGCAGAGACCAAAGGGGCATGCAGGCAAGCAGAATAGGGAGTCAGTTTGAAGCTGCTCACATGGAGAAGATACACCCTAGCATCCCTGCTTCCTCTGAAGAATGAGATATTGGCTTCTATGACCCCCTGCTTGTGGAAAATGGTAAATTTGAAATTTTGTCCCTATCCATCTGCATCAATACCTCAAACAATCACCCAGAACTTTTTCTCCAAGTTGAGTGTTTCCTCCCCGCAGGCACAACTCACCATGCCCTGGCTGATCATCCAACTGTGCACTTGCCATTGTATAGTGAGAAAAAATTGCGTGTGTTTTACAGTAATGAATCAATGCTGTTATTGCAGTCAGAATCATGCTTCTGTTCCTTGTTTATTGTGCTTCTACAAAGGAGCCCTTGAGGGGAAAGCCCTCCACACCTGCTGAACACCTGCAGCTGGTAAGAAAACAACCACAGAGAAGGGAAGACCAGATGTTCCAAGAACTCCTCCAGTCTTCTGAGACGGAAAATAAAGGGCATGGAGATGAAAATTTAAAATAACAACAAAAAATCGATAAGGAGGAAGGAAGGGAAAACCAACTACAAGTGATAGCAGGCCATGACTGCATGATGAAAGCCATGGAGGAGCAAATGGAGCTGCTAAAGTCACTACTAACGCTGCATATTGAATTCACGCATGCTCACCCCCTCTTGCAGCCACTACAGAACTACTTCCCAAACTCTCCCCTATGCATTTCTATCAAACTCCTACTCAATCTTGTTACCCCTTATATTCCACCTCTTACACCCAGCTGTCAGAGCTCACACTGTCCCTCACTGCTTTCTCCCATCCCATCCAGCTTTTTGTGTGTGTTGCGAATAATCGTTATTTAATAAAGACATACTCTGTGAAAAATAAGCACTCTGTCTCTTGCCTATGATGGTTACAACTCACACTGATACACAGTGCAGCTGGCTAGCAGTCATAGGATGGCACAATGCAGTTTACAAAGACAGAGTGAGAAGAAGTGAGTGGGAAGAGTGAGAAGGAAACTCCCCGGCTCCTCCAAAAGTGGCCAAATTTTTATTCTGGATTAGGCATACTAATACTGGTAACCTTCTTAGCGTGGAAAGCTACTCAGTGAAAAAAAAACAATTATTAGGGGTTTTCAGATATGGAAAAGACTGTTTTGTACATAAGCAAGTCTCAAAATGTCTAACAGGCCTCAAAATATATAACCAGGAAAAATAAAAGCGGAGCTCGTAGTCTTTTCCAAATCAAGTTTAAATTAATTATTCCTTTTTCCTTGTAACATGAAGTCAAACATGCAAATATTTTTGCCCTCCCAAAATAAACGATCTTTCTCTGTTACACACGTATTTCTTAATCTGCTAACCTTACTCCATCATTAACAGAGCATTATGAAAACAACCAAAACAGCAAGGGCTTACCTCATCAATTTTTAGCAACTCTTTTTTTGGAGTTTCCTTCTCAGAGGATGAAGCATATACTTGGAGTGACAGCAAGCTCAGGCTAGCAGGTGCAGCCCCCAGACGCATTACCTGAAAACAATGCAAGATTATTCTATATATTTTATGTTCTCAGCTGGAAACACATCAGACAAGGATTTTTGATCACTTTTCATATAGGTAACTATATGCATAGCACTTGTAAATCCGAACTGTGCTGAGAGGCGCAGAATAGTCGGCCCTGAAGAATGCAACATGCTCAAAAAGTAATAGCCAAAACACTCAGAAAATCAGGTATAGAGCTGGAGGGCACAATATGCAGGAGTACAACAAACAAGGAGTCCTGTGGCACTTTTAAAGACTAACACATATATTTATCACATGAGCTTTTGTGGGAGAAAATCCCACTTCATCAGACACTTGAAGATGGAGAACTGCAGATGAATGGGAGGAAAATAAATGCAGGGAAGTGTACGTCATAGGATCAGGTCAGACTGTTACAGCAAATCGAAGCAGTTGTTTATATTCAAGCAGTGGAGAACAGCATATAGAGGGAGGTGAGGTAACGAGAAAGCAAAATTACCTGTTGTAATGAGGAAAAAAAGCCCAAATCCTTATTTAACCCTAAGACAATGGTGTCAAATCTGCATATGAATTCCAATGAATTGAAATACCAAAATATGGCTTTAGGTTACAATTCAAAGTTCTGACCTATAAATCCAGCCATCTCAGTGACTCTGAAGTACTTCCTACACTCACACAGAAGCCCTGAATTAAGAGTGCTATAGGCAGTGCTTAATTTGTAATGAAAGATGCCATGGCTCTACCTATTAGGTGCCAGGACTTAAACGATGTTTGCTTTGATTGTTTTACTTTCGGCATAGCAAACCCAGAGGTGCCAGGGCTGTGAAACGTCAAGCCTAGAAGTGCAGGGGTTCAGCCCTGGTACAAATTAAGCCTGGGTTGCAGAGGTGATGTTGCCAACTTCAAGTAAGAAAGACAGACTCTGATATTTCAGAAAAACCATTGTGTCTGAACACACGACAGAGCTACCATCTTGAAAGCAGATATCATTTTTCCTATTTCCAGGATATGTGCTGCAATACATCTTTCAAATAGAGAGCAAAAACAGATGGAGTTTAAAATAGAGACAAATGGAATTCTGGAACATATGGCCAGTCAAGATGACTGTGAATTGAAACTGGGAGCAAGGAAGAAATTCTTCCAGGAGAGCTTTGTTCCCATAACTCCAAAGAAAGAGATTTAATGGAGAAAAAAAAAAAAGTTAACCTACAGAAGACCCTTAAATAGTCTCACATTAATACAGTGCTTTTCACAAATAAACTTGGGCCTGGTCTACACGTGAAGTTGCACTTATATAACTAAAGGTGTTATGTTGCACCAAGTTAGCTAAACCAGTCAAATGTTCATGTTTTAATAATGGTAATAATGGCAGCAGCCCTTAGCACTGGTGCAATACCTTACGCATGCTCTGGAACTCTATCACAGTTAGTGGTTGCATTTTTTGAAAAGAAAGTGTACCAAAAATGTAGCAAATATGTACTTATTATATGCCCCTCCTCCCTACAAATGTTCATAAACCGAATTTTTTCCACCATGTCAGAGACTGAGCGCTGACTGAGGCCTAAATTCAGTTTAAGTTTGAACATTTTTTGTACCTAAAACAAGTAGCAGTAGCGACTGCTTTTCAATTATCCATATACCAGATAAGAGGTCAAGTGATGGATACTGCGTCCCCCAGGAGTAGATGCAGTAGGACATGTCATATACAACTCTTACTTTGCCATGTGGTCTAGAGCTGACTGGCACTCCCCTAAGTGAAAGTAGGATCAGCCCAACAGAGGCCAGGGCTAACCATGATAAGAAAATTCCAAAAGGGTAGCCGTGTTAGTCTATTGTAGAAAGACAACAGAGTCCTGTGGCACTTTTAAAGACTAACAGATTTATTTATCGCATGAGCTTTCGTGGGAGAAAATTCCTGCCTGAGAAACTCCTGTCCTCCCCTCGAGAAATAAAATTCTTTTACAACAAAATCAGTACACCCTTCAGCATAGCTGCTCTGCAAAATGAAGGGGAATGCAAATTGGAGCATTCTGTAACAACAGGAGTGAATGTGACACTGTATCTTCTGTGATCTAACATCTCAAAAAACAGCCAAACAGCGTCTTAATCAAACTTAACGCTTTCTGTTTGTGTGCCAAGAAAGATCATGTGATCACAGGATCCTGTATTTTTTAGAAAGTTTTAAGTGTTTGAAAGAGCAGGTGAGTGGGTAGATGGGATAGGAAAAAATGTTACTTACAATGTAGTACTTTATCAGCCGTAACTACTGCCTTACTACCCATTTCTATATCAACCCAGTATTCTTGCCAGAGTCATCAGTTTCATATTGCAGCAGAGCAAACATGTGACCTACTTTGTTAATAAAAAACATTTGTTTAAGCTAACAAGTATTTTTACACACATATTAACAGGTCTTGACAATAATATAAATAATATGTAACCAATGATGAACTCTAGTGTTTATTTCCTCACTATTGGTAGGTACTTGGACTCTGTACCTTACTTTTATTTTACTGCAAGTCCATTCTGCCACTAAGCAGACAAAAAGCCAAAGTGCAATTTCATTTCATAAGAAAATGAACTTCTCCTCCAAGAAAGTTGTATTATTGGGATTTTTCAATAACAGTTTTTCCAAAACCATAATGAACAGTTTAAATATTTAAAGTTAGCAGGTGGTCCACCCAAAATAGTAATAAACTAAACAGTTTTATTGTGATAGCTACTGAACCATGAACTGCACTTCAAAGCCAGTAATTAGGGATAAACTACGGTACTTTGTGATATAAAACTTCAAAAATGCAACTCAAAAATGGTTACCCACATCTCTGGAAAACTATGCATAAAATCTATTTTTCCTCTGTTTAGTGCATGCAGATACATTGTTTGTCCCTTCAGCCCAATTGCCTCTGAAATGAGTCTTCATTGTAGAAACATCTCTTTTATCCATACAAAGACAAACGGCTTTCATTGACAATGCTTTCAGTTTCTTAATGATGACACCAATGCAAGAACACTAAACTACTGTACTGTTAGGCAGAAAAATCAGTATTAAAATTTTCAAGTTTTCTTGGGTCTTTCAATGAAAAGCCTCATTGATTATATTGTTTCCAGATTGTTCTAAGTTTCTCTTTTCTGCACTACCATATCAGAAGAGGAAAAAATAATTTAGAAAAACAAATAGATATGAGCTAGTGGGCTCTCAAATGAACTTGGATATAGGAAAAATAAGAGTATTACTAATCTTTCTTTGCTAAGAGATCAGATTTTGTAACTGAAACCAGTGGAGAAGAAGTATTAAATCTGGTAATTCTTTTATGTTTAAAGTGATATATCAAAAGTTTCAACAAATAAAGCTCCAATCCTGCAACCTAGGAGAACCACTCCTCAGTTCTAAAATAAGAGTCAATATTTATAGAGGTACATACACACAGAGCAAGGGAGTTAGATGTATTGTTTATACTGTGCTTAAGATCTGAAATTCATGAGGCTTTCAAAGGGGTGGTTTTTTTAATTTAATGAGAACAAAAACTAATTTAAGATACAAGAATAGATCAATATTCTTCTAGAAAAAGGGCACCCTTCAAGTGACAGTAACATAGTAATGGCTTTATACATCAATAGTTTGTACCACACAAATTGATTGCTAAACATCTTTTTTAATGTTTTACATACATAGAAACATCATTTACTGTGTATTGTGAAAGGTTAACTTTGACCATTTTCCAGTTTCGGCATTTACTTTAGGACTTTATTGCATAATACAGAACTAATGTAATTTCTAATTTATCTATTTAGTAAGCCTTCTCATATTAATTGTACTACCTTCATTCTTGCTTCATTCTTACTGCTATTCAATGGGCACAAAAAAAGGACTGCATAAGTGCACACATTTTCTTCAGACAGTGCTGTGTATTTTCATATTTTTTTTCAGTTAAGTGACATTTGTTGTTTTTGCAAACGGTAAACAGAGTTCAGCTTTATCTGTAAATACTAACATCACAGGCAAAACACATCAGTGAACTGGTGGGGAAAAGGCTATCATATTTCATCTTCCATTGTTTTGTTTTACTTTCTATAATCTCAAAAATATTTACCAATAAACATACTGGAATTTTTTAAAGAAAAATAAATCCCATTCTGCCTCACAAGATCAACAGGACAAAGGAGCTAAAGGACAGAGTGGAGCTTTTTTCTGTGATTTCTTCTATGTAAAGTTCCTAGGGATTTTTCTACAGAAACACTTATTTTAGGACAAGTTGGGGTATAAACCCCACACCAGCCTGCAATATACTAAAGGTCTGCAGGGACCCTGTCAGTGCATACTAGAAGTTCCTTAATGCTCTTTGATCTAACCCATTTCAAAGTGGGTAAGATTAAAGCACACTAGGAAACTTTTAGTGCACAGCAGCAGGATCCACACGAACACAGAGCATGCAGGCTAGTGCAGTATACATTTGCACTCCAAGCAGCAGCAAACCACATACTTGTGTAGACAAACCCCTAGGCTGTAGGACCACCTTTTTTAAAAAATCCATCAAGACTGGGAAAATAAGGTGGGCAATCATTGTCCTAATACACAGAGAAGGTACTCTTCCCCTCTTCTATCCTGGAGTACAAACATCAAGCATGAACAAATGGCCATTTCCCCATTGCCTGAAGTCAGGGGGTTGATTTTAGGCATTGGGATTTGCTCACCTTTGATGGCAATATCCAATATGAGCCAGTTACATCTGTGATAGATAATTATGGAGTAACAAACTTCCTCTAAAATGTTTGTACTGCCTACTGTAAGAAAGACTACTGGGATATATGGAGCATGATGTGATCTTATGTTCCTAAAATGTCCCTTTAGACATTCATTTTCTTCACTGACTGCTGAGATTTGTGTGTCATCATAGCATCCTCTACTGGCACTGACTTTTTCCCCCTCCTCTTGTAAACAAATTCTAAAAGGTAAATTTTAAAAGAAAACTCTTAATTCTTCCAAACAAAATAAAACAGGAAGATATACTTCTGGCCATACAATTACAGTGTAAGACAAATTAGGAGTTATTTATATAAGCAAAACTGTCGAAGTTGGGATACTGGAGTGGCTTTTATTTTCAGAAATGTTCGGCACCCACAACTCTCCCACTGTATTCTAAAGGTGGGATGTCAGTATTCAGCCCCCGACTCTAAATCAAAGCACATCTATTTAGGTGCTTCATTTTAGACAGCCAGCTTTGAAAAGTTTGCTCTTTTAAAAGTACCGGTACCTACTAAATATTTAGGAAAAAGTTGGATGGCTTAGAAAGCAGAAATGAACTCAATCTTTTATGATCTAGTTGCTTTGCTTACTTCTTCAGCAAACTAGACATGATGCCATTTTTGAAACAAATTACTTCAGGAATGGAAAGATTTGCCTTCTCACCCTCTCTTCCTAAAGGGAAAACAGAAGCTGGGATTTCACAGAAACAAATCACTACATATTGGCTCTGTCTAGGAAAAGGGGCACATTATAAACCACCAATTTTAAAACAGATTTTGTTTTTATAAAATAACTTTAAAAAGAAACATTTTACACTGGCATTTTAAAATTTATATATATTTTTTTAATTTATTCTGAAAGAGTCAGTTTCAAAATCTCCAGAGGCAGCTATATACATATTTTGCCCTGAAAGAAGAAACAAAACAAAAGGGAAACGTTCACATTACTAGATCATTTAGGTCAGGCAATAGTTTGCTTACCCTCCTTCCTGTAATGATTTTACTACCAAATACTATAATCCTGTATTCTACAATTATATATAGTGTAAATTAGAGATAAAATCTGCTGCTGCAAGTAATTAGTTCCACTGAGAGGGTGGGCAGGAAATAACTGTGTAAAGACTGAGTGGGGGGAAAAATGGCAATTCAACCTGTGATATGAATCTAACCAAAAGAAAAATAATTTCAAGTGTAGCTGCTCTAAATTTATGAGCACAGTATAGTTGGCTCGGCTTTGGACTCAAGAATTTTGTCCTAAAATACCTAATAGTTTACTTTTTCCTTCATTTATCACCAGTTTCCTTCTTTTTATATATAGTACAACTGTGGTTCCCAATCCATGGCCCACAGGGTCTTTCAAAGTGGACCACCGCTCCCCTCCTGCCGTCTGCAGAAGGGAACCACTGCCTAAGGATCCAGGCAGAGCATGTTGCTGCAGGGCTAACAAGAACAGTGTAAGACAACAGAGTCCTGTGGCACTTTTAAAGACTAACAGATTTATTTATCGCTTCCTTTTTGTGTAGCCACATGGACTGGTAATCAGCACTTTCCTCCCTCTGGTGGTAACATGAAGTATGACAAAGCACTCCACCTGGGTCCCTAGGCACTGGGGTCCCTGCTGGAGACAGAGGGAGGGATCAGTGCTCCCCTTCCCCAGCTACAACAGAGAGCAAAGTGCCCTGCCTAGGTCTGTAGGTACGGGGGTCCCTGCTAGAGCCAAAGGGAGGAGAGCACTGATTTCTCATCCCCCTGGCTGTGGAAGAGAGCCACTATCTAGCACGGGTATCACTGGCGCCAGGCCCATGGGGCACAGGTCCCAGGTACCCTGGCCAGTGCCCCAAGTCCCGAGCTGGCCCAGTCCAGGTGGCTGCAGCCCCACGAGATCCCCTCAAGCCCCTGACCAGCAGCAGCCCACGGTTTGGCAAGGTCTCAGCGAGTTTGCCAGTTTCAGAGTGGCAGCAGCCCAGGGATTGGGGGTGGAGAGTCTCCGGAGGGAGCAGGACTGCTGCTGCTTCAAGGCTTGTGACTGCTTTTGGATCTTGCTGCTGCCCCTGATCCAGCAAGTTCCAGCTGTAGCCCTGGCCAGTCAGCGGCCAGGGATCTGCTGGCATCCCGGAGCCACAGCTGCTCCAGTGGTTGCCGGGTCAGAGGCAGAAGCGAGGCTGCCACTGCCCCAGGTTTGCTGCATCCCGGGAGGCAGCGGGGCACGTGTGGCTGAAGCCCTGCATGACGCCCACAAGCAGTCACAAGGCCTAAAGCACCAGTAGTCCTGCTGTCTCTGGAGACTCCGCATCCCCAAGCCCTGGGCTGCTGCCACTCTGGAACTTGCAAGCCCCACTGCTGTCCAAACCTCGCCAAACCCCAGGCTGCTGCTGGTGGGGGGCTTTCTGCTGGGGCTTGCGGGCATCCCACGGGGCTGCAGCCACCCGCCCTGCTGCCAAACACTGCAGCTGCAGCGTCACTTCTGCCCCAGACCCAGCAAGCCCTGGAGCAGCTGCAGCCTGAGTTTGCCAGAGTCCTGTGAGGTAGCAGGGCTGCAGCCACTCAGCGGCTTGCCAGGTTCAAGTGGCAGCAGCTGGGGATGTGGAGGTATCAGGGGGCAGCAATACTGCTGCCGTTCCAGGGTTATCTGGGGTTTGCAGGTATCCTGCAGGGCTACAGTCACCAGCAAGCCCTGGAGTGGCTGCAGCTGGCACTACCAAGCAAGTCCGAGGCAGCTACTGTCCAGGGATGCTGACAAGCTTGCTACTTGTCTGCCTCCCAGACCAAAGCCTCCCCCTTGTCAATTTCACTGCTCTAGAAAAGCAGTGAAATTGATGAGAGTAACAGACCCTCGCCTGGTCTACACGGACACTGTGTCCCCCTACCAGAGCTGACAAAAGTGCTCCCTTTTGTCAGGGTGATTTTATTTTTTGAGCCCTGCTAATCCGTGGATATCAGCATTATACCCGCAGACATCTACATCTGTGAATGCTATGCGGATATTCGCAGGTGATCTGTTGCAGATGTGGATCGGATACGGATCCACATTTTTGTATCCGTGCAGGGCTCTCATGCCAGGTGTTTCAGAGATAATGAACAGAACAGACAATCTTCATGTGATCTATCCCCTGTATTCCAGTACCCACATCCGGCAAACATCTCACATTCTGTTGCCCAGTCACTCAGGTTAGATGCCTTACTAACTCTTTGCAGTCTGCTTTGGACTTAACTATTTGTAGTCATTCTCTATCATCTGCATATTTTGTCACCTCACTATTTACCACTTTTTCCAGATCATTTATGAGTAAGTCGAATAGCACTGGACACAGCACAGATCCCTGAGGGTCACCTCTACTTACCTCTCTCCCTTCAGAAAACTGACCATTTATTTCTGCCTTGTTCCTACCTTTTAATCAGTTACTGATCCATGAGAGGACCTTCCCTCTGTTTACTTCATGTATGAGCCTTTGGTGATGGACCTTATCAAAGGCATTCTGAAAATCTCTGTACATTGGATCACCCTTGTCCAAATTTGTCAGCTCATTAAAAGAATTCTAATAGATTGGTGCAGTACGATTTCCTTTATAAAAGGCATATTGCTTTTATAAAGCTATTTCCAAGTCTGTTTCCAGCTGTATTCTTCCTCTGCTTGAGTGTCTACATGATGTTGTGAAACCAGGCTCGCAATGGCAAGATCAGGTCTCACACACACTAATGCCTCTCTCCGGCAAGTAGCACTACACTGCACAGACGCACCCATAGCGCCAGTTTCAAAGCCTAGCCTAGCTCAGCTCATCTGGCTGTGAATTGCAGAACTGAGATCTTAAATAAAACAAAACCTGCTACACCAAATTGTCAGATTCTTAACTTTAACTTAACTTGCCTATCTTGTTTTAATCACCCATCCTAGTCAGAGCAAAACCAGGCTCTTTGAAAGGTCTCTAGCCTCTGTTTGCCAAAAGCTGGGACTGGGCAACGGGATGGAGCACCCGCTGCTCATTTCCTTTGAAGCAGCTGCCACTGACCTAGAGAGACCTTTGATCTTACCCCCTATGGTCGTTCTTAAGCGCCCACTGAATTGCGTGGGTTCACGAGCCACTTCTTTACCTGCAGCACCCTCTGTTGACAGGCTGCGTGTAAAACAGCGCCAAAGAGCCACTAACACTTCCAAACTAAGGCAATTCAGACCTGTGCAGGGAAAGGACGGGGGCTGCAGGCGACACTCAGCAGCGGGGCGAGCAGCGCAGAGCGCTGAACCAGGGAAGAAACCCCTGGCGAGGCACCAGAGAGCAGGGCAGCGAACGCTTCTCGCGGGACTCGGCCATCCCGCGGAGGCCGCCAGCGGATCCCTGAGCCCGGCCTGCGGCTGCTCCCGCCGCGCTCAGTGCACAGGAGTCAGGAAGCAGCGGGCGCTGGGGACTGCAGGGGCGGGGCCGGGGCTGAGCCCCCGCCGCCGCCAGCGGCGCGCGCAGTCGCCCCCCGCAAGACCACGGACAGTGTCGGGGCCCGAGCGTCTCACCTTGAAGAACATTGTGGCAGCACCGGTCCCCGCCGCGCCGCGCGTCGCGATGACGTCATCGGAGCCGCGCAGCGTCAGCGCACGCGCGGCGCCCGTTGCGCTCGCGCCTGCTGCCGGTGGTCTCCAGGCAACAGAGAACGCTCGGGGGCGGGGCTCGCTGGAGGGAATCCGCAGGATGCTGAGCGCCGCCGCGTGCCAGGCGGGGTGAGGAACCGCCGCGGCCGGGCGGGGTCGGGGCAGCGGCCCGCTGCAGGGGCTCAGAGAGCCAGGCCTGGCCGCGCCGCTGTTGTGCGCCATGGAGCCGGGCTGGCGGCGCTGCCCGCACGGGGTCAGCGCTCCTGTGAGACCCGCCTCGGGTCACACGACGCCGCGTCTGGACGCTCAAGCCCGGGCGAGGTTGCCAGGAGACGGGTTTCCCCAGGCTCTCCCCTGGCGTGGGGCGGCACAGCCTCTGTCTGTCTGGCCCTGTAGCTCTCTGCCAACTTAGCCCAGAGGCCGGCTCCAGGCCTCTCCCTTCCCCGCACCGCCCGGCCTGGTGCCACACAGGGCTGGGTTGGGCGGTTCGGCTTTAGCGCAGGCCTCGTGCTGATCTCTTGTCTCCTGGCAGGGCTGAAGAAGAGCTGGCAGCTAAAACCCTCCAGCGAGCCTGGTGCAGTTACATCAACAGGAGGCTATTCAGGCTGCTAGCGCACGCTGCTCGGGCCGCGGTATGCTCCTCCAGAAAACCCCTGCCTGTCCACGCTATAAACTACCCCGGGGTTTACCAGCATGTACTGCCACAGTTATACTGCACCAACTCCTTATGGGGATGCTCTTTTTCTGAAATGAGCTCAGAAAGCAGTATACACTGAATTGGGGGAAAAAAAATACCCTCAAGGAGTTACTTTGGTGGTATAACAATACCTTAATAGTCAAATTCCAAAGGGGTAGCCGTGTTAGTCTATTGTAGAAAGACAACAGAGTCCTGTGGCACTTTTAAAGACTAACAGATTTATTTATCGCATGAGCTTTCGTGGGAGAAAATCCCACTTCGTCAGACGCTTTGAAGATGGGAAACTTACAGAATGAGAGGAAATTAAATGCAGGGGAGTGTATGACATAGGATCAGGTCAGGCTGTAACAGCAAATCATACACTCCCCTGCATTTAATTGCCTCCCATTCTGTAAATTACCCATCTTCAAAGCGTCTGACGAAGTGGGATTTTCTCCCACAAAAGCTCATGCGATAAATAAATCTGTTAGTCTTTAAAAGTGCCACAGGACTCTGTTGTCCTAATACCTTAATAGTTATACTGGTATATTCCCGGGCAATGCATCTATTTACCATAGATTATCTTCTCAAATATAGTATAGTTAGGGTAAAATTCACTCCTGTGCAAATGGCCAGCACAAAGTCTATGCACCCCTAAAAGCCGATTTACCGTAATCCCTCAGAAGTGTTTTGTCCCTCTTCACCTGGGAGCACAACTGTTTGCTATAAACTTCAGATAGTCTCAATTGATCCATCCAGGCATAAGAGGTCAGTAATTTTTGAAGTTTTGGAGTATACATCTGTCCACAATACTTAAGAAATTTCTGGTTTTGAAGGCTTTCCAACAGGGTTATTGTGACTCAAATAAAGATTTGGGGCACAGGCTGCCCTGAGCCCTGCCGGCACTCGCTCATGGCCTGCGCTTCCCTGGGGCTTCTCCAGGGCACCCTTGCCCCCTGGCCAAGTTCCCGATCTCCTTCCCCACCACCTCACCCCTGGCCAGATCCCTTTTCCCCTAGCTCATGCCTCCCCTGGGGTCCTGCTCCCAAGGTCCCCACTGCCCAGCACACCTCTTGGTCTTGCGGAAGCTCAAGGGATTGACCTGCCAGGTGCTGACCTGCCACAGGCGCTGTTTTAAATTTCCCGCCCTGCTCTGCCCTGGGTACACAGCAGTGCAGAAGATTTGTAAAGGCCCTGCAGCTCCAGCTTCCAGGTGTGGCTTGGGGTACTCGGCAATAGATTTGGGACATGGATACCATGGGCCCATGCCTGGCGACGCCACTGCTTTCCAGTTTACCAAATAAGGATCTACATGTTGGCTTTTCTCATAGAGAATCCAGCCTAAAGTATCACTCTGCCACTATCGAATCAGAAAAACAAACAGAGTCCTGTGGCACTGTTAAAGACGAACAGATTTATTTATCGCATGAGCTTTCGTGGGAGAAAATCCCACTTCGTCAGATGCTTTGAAGATGGGAAATTTACAGAATGGGAGGAAATTAAATGCAGGGAAGTGTATGACATAGGATGGGGTCAGGCTGTAACAGCAAATCAAAATAGATGTTAGGATTCAAACACTGGGGAACAGCACATAGAGGAAGGTGAGATCAAATCACCTGTTGTAGTGAGGGAAAAATCCATAGTCCCTGTTTAACCCCAAGGCAACTGAGTTGAATTTGCATATAAATTTGAGTTCTGCAGTTTCTCAGAAGGACCAGATATAAAATGTTGATTGCTACAGTCTCATCTCCTGGCTCAATTCATGGCTCTTGTTTTTTCTCAAAAGCACATTACATTTAGTAATTGTGTATGCTCAGGAAACTTCATACTCTGTCAGAGGCGGCGGGGTGGGCTCCTGACTGATCCATCCCTTCTGAAGAGGAAAAAAGTATTTCCTGGAGAAGTAACAATGCCATGCTCCATATTAACCACTAGGCTTAAAAGTTCTCACTTTTGGAGTATCACTCTTCTGAATCTTCTGGGCAGGCAGGGAGACAGACTTGCTCCTATCTTCTTGCCGTATTCTTTGCTGTCATGACCTCTGTGTGTCTACACTCAAGCAAAGCAAATATTAGAGTGGATTCAGAAAAACTTCTTTATTTCTTCCTATCCTGTTGTCACTTCATTAAATGGAGTAAAAGGCAGAGACAGAGAGAGGTGATCAGGGAATGGGGTGGAGGAAGGGATGAGAGAAAGGGAGATTGGTGGTAGCTTAAGAGCAGAGGAAAGAAAGAGAAGAGAAGAAGATGAGCATCTAGTTTTAGAGTTTTTGTTTTTATTTTGAAACACGGAGGTGTTAAAATTGTATAGGAGATATATTTCATAGTACTTGCTATTATTATTGAAAAATGCCTTTTTTTATAGTGCAATGCTGATAAAATAAAACATTGGAAAGGGGGGTAAAAAGGCAAGAAATTCAGTAGATAAAAGTAACAGGTAAAAGAATGAAATGATCCGTAAAGAAAAGAAACAAATATTGCAGTTCTATAATAACTGCCATCTAAGAATTTTAAAGCACTTTAAAAATATTAATACTCAACTCCCATCTGAAAGAGGTGTGGGATGTATTATTTTAGGAACCAAAGCTGTTCACTTTTATTGAATAATGCCTGCATCTGTTTCAGGAGCATTGCATTACGTATGAGATTTTGAAGAGAGTGAGCCCTTTGGAAGCTGAACTTATAAAAGATCCTAGTATGCAGTGTAAAGTCAGATTCAGGTAAAATAGGTATATTTATTTATTTCAAGCCAATGTATATGATGACTTTTTTTAAAGATAACAAAAAAGTGCCATCTATTGTTTTTATGATAGCATTGCACGAGCAATGTAAATGTTGATGAGGCATGTAGTTTAGGTCACTGTGTACAGTAATCTTTCTAAACAAATACCGTTGGGACTGAAATTTCTCATGTATTTTTACCTTATAGATGAGTAAGTTTGGAAAGTTTGCTAAAGTTTTTTTTGGCCATCTTAAAGTCACTGAAGTGTGGGGCAGGAAAATTATTTGTGGGAGTGGGGGACTTGGTTTGGTATTTTTGGGAGGGGATCTTTGCAATAAATGATTGTTTTTCTTTTTTTTTTATGGAGTTTTTTTATATATGGTGGTTAACTCTTCATATTGCAAGTTAAAAGGATAAATAGTCCTATGTATAGTAGAAATATTTCAGATATTTAATTGCACACCATAAGCTATATTTTATTTTTTTTAAATGCAGAATTATCATGGATGTGGATCCCATCTAGAATTAGTGCTTAAATACATGCTTGAAGAAATTTAATTTGGAAATAAAATTATTTATTCTGCATGCATGTAGTGTTATTTTTGCTATTTTTCTTTTTTACAACACACCAAGGTTCAGTGCTGTAGGTATAAATATGTTATTTTTAGACATTCAAATAAATCCTGTGGGCATGCGTGGACATTGACACTCAAGGAGGAAGCTGGTACAATTTCCAGTACTCCCTCCATGGTTACAGGCAGAAGAGAGCAGCTTTAAATTGCAGCCAGGGTTCCACAGAGAGCATTTCCCCAGTGGAGTCTGACCAGGCGGGGAGCTGAATCAGCATATCCACTAGCTATATCGCTTATGTTCTTTCTCTGGCCAGTACCATTTTAGAGGCTGCATTAACAGGTACAGATGCCTTGACAGAGGGGTGTAATGGATGCCTTGCATAGTTGCATTGCTACAGTTCCCCTGGCCTTTGGAGAGACTCACTGCCTCCATGTGCCCTCTATGTTGAGTTGTATTAGCAGATGCTTCTGAAGTTCAAAATCTGAATCTTGTATTGTTTATTCATTGTGTTATCAGTCAAACAAATGCATTTGATTCGAGTTTATCCTTTAAAAAAAAAGAAATCAGATTTGTTTCTACATTCAAATAAGATTTTTACATTATTCTAGTGTTTTTCTATTTTTAAAGCTGTGTCAGCATTTCTGTTATATTAGTCTATTTTGGTGAGAATTAAGGTTCTAGTTCTTTATTTAAAACTTGTAGGTGGTGTGACGAAATGCCGGATTGCGGCCTTGCTTTGTAATTCTATAATAAAAGTCCTTCCTAGCTTCCCTCCGAAGGGTTTATAAGCTTTGGATCCATGTCTTGTTCAATTTAAGTCAAAGAGAGTTTATCAAGACTAAGAACTCCAGAAATGCAACCTCGTATTAGGGTCCTAAGTCCACATTCAGCCATCTACATAAATTGTTGAACTGGACTAACATGGCTAACCCTTTGGAACCTATCTGTGTAAGTGACCTTATTTTCAAAAGTTCTGAATACCCAGTAACCTCTGCTGGTTTCAGTGAGATACCTAAATATGGACTTAGAAAGCTAACTTTTTTTCTTAAAACACTGGACTTTGCCCTTTGATATAGCAACCATTTAGCACAGTTATCCAAATTCTGTTTATTTTAACAACACTTGTCCCTGGTATTAGTTTAGAAGAACTGTGGGGATCATTTATTTTTTAACATATTAGTTGTTTTAGACTCATAGACTTTAAGGTCAGAAGGGACCAATACGATCTTCTAGTCTGACCTCCTGCAAAATGCAGGCCTCAAAACCTCACCCATCCACTCCAGCAACAGGCCACCAACTTATGACTGAGTTATTTACCTCCTTAAATTATGATTTAAGGACTTTAAGATACAGAGAATTCACCGGTAGGTGAGCCATGCCCCTTGCTACAGAAGGGGGGTGACATATTTTAAATGTATGTAAGGAACTGAACATGGCTAATGCACACTTTACACAATCACACTGGGGCATGCTCACTTCATAAAGTGAGTATGCATATTCAGGCATTAGATTGCTTCTTGAATTTAGGCAGCTGCAGAGCGTGATTACAAAAGGAGAGTTAAGATACCTTTGTATTTCCATACTATCTAAAGTGCAGGGTTTGTTTGTTTTTTTAATGTTTATCACAATTTCACATTTCTTAGCTTTTCAATTTTTCCTCTTAAAGTCTTAATAGTAAGGTTTTTCTCCCCTCTTAAATTACTGAAAATATATTTTCAACCTTACCTACAGCTTACCAAGGTTTTCTGTGTTTGAGTATATTAATATAAATGAATTCAAGTCTGAGTCTCCCCAGCATAACCTAGAATGCTGGATCGCTAGTCCACTTGGAAGAGGTACAGTGGTTCAGGCTATTGCTGTGCCTGTCTGCCAGTGACCATGTTGAAATTATATTCTTTGAGTTTTGCTTAGAGTTTTTAGAGGATGGTTGGAAATCTGGAGTACCAGTGTTTTTTTAACTAAGGGTTTATTCCTTCCATTTTAAACAATAAGGAATCTGTTCTTTATAATGCTGGATAGTTAACTTTGTTCCTTGTTTCTTTAGATTTGCTGGTCATGAGTTTCCACCTTTCATTGTGTTTAAGATTTTCCGTCACTCTGGAGGCCAAGGCAGCATGTACATCAGTGGAAAAAGAACAATAAGTCCAGCAAGTGAGGTGACTTCCTAGATGTTCTCTTCGCTTACTACTCTTCACTTATGTGTTGGCTCTGAACTGTCTTTTATAAAATTTTGTGATATCTTTATCCTCAATCACACACATCTCCAATTCTAACATGTAGCCACTTCATTCATTAAACATTATGTTTGTTCGCAAAGAACTATTCTTTCAGCATGGTACATAAAAACACTTTATATATCTGTGCCCATATTCTCTATTTGGATTAATTTCCTTCTAGGAAGTTTAGTCACTACAGGCACTGTTCTGCTTCATTGTCTTTCAGAATTCTTTTGTCATTTAGTTCTGCCTTTATTTAAATAGACACTAAAAATATACTTTTAGGCCCACAAAATTATTTATCTCAAAAGATTTGTTTTTATAAATTTGCTGAATAGGATTCCTTTAACCTTGTTCTTTTGATAGATTATCCTTGTAGTGATGATGTAGTTAAAAACAAAATCACAATTTTCACTCATCTCTGTAGTATATAAGTGCCTATAAAGAAAATATGTGCACACTCAGATTATAAGATTTCCAGGGTATGGACTGCCTTTTTGTTCTGTTTGAAAATTGCTTAGCACAATGGGGTTCTTATCCATGAAGATGCAACAGTTATGAAAAAAAAGCGTATTATTATTATTGTTGTTGTTGTTTGTTTCTTCAGACATTGCCTGTGTCCACACTCTAGTGTTTGTTATTCCTTATCACAAGAAGCAAACATTATTTTGGACCAAAACAATAATAATCCTGTAGCAATTGGGTTGGTGTAAATTGTGTGGACAAAAAACAGAATGCTTCAGTAATCTTCACCCATTCTTCCACTCCTCTCTTTGTTTCCTTGGAAAGTCCCCTGAACATGTTTTCTAGCTGGGACATTTGTCTAGCTTTTGTCTTGTGGTGCTCTGTTTCTCAGTTAACTACTTGATTGTTCCATTTTTCTTGGTGTGTATTCAGTAATATCGGATACTGCAGGGGGAAGTAGCTATGGGCATGGCTATACTAAAAACAAGTCAACCTCTGTTAAGTCTCTTTCCCCTCCTAATTGTTTTGTGTGGAATGATTTATGCTCTGAGCACATGTGCTGGATCAGGCCCTACAAGCAAGGGGTAGGGAAATGCTATCTTCATCTGATTTGAGGTTGATTCTGGGGTTTAGAGATAGGTAGCCGGACACATCGCTGAGACAGCAGTGCACATGCCCAGAGGGGGAAACATAGGTGTTTGGAACTTTTACAATTATGATTATAATTTAGGGGCCGACTGAGTTTAGGCACCTAGAGTTAGGCAACAGTAGAGCAGGGATTTTGTGGATGACAATAGTGCCTAAATCTGTACATGGGTACCTACTTCCCTTTGTAAATTTGAGGCTTGTTTAAACTAACAAACACCACTCTTAGGCAAAAGTCAGACCTGACAAATTTCAGCCACAAAGATGAAGGTTTTAAAAAGTTATAAATATTTGAAGATCCTAACTACAGCTCTTGTTACTCACTCCATCAATAATACTGTCAGAGGGAGAATAGAAGCAAAGGTAACTGTCACCAGCATGAAAGTTTATACATATGAAATAAATGTTAATTAGAGGTTAAGTAATTTATCTTTTAGATGGAAAATTAAAAGTTGAGCCTAGATTAGTTACTTGGTACATTTGGGGAAGCTGTGTACTAAATTATTGTTTTCAAATTTGTAATTGACTTGTTTCACCATTGTGCTGACAACTGTTTTCCCATTGTTTACTTGTACTCCCCAGTTTGTATCCATCTGTTTGTCTCTTGTTTTATACTTCAAGTGTGAGCTGGCTGCGGCAGGGACTGTCTTTTCTGTGTTTGTACAGCACCTAGCACAGTGGTATTTTTGATCCATGACTAGAGTTCTAAGTGCTACCATAATATAAATCAGGGGTTGGCAACCTTTGCTGGTCCGTGTGCCAGCCACATACCCCCAACTCTCGGAAGGGGCGGGGGCAGGACCCACAAGGGAAAGAGCCGCTGCTTGTGGCTTCAGGCCCTGCTGGGGAAGTGAGGCCAACGGGGGGAGCAGCCATGGCGCTGAACAGTGCCACAGGGCCAGGTGCCTTGCGTGCCACTCAGAATAGGTGCAAGTGCCATCTTTGGCACACGTACCGGGGGTTGCCAACCCCTGGTATAAATAATGCAGAGTTAGTGAATAGTCCATATCCAATTTCTGTTAGCTTTCTGGGTACAAATCAGAATGCCTTGTTTATTTTAATTTTGTTGTTGGGTACTGAGATTGTCAGGAGCATTATGACTTTTTCTTGAATTGAAGTACGAGGATTCCAGGAATTTTTTATGTATATTTTTATTTTTTAGCTGTAGTATATTTAAATGTGGTTTTTTTTTTTTAAATAGGCAGCAGTTGATGCTTGCAGGTTGATGGGACATCGGAAGTATTATGATCAAATGATATGGGATGAGCTTCAATATCAAAACCACAAAATAATGGATGAAATAGATGTTGCTACAGTGAAAGATTACATGCAAGTAAGAAAGTTCTTCAGATAATTTCTTACAGGTTTTGGTAATGCAAAAAACCTCTTTTGGAAAGAAAGCTTATGATGTGATCTGAAATGCTGATAGTGACTATGACTGTAAGACTAAAATTTAAGGACCTAATTCTCAACTGCTTTACACTTGTGCAGTCATTTATATCAGCTCAAAATTAGTATAAGGATATATAAAACATTTCTACTAATGTGAGTGCAGAAATCTGATATAAATGACTCTACAAGTTACAAGGCAGTAGAGAATGAAGTCCTATGACTGTATTTCTCTGAAGCTACAGAAAAGTTATTGAAGTTGTATTAATTAGGTCCAATAATGTGTTGTCAGGGTTATGCAAAGATGGTAAAAATCTTAATTCTCCAACATCAGTGATACTCTTTAAGTGTTGTTGTTTGCATAGCACAATGAAACCTTTTCTGGTTTCCTATTTTTTTTAAAAAATTAGGGCCAAACCCTGAAAGACTGGCCATGGCACTCGGATTTCACAAGTATGGTGTCACATAAAGATGGTTGTAAACAATAATGTAATTTCACCTAATTCTTTTTTAGTATAGAGCAGTGAAGGATGCTCAGGTTATTAATGTTTATATGCATGTTTTTGTGATCAGTTTAAATTTAGAGATTATATTATAGTTATACATATATTTATGTAATGTAGGTAGATATGGATAACCAGAGAACAGACGCCTTTCTATTATAGGAATTTTAAATTAGAATAGGCCATTCAGAGGTTCCAGCAATTTGATTTACTCTGAATAAGGTTTTCTTTAATGTGAAGTTCATCATTAAAATGATTAATGAGGATGGGAAAATCTGTATAATGGAGGTTTGAGACCCCAATAAAAATTAATTGGACTTCACACAAGTATTTATTTGATAAATTACTATTACTTTGTGGCCTTCTAGTATATCAGTAACCTGGATGAGACCCCAGCATACTTTGGTGGCAGGGATAACTGCTGGAGAAAATTGTCTCTAGAAAACTTTCCCAGAACAATGATAATGTATGACATAATGGATTATGCACAGTCTGGGACACTATCAAACCGACTTAAGGAGAAACTGACATTTCTGCTCCTGAGGCCACAGAATGAAGAGATACGGCATGATCAACTCATGGCAGTCTCTCGAGTCAGGTAAAGGAAAAAAAACAACTTATCCACAATAACCAGCTTAACTTTTATTTTGAATTTCTGTACCTTATTTTAATTATCTCAAAATATTTATGAGTAGTAACCTTGATAGATACCAGTAAAAGTGGTAAAATTATACCCAATTTACAGATGGGTATAATAAACTGGCTAAAGTTTGTGTACCAAATCAGTATGGAGTAAGGGATCGAACCCAGAAGTGACTCCCAGTCCTTTGTGTTAAACACTAAATAATAATCTCTTAGAGATTGTTCAACAAGATTTTAATTTTTTATAGGAAAGGATCTTTGTGATCATTTACTGCCTGTCAACATAACAGATGTGCAACACAAATCTTAGCATACAGGGGAGAAAGCTGGATTTTGTTTAATATTCCTATTTAAACTACTGATACCATTTTGCAACTCCTACCGTTAAATATCAGTGTTTTCTCATTAATACACTGGGAAATAATTAATGCCAATACCAAGGGGCTGCCATGTCTTGATACAGGCTTTTAAATCACAACTTTACTTGATTTTTTTAAAGACCTTGGCAAAATCTTTTTTCTCGGTATGTCCATTGAAATGGAAAGCATAACATTGAGTTGTGTCATTCTTGTTTTGATAGTGTCATTATAGAATTTTTTTAACTTCCTTTTCTGGTCTTTTTAAAATAAATGGATTTTTTTCAGATTTTTTCTTTTTAATTAAAGGAATACTGTCAAATTTGGCAGGCCGCTGCCTGTTCCCCTTAAAAATTATGTTGTCAGCTGTATTGACAACCATGAAGTATGAAGTCATCTGTTCAACCAGTAGGTTCACAGCATGATCTTGCAAACTTCCCTATGCTTCCCCACCAATATACTTCAAGTATTTCAAAGGGACTGTGTCTACTGGCTGAAATGATAGTTGGATATCTGTTCCATTCAGTTGTCATTTCTATTACTTCTGTTGCGGCAGCACCCCAAATATGCTAACTGTTTCCCTCATCACAGAGGATGATAGTCTCTGCACTAAACTTACACTGTGAGCTTACAAAGGCAGATGAAGGGTGAAAGAAATGCACGCATCCTGCAAGCAGAGTACTCCACCTGATGACAAATACACATCTAGTTAAGTTTCAGAGCGGTAGCCGTGTTAGTCTATTACAGAAAAACAAACAGAGTCTTGTGGCACTATCAAAGACTAACAGATTTATTTATCTAGTTAGTCTTTGAGATCTGATATGTGAACTTCAATCTCATGGAAGCTGTGGCTGGGAACACTAATACCTCTGAGCCCTGTCACACAGAAGCATCATGAGATGTAGTAAAAGAAGAAGGGCTCCTGATATGAAGAAAGGATTCTGAGGATTTAGAACTAAAATAGAATTTCCTATTTTTAAAACACATTCTAACCATGTTCTCCTGAAATAATAGCTATGGCTTCAGAACTTCCATTCTTGCTGTCATATTTCTGCTCTAGGAGTTTTGTTTTGGTTTTTTAATGTTTCATTGGTTTAAGCGTTCAGCAGAATCCCAGGAAAGATGTAACTTTCAAGATATTCAGATTTAAGTTCCTTAAATAATTTAACTTTTCTAGGTCTCCTACACCTTGTCCTCCAACAGCCATCTCTTCATGTCGGTCTCATCAACCCTCTTCATTGCCTAGGCCCTCATTACGTCGCTCTCGCCAGGCTCGACAGAAGGTGGCAAAAATGAAAAGAGTTTATGCTCTTGAAAAAGAAAGAGAGGTAAATCCTTAATGATGTGTTAATAATACAAAATAGGAAATGCACAGAATGTTGTTTTAGAACAAAACTCTGCCATGCGTGTACAGTAAATACACATTGGCCTGCAATTATAGGCAGAGCTGGTACCCAGAAAGGATGGGGGACAAAGACAACTAAGTCAGATGTGGCCAGGACAAATGCCAGACCTAAGGCATTGCAGGAAGGAGCTGGGACTAAAGGCTGGAAGCTGCAGAGGGGTGTGACGGGAAGGAAATCTGACAAGGAGCTGGTGGGTGGGACTGGTAGGGCAAAATGGTTAGGAAAAAATGAGCTGGGGAAAAATAGAGAGAGATGGGACAAACAACTAGAATGCAGGGAGACACCTGGGCCTGACTGGATAGAAAAACTGAGCCCAAGAACTGGGTTAAAGAGGACACATTGGATGAGAAAGACTGGAAAGGAGAGTGGGACTGGGAGCCTGTAGGAACACAATGTGGGAAGGCAACAGCAGGCTGAGGAGTGGGAGAAAGACAGGTCAAGGAAGAGGATAGAGGAACAGAGACTGGCTGGGCAAGGAGCCACTGGCAAGAAGTCTGGAGGAATGAGATTAGGACTAGGAGAAGAAGCCTGAGTATGGAGACCGGGAAAGATAAAGTGAGGAGAATGGGACTGGGATGAGGCACTCAGATGTGGTAGAGAAAGAACTGGGAAAGTTACTGGTTAGGACAGAAAGGATCAAGTTTGTGGGGTGAATGGGCAGAAGAATTTGTGTCCAGAAAATCACACTTCCCTTCAGAACTTGGGATGGATCCCAAGATTTCTGAGTCTTATCATTCCTCTGCTGCAGCAAATATCTGACACAGTCAGTGGCAAGATGTTCATTCCCTTTTAATCCTGGTACCTTCTAGTGCTGGTCCACCTAGAGGATAAAATCTTTTTACTGCTAAAAGTTACTTAGCTCAAATGATGAGATCTTTGCAGTGGGCTAAGGTTTCAACCCTGCAGCTGTCAGAATAATGCCACTTAATGCAACTAGGCTAGGGCTCTGGGGGTTTTTCGCCTTCCTCTGTAGCATTGGGAATGGCTCGCTTGCTGGTGGATTCTCTGTATCTTAAAGTCTTTAAATCATGATTTGAGGACTTTAATAACTCAGTCATTGGTTAGAGGCTTATTGCAGGAGTGGGTGGGTGAGGTTTTGTTGCCTGCATTGTGCAGGAGGTCAAACTAGATGATCATACTGGTCCCTTCTGACCTTCAAGTCTGTGAGTCTAACTGCAGTTTTTTCAGTTTGCTTTTTTAGACATCTAGGAAAATATACACATGAGAGCTATGCTGAAATATTATTAGGGTTGCAAAGCCCATCACACAAAAGTTAGGAAATATCAGAATTAAGATTGCCTGTGCAACCATAATAAAGCCCCTTCGTGTGCATGCAGTGTGATACCATGTTTAGGTAGATGATCACACATTTTTTTCCACAGGAACTTAGCCTCATTCGGTGCATAAGATGGACAGTGGTAACCTTTATCTTAGTGATTAGAGCACTCACTTACAGCGTGGGAGATGTGGGTTCATAGCTCTGCTCCACATAAAGTAGAAGCGGGACTGGAGCCTGGGTCTCCTAATCCTCTGTGAATGCTCTAAACACCAGGCTACAGCTTAGAACATTTTGTGGATCTAGTCCTTCATTTCCTTTGTTCTTATTAAAAAGATTACAAGTGCCCAAAATGTTTCACTTGGGGGAAAAAAGCCCCCCAAAATGCCAAACCATTTCATTCAACACAAACCAAAATTTGTCCAACATTTTTGATTCATCAACATTTTTTTAAAAACAATCATTTCAGTTGAACCCAAACCAGTTTTTTTCAAACTGCAACTACATTAAAAAATTCACCCAGCTCTCCTCAAAAGTCTTTCCAGTTCTTCATTATCCTATTTATAGCCTTTCCTCTTGTCTCAGTCCTTTGCAGACCTTCTATCTTGACCTTCTCACTATGTAAACTCCTGAGATAATGGTTATCCCCCAAAACACTCATGCTCTTTATGCAGCTCTGTACTAGGCCTCTTCTTGTCACCCGACTAACTCCCCAAACACACAGTCTAGAGTTTCTCTGTAGGATGATCGCAGCACAGGTTGCTGTTTATCTCCCAGCAGATCCAGTTTAGTCATATGCTTCTAGTCATGTGACCCCTATACTCATAGCTTGAGGAGGTGGACTAAGCCTGGTATAGATACAGCTGCCCTCTAGACTGCTTATGGGCCCAGCTCATCATAAGCTGAACCTACTAATATTTTCTTTATTAAAATTGTTAGATACTGTACATTTACATATGTCTTTCAACCTTCAAAACCTTTTAAATTTGCCCATTCCAACATTCACACTGTGAATTAGTAACTGAAGCACAATCTTGTCACAGAAATAGCTCCTAAATGCATGTCTCAGCTTTGTTTTCGCATTGAGGTAACAGTGAGAAATAGCAAATGTCTAATATTTTCTGTTTGGTTTATCTGAATTTACTACAAAGTTATATAATGTGATTGATAGTAGACTGTTCTTCCTCTTTTGATATAATAGTGTGTATAAATGTTGTTCAGGAACAGAAATTGGATGTTACAAATAGAAGTCACTTAACTGAACATCAAGAAACTATGAGTTCATCAGTTGAAAACCTTGAAGATCATACCGTTTTTTCAGATGAAGAGTGGGAGCATGAGGCAGCTAAGTTGTATGCCTGGTCTCAGACATTATCTCTTGAAGACACTGGAGTATCTTCACTCACACCTAATTTATGAATTTTAATAATGGTTATTTCACACTAGCATCAATGGTAAACAGATAACTTTTTTAGCCATTTTCAAATCTTTCCTGCCCTGCTGTAAATATGTTGCAAATTTTGATAATAGAGAACATGGACTTTATATATAATTGCTTTCACTTTGTCTGTAACCGATTTAAAAGCTGAGCAACCTACAGGTTAGTTAGCTGTGAACATTTTTTGTATCAATGTATGATTACTGTAATTGGTTTTTCTGTGCCATTGTTTGATTCAGCTTCATTATCGAATCATAACTAGCTACTTGTTTAATGGTGAGGATTGCTTCCCACAATATGGTCAGTTTCCAACCTCGGCTCCCAGTTTCCCAAAATGAAACCAGTCTGCCTGAAAATTCACATGCAGAATTTTGTTCCAGAGTAGAATTTTTATGGGGAGGTTGCAACGAAATCCTAAAAGTTATTGTAAAGTTTTAGAGCCAGATATTGGGTCATCTTAAGGTTCTATTGTGCACTCTGGGAGCAAAGCAACCTTAACGCCATATTAATGGATTACATGGAGATTATACTAGCATTTGGCAATCCCCAGATGATATGGCGCCAGTAAGCCATCTTTATGACATCGCTTACTAGTATTCGTATAGGGGACTTATCCATGCCCCTTTCTTGAAGAAAGTGAGAAAATATATAAAACTGATACAACTTTACTCTAAAACTTTATTCCATTTGAACACTGATCATTTTTAATTAAACAAGCTATATAAAATCAGTGGGATATTTCCATTGCAGAACAAGATGATGGTCAAAACTGAGGGTGGGTGAGTGTTATAAATTGGGTGATATTTTTTGTAAGGTGTAAAATTCTGTAAAGAAAGAAGGGATTCTTTATTTTTGATTTGAGTGCTACCTGAACTGCACGTACTGCAAGGTTTTTGTTGGAGAATTCAGTTTACTTAGCAGTTCTTAGAGCTCACTCTTGTTCCTGTTGTCTTCAGTAGGTATGGTATTGGGTCAATAGGGCTTAATCCAACTCCACTGGGAATCAACAGAGAGATTCTCATTGAGTTCACTGGGAGTTGGATCCATCCCATACAGTTTAAGAATATAAGGATATGTTAAATGAGAAGCTGAAGGTGAGTTTCACCAGCACCTGTTTTCTACTGAGCACTGGCTTTTAGGGTTGGGCAACCTGTCAAGAAAAACAGCAAGGAAAAAAATGATGGATACTTGTATAGTGAGTGCATGTCTCCCATACTTCCCAACTGGCAATGAGTGAACACTAAGCATCAGTGCAAATGGTTTTGTATTCTAGACTATAATGTTAGGTTTTGATAGGTCACAGATACAAGGTAAAAAGTTACTTTGAATTACCACTAAACGTAACTTGACTACCTAAAATAAAGTTCCTGATCTGGGGACTAGTTAAAACATATGATTATAATACATGGGAAAATATGAAGGCCCATTCAGCACTATAGTAGCTGAACTCTTGTTCAGCTACACATTCTTTACAATAGCTGTTCAGTTTTGCTTAAATTGTTCTGTATTTAGGTTGATTGGAAAATTATTCAGATTAAGCAGTTGCTTTGTTATTGTTGTGACCGGGGCCTCCTGGGATAACCTCCTGTACGTGCAAAAATCAGGGCAAGCTGCAAAATCGGGAGCCAAACTCCCCAAACACTGATGAGTGGTACTTAAACCAGTCTCCCTCTCAGTCACAACCAGGCTTCTGATTCCCTACACTGGGTACCAAGAAATCTGCCCAAAATAGAAACAGCTCCCTTTATTGCACTCCAGCTCCTCTGGCTCCCACCTAGCCACACGGTCCCTTAAAGAAATAGGTTCTCCTGACCCCAAAGGGCCAACCACATCACACAGAACAATATAGGTTTGATCTTATCCAAAATACCACACTGAGAGCCAATCCTTTTGCAACTACAACTAAAGGTTTAATATAAAATGAAAAAAAAGCAAAGTACGAGAGATGTTAAAGGGTCACAGTGAATCACATACATACAAAGGATTTAAAGTCCATGTAAAGCAGTTTGCAGGTTTGTTCCTCTGGAGTTTGCAGGCTTGTTCCTCTGGTAAGCACCCAGCAGCCGCGTGGGCCTCAGTCCTTTGTCCAGTCACAGAGGAATAGTTCCAGAGATCGGTGTTGGCTGTAGACTGGAGACCAGATGGAGTCGGGGCTGTTGCCTTTTATCACCTCTGGCCTTCTCCATGCTGTGTGCAGTTCTTTCCAATCAAAATGGAGTTGAGTCATATGTTCAAGTCCTAGTAGCTCAACAGGTTTTTTCCTGGGCCCATTGTACCTGGGAGCTTCCTTAATGGGCCATTAAAGTGGCTGTAGACATCCTGTCTGGGGAGTTTCCCCAGAATCACATAAGTTAAAGTATAGATATAAGAACCATACTTCTAATAAAAATACAATTCCTACACATAAACTATATAATCATTCCCAGCAAATTACTACTTTTCTATTGATACCAAACCGGACATAGTTCCTATGGATTATAGCAATTATGAGATATTAATACAAAATATTATAAATGAGTCCCTAAATCCGAACAGCGTCACAATTGTAACCAGACTTCATATGGAACATCTTTCATTAAACAGTAATACTACAGACTAATTTGCATAGCTCCCACTGGAATGTGCCACAGGGATCCTCTAATTTGAATTGGTCCCAGTTTTAAATCCAAAAGGAGCCTAATTATCTCTTGCTCTGAGATATATGCTAAAGAAGAAGATGGCAATATAGTCTTATCACTTGGCACATGACTATTTATGTTGGGTATTTTTCCATGGCTTCCCCAGTCTCAGTTAATAAGTTGTGTTTAAAAATGTGTTAACTGACATGTTTTATTCCCGTATAAGAGTGACTTTTTCTAGTTTAACATGTCAGTTTGGAAGCAGTTGAAACTAAACTACAAAAAGCCACTCTTATTGCAGAACAAGACTGTCCAGGCCTGGAGTTAGACTGATATAACCATAGTGCTTGTTACTGTACTGCTAGGATTAGAAAAACCCATAGACAAACATTAGGAAATTCATGCGATAAATACATCTGTTAGTCTTTAAATGTGCCACAGGACTGTTATTAGGAGATTCAGGTACTTTTCTTAATCAGCTTTGAAATATCAACTTCTATTTTGGAAATGAAAAGCTGGTTCTAAAAATATTAAGTGAATACTGCAATGATCCCACCACCAACTTGATAGCAGCAGATTTCACAAGTTATGCAGTGCTAGGCTGCCCCCAAGAAAATCAAAAATACTGTAGAAGAAATAGCAATGGTGGTGCAAGTATATGAAGCTTTTCCTTCAATCACTAATGAATCAATGCATAAGTATGCTGCTAGGGTAGCTGGAGGCAGGCTGCACAGAAGTTTTAGGGGGCCCAGAGCAAAATCTGAAACTGAGTCTCTCCTCCATCCAAAAAATATTGGGGGGAAGGGAGGCAGCTGCTGGAGAGTGTCTGCCCTCACTTAGTGCTCCAAGCTCCAGTCATTGTGACCTGGTGTGTGGGACAGAGCTCTGTTTGGGTTTGGGCCAGCTGCTCCTCCATCACCAAATGTGAGTGGCATTCCAAGCCAGTGTGCAGGGTCACATCGTCATTCAGGTTTGGCTTAGCAGCCCTCTGTTGTGAAAGAGAAGGTGCCACACCAAACCTGAGGCTATGTATACATTACAGACTTGTCCCCCAATAAAGTTGTTGTGGAACAAGCAAGCGTTATAACTATAACACTTTCCCCCATCCACACAGCACTCTTTGTAACGAAAAGAAGCGTTCACACGCTCCTTTGAATTTTCATTACACGGAGCAGTGCATGGTGGCCACCTATCCCACCATGCACTGCTGCAGCCAGCCTTTGGGCTGGCAGCAGGGCTGCTTCCACTCCCCCTTCCCCACAGTCATGGTGATCAGTCATTTGTTGAATGGGTTGGAGATGAGCCCTTCTCATTCAAGCTGCATTCACCCAGCTTTATTGACGCACAAACCCCACAGCTCAACACCCTTATATAAACTTACAAAACCTTACAAATCCCTCTGGTTCGTCTTATGGCTCCTTTTCTGTTCTGTCATTAGGCAAAAGGTAGCCTCAGAATCTGGGCATATATGTCAGAACTCAGCGGATTTGCCCTACACGCTTTAGCACACCAATGCCTAACCGAAGGTTTCGGAGCTCCTGCTTCAGGCTCTGGTCTTGGTTACAGCTTTCACAGCTTCAGGGTCTGGTCCGGAATGGGCAGTCTCTGATCTTCTGGCAAGATTTCTGCTCTGGCACTGGAACAGCTTCCTGGGTTGCTGTCCCTGCCTGTCCCTCTCTTAAGTTGTCAGTTTTCTACCAGTAGGGTGCCAGCTTTCCAGCATTTACTGGGTAGATTGCTGGTTCAGGCTTGGAGCCCTTTTCATGGGGACTGCCAATCCCTAGCGGCAGTGTGCCTGCCTGTCAGCAGTTGCCAGGCAGACTGACAGCACCTCCCCTTGCTCTCAGTCTCCAGTGAACTTTTCCTGTGATTGGCTGACCTTTTATAGCCTCAGGGAGGGAGGGGGAGAGAGCGTGCTTCAGGTGTGTATGGGAGGGGCTGGGAGCAAAAACGTGCCAGAACGTCAAAGTAGGGAGGAGAGGGAGAGGACTAAGCAATCACTCCCCCTTTCCTCTAGGGATGATCTCCTGGTTTTTGACTCCTAGCTGTCACCTCTCCCAGGAAGATATAAATATCTCACTTCCTTCTGACTGCGGGTTTTAAGGCTACGCAGCTTCTTGCTTTATACAGTGCCAGCAGGTAGCCAGCTAGCTTAAAAAGGCTGGCACCTGTATTTTGCTCTTCTTTCAAGGGCTACAAACAGTTTATATTACCAGCAGTTACAAGTTACCACAGAGCACTTTCAGACTACACACTTATATTAAGGTGAGTGCATTACAGCGAAAAAAATTAAAGAACTAACGTTTTTATATGCATGCTAAAAGTTTCACAGCAGTCATCCATTAGTCTTAGGAGTGGCCTCAGAGGTCAAGTCCTTCCAACCCTTCTACAAGATTGCCCTACAGCTGTAGACAGGAGGTCTTATCCATTTGCTGGGTCAAAAAGAAAGCCCCAAGTCAGTTTCAACTCAGGCTATTTTCTTGTCTGTTGCTCTCTGGACTGGAAAATCCAGTTTGAACCCATTGAATCTTCTCAACTGACACTACGTCTGAGGGGATTACAGGATGGCTGGTTTACCTTACTCACAGAGCCACCCTTTTTAGCTCTCAGAGGAGCAGTGGTAGCCCGCTCCTTGCAGTAAAACAATTCTGTATAAACTGTTCATTTAAACAGTGAATCCCACAGACACTCCATGGGGTTGCAATATGTGTCTGTTATCCCAGAAAGGGATAACTGATCCTCCAGTATTGTACCCAGAACAGTTTTTATAGTGGCTAAATCCAAATTGAATATGTAAAAATGGTACTTTACTTAGCAGATTGGGTTCATGTGTACATTCAAACTCACATCCTCTAATTGCAGTGGTTAAAATGAGCCTTTTCTGCTTTTTAGTCATGCAGAGCCAACCCAGCTAAAAGGAATTGAGCTGGATTCTTTTCCTTGTTGTGCTTTATCAAGAGATCCAGGGAAGTAGACCTGTGCAAACCCACTGGAAATAATTAGTCCTTGGCCATATGGCCTGTAGATCTTGTTTGCCCTTATCATTGCCAGTAATAAATGAACCTGATTTAAACTGTTGGATCCCAGGGTGTTTGTATATACAAGAGGTGTCTGAAGTCTCTGATATTAGCTATAAAAATGTTAAGGGAGCATTCTAAAGCAATAGGCTTAAATATTGTATGATCAATGCTTCGGTGGTACTGAAGTGCCATTTGCTTTCCTGTACTTACTATCCACTCCACACAATTGAACTGGTTATTTTGAATGAGGTAGTATTAGTTAATTGCTTAGTCATACAATTTTCTCTTCTCTTTCCGGGGTGGGGGAGGAGGGAGGGAGAAAGAGAGGGCAGAATGTTAGATCTCATTATACCTGTTTCTAATTTCAAAATGCTAACCTCAACCACGTATAAACAAACACCACTAAAATGTACTGGAGTTGTGGAGGCACTGTTAAAAGAATTATATTTGTTATTACTAATAGCTAATGCAACAGTATCTGAAATTGTATGGTTAGTAAAAAAAAAAAAAAGCATGGACTAAGAAGTGGCTCTCACTGCACAACTTTCTTTTTCTAGCTGCTGTCTACAAATTTTAACTAAATATGAAAATAGATTAATAGGACTATGGTTCTTCACAAGGTACCTAAATACTATCTCTGTCCTGTACTCTATTTATAGCAGCACTGTTATTGTTTAAAGATCCCTTCTATGAATATTCCTCCTCTGAGCATTTAAGTTGAAAAGTAACCTTTCACAGTTCTTTTGTTGAGATTGTGTTTGTGAAAATTTGAAAAACTAATTCTCAGCAACTTTGAACAATTAATATTCCCAACAGCATGTAGAAGAGCAGGGATGACATGAACCAGATTGTTTGGATGCAGAAAGCCTATCGCAAGGGATTCACATTTTTTCCTTCGTAGACAAAATCTGCACTGTGGAAGGCAGTAGGTGGAGTTAATAGGGAGTGAACTGAGTGGGTTAGAAATATGTCTGATCTGCCCAGGAAGGAGCCCAGACAAACGTATAGCTGTAATGTCTGTTTAAATAAAGGACACAAATAACGATGCCTCTGACAAAGCAGAGTGAGATGGAGAGAGTTGACAGTTGTACATACAAAGTTATCAAATATGACTCTCTTACAAAGGGAACATTTCTGTTTCCCAATATTTGCTCAGTATTTCTGGAAATCCCTGACTAATACATGTTTATCAAGATTGTCGCTACATGGCTTGTCAGTCCTTGAGGAATAAACTAGCTTTGCAGTGTTGATCAGATGACACCATCCTTTTTAGTTTCTTTAACAGTCTCACCTTATTTTAGTTTATCACTGCAGGTAGATAGGGGTCTATAGATGCACTGGACAGGACAGCACTGATAATGCCCCACAGTCCAGGGTGCAGAGTTGAAGTGTTCCACTTTTCTACTTTGTGTATAATGTACATAGAGTGGGAAGGAGAGTGCTAATCCCAACTGCTGATGGACTAGGTTGGGTGGTTTTGAAATATTCCCAACATAGCACAGGGAATCCATACTGACCACAAGTGTGACGTACTGTATAAAAGAGAGGAAAAGCAACATGAAGTTCAGATGCTACACTTCAGTTTATTTGAGACGAGGGATATACAGGGCTGTCTCTAGGGGTGGGTAGGGCCCAGGGCAAATCACCCCTGAGCCTCTTCCTGCCTTTCTCACTGTCTCCTGCGCAATCTTGCCCTCGCTCTGCATGCTGCTTTCCCAGCCTGTATAGCACCAAAACAGGTGTTTCATGGAAATTGTTACCCATCTCTTTTTCTGGCACATAGATGCCCAATGCCAAACCTGTGAGCAGAACAACCCAAGGAACAAAATCTGCATGCTCACGTTTTTGGCACTATAGCAGCCCGAACAAGTGCAAATGCATGGGCCCACCGAACCGCAGAGCCTGGGGGCAATTGCCCCAACTGCCACCCCTGGCAACGGCCCTGGGGCTACATCTAACTGAGCTGTGGCAGTAGAGAAAACGTATCAAGTTAGGTGAATGAAACTAGCAGGCACAAGGGTGAAATTAAGAAATGAGTGGGATTAGACGAATAGGAAAGATTAAGTCCCAAGAAGATAAGAGTGTGGCTAAAAGAAAGGGAGAGCTCATTGTGGTACGAGTCAATGACAGAGTGTCAGTTTCAAACAGGATGAGGTTAAGAGCCAGTTCAGGCATCTAAAGTGACAGCATGACATGAAAGATCCAAGGCAGGAAAATTAAGATGAAAACAGAAGATGAGAAGGAAAAAAAAAGGGGGACAGAAAAAGGAGCTAAACAGAATTTAGTAAAACACTACGGGGTTTGTTTTGGTTTTGAGTGTGGGAGAGATCAGGATTGGAAAGTGAATTGAACAAGATTGACAGGGAAGACTCCTGATCAGGCTACCTGAGGAGACAAAGGGTAAGGCTATTAATTTTTACTCCTACTACATTTTTATCCTTATTTTCCCACATGGACGGAACACTGCGCTAATTTAACCAATCTCTTAAGTGAATGTTGAAATTCACTTGAACTCTTGCTGCTGGAAAATCTTCCATTTAAAAAAAAAATAAAATCAATTACACTTCTGTGATCTTTAGGACTCCAAAAGCTTGATATCTTAAAAGACTAGACATATTGATAACTGAAAACATTGATGGGTGATAGATTCACTTCCCCGTCAGTCTCTGGTTTGGATATCCAGGTTATTTATTCAGAGTTAATAAAATATTTTCAGTTCTAAACATTGAGTTACAGAGGTAGTCTTTGATAACTTTTTTTAGGTATTACTGTTTACTCTATCTCATTTTGAGAGATTCCTGTCTATCACTGGTTCTCAAATGGGATCATGAGCTGGTTGTGTGAGGGACGTGAGCTGTGAGGCCTTATGCCAACCAGGCAAAGGGCTGTAAGCCTCACTGCAGTGGAACATGGGGGAGGGGGTAAGCGGTGATGCACAGATACTGCTCATACCCTCCCCGCAAGGGGCTGTGGGAGGAGAAAGGGAGCAAGAAACAACGCCAGGGCTCCCTGTATCCAGGTCATTTTCCCTACCCGGGCTTTGCTTGGAGAGGAGCAGCAGGAGCGACTGCTTTCTTCTTTCCCTTTCTGCACCCCAGATGGGGAAAGTGACCTGGATTCAGGAAGCCCTGACTTTCCTCCTGGCTTTCTTCCACACAGCCCCCTAGAGGCAAGCAATACTAGCCACTCTTTGCATGAACGTCTGTTGCCTCGGGGGGGGGGCATAGAAGGGGAGCAGTGGTTAGGGCAAAAAGGGCACAGTGCAGGGAGTAGGGAGCCCACAGGAGCCAGGAGCAGGCACCACCACAGGCAAGGAGATCACACTCAAAGGCTTGCTGTGCAAAAAGGGGGTCACCAATACACAGAGTTTGAGACCACTGCTGTATATTGTCCAAACAAGGAAATAATTTTTGTCTAAAGAAAAAAATCCAACAGCAATAATGAGCCATGATGGCAGACCAGAGAACCAGGTTCTGGAAGACTTCAGCAGTCACATCCTACAGGAGGAATCATGGATGAGGAAACAGCTACTTTGGAAGACATTCGTCTACACTTGAAAAAGCTGGTCTGAACTGGTAGAGTTTTGCTACAGTATGGGCCAGATCCAGTGCTTACTGAAGTCCACTGGAAGGCCCCATTGTCTCAAAGGGGGATTAGACTAGGTCAGGGGTGTCAAACACGCAGCCTGCGGGCCATCCAGCCCGTGACTGTGCTCTGTGGGGCCACATTCTCTCCCTAACAGAGAGTGTAGTCCCACTTATCCAGCGCTCCACAATGCTGCAAGAGTGTCAGGTCACGTGACATTCTGGAGTGCTGGGTATGAGAGCTCACGCTCCACGAGACCACACTCTCTCCCGAACAGAAAGAGTGATATTGTGGAGTGGAGTTTTGTATACACAGCGCTTTGCAATGCTGCGAGAGTGCCGTAGTATTTCGATTTATGGTATGTACGGCCCACCTGAAGGACATTTAAATCCAACCTGGCCCGCCATAGCAAATGAGTTTGACACCCCAGGACTAGGCCCTGAGCACATGAACACACTGGAGCACATATTGGGGGAGGAGGAGAATTTGAAATGGGAGAATTATAAAACATTGCAGAAGGCCAAAATCTGCACTCTGTATGAACATATCCAACTTAATTTATTATGAAACTTCAGGGTACCAGTGCAGCTCTGTGGACTATATTTTCTTTAAGAGAATATTTATCCAATAGGATCCATAAGTCTTGGGTGAGAAAAAAGATCTCCAAGTATATTGTATTTAGGTATTGCATAGATTACACATACATGTACTTAAAGATTAAAAATATTTTATTTACACTTTTCTTATACACACTGTACATTTTTTTCAGTTTAAAAACAGGACAGAACACATATTCATGTCTGAACATATTGTATCCATAGCTAGGAAAAGTTACCTTCTGCCAAAAACCAAAGGATTTTTAAAAGTTATAAAAGGCAAACCTTAATTTATTCTGAGACTTGTATAGCAGCCTTAGGGTGGATATTATAGTTAACCCAAAATGTACATAAAAACTCTTTTTTTAATAGGCAGAATACTTCCAATTTCTACAGCACACAGAAGAATTAGAAAATAACTTTTCCCATTAACTTACTGGAAACATTCTTTTCAAAACACAACCGTCTCATTCAGGACTGGGAAGTAATGAGACTACAGTGGAATTACATTCTTCAACCTATGATCGTTTGTTTTTTTTAAAGCTCGGCAAAACAACACATAGGAAAAGAAAAGACCAGACCGAGAGGTGTGCTCCTCCCTCCATCTAGTCCCCAAACCTGTATTAATGTTAGTTAGGTGCGTTCATTGAGGAAATAAAACTCTTCTATAAAATATAGCTACCACTGCAGTCTATATAACATTTCATTTTTTAGGTTTACACCAACCATTCCCCCCCAAGGGCTCTCTATAAGGAATATCACTTGCAAGTAAAAAGTGGTTTTCCCCCATCTCCTAACTCAATTATAATCTAAATCATTTGAATTTGATCCTTAAAACCTTTTTAAAAAGCATAGAAACATGAACTGAAATTTGGGGAGAGAGGAAGTCTACGAAAGCTGTGCTCAGACGACTATTTTTCTGCCACCAGTTTAACAGTACTATATTTTGCCAAGATTACAGATGTCATCAACATCATTTCTTAGCTTTACTTCAAGCACAGCATGTACTTGTTTTCATATTTTACACACACTGAAATTGTAGATTACTTAGCAACCCAAGAAAATGCAGATGCCATATCAAAAGTAGTCACTAGTATATATTTAAAACATTTTCAGATTGTCTTAAAAATTATTAAAATCTCAGTTAGTTAGTTATAAAAGCTTGGTCAACTTAGTTTTAAATAGCTGACACATCTTTTCCTTTTGTTTCCTTCTTTACTCCTTTCAACACTCCTTGAGTGAGTGTTGCAACTGTGACATAACATACTCATTAGAATAACTTTACAAGGTACTTCGCTGGATTGAGGTGAAGGGACAGAGCAAGTTTTCTCTAAGAACCCAAGCCTACCAACATTTTGCTTAACTTTGCACCCGAGTAGACTTGCTTTTAAATAGTTGACATAGCTTTCCATTTTATTTCAATGGATTACTCACCTATGTCAATCTAAAACTATGCCTGTGAAGAACTGGAGCCCATTTCACTATTTTTGCTTTGTCAAGAAAAAAAATATTTCAATAAAGGCAAAACATTCCTACAAATGACATACCCATTTGACAAACGCATGATTTTTCCTCATCTACTTCTTTATGAAACAAAGATGTAAGGTGCAGTGTTTGTATTTTAGAAGGAGCAGCTTTGTGAAGAAGCAGTCACACTGAGTTAAACACCAATGTCCATATATATATGCAGTTTTTAATCTAATTTAATTTGTACTTGTTTATCCTTTGCTTCCTGAGTGTAGCATGAAGCTTCATCCCTGATGTGGCTCATTAGATCATCAGTAAGAAGGCAACCTTTGCTGCTGCAGAAAGAAAGTCCCAAGAACAAGATGACAGAACTGCAATTCTCGGGGCCCAAAGGGTATGCTAAGGCAGGGATAAAAACCAACAGTTGTCCCAGGTCAGCTGACTTTGGCTTGCAGGCTCAGATTCCAGGGCTGGAAAAATCACCGTGGAGAGCAGAGGGTCCCAGAGCTCGGGTTCCATCCTGAGCCCAAATGGTTACACAACAATGGTTAGTGCTGCAGCCTGAACCCAAGTCAGCTGACCTGGCCTACCCATGGCTGCGCCATGAGCTTTTTATCCCGTGTAGATATTATCCCATGAGCACCAGGAGGACTAGGAATTGCCGACTGCTGTATGCCCCTGGAAAGCAGGGATTCTAATATTGCCAATGGTAAAGCATATGAAAACAGGATTTCAAGTCATTGGACCTTGAACTGCCGCAGGTGGCTCAAGCTAGTGAGCTTTCTGAAACATTAGCTGCCTTTCTGCAGGCTCAGTCATTAGATTCAGCTGGTGGGAGGCAATGAGCCAGACTTTCAAAAGCCTCAGTAAACCCGGCTTCGTTTTGAAAATCTGACCACTTGCTTTGGTGCTTAAATGGGAGCTGAGCTCTTTAGCAAATCTGTCTGAATTGGCAAATTATTGGAGCATGCTGGGCTTCCCATGAGAACTGATGGTGCTCAGCATGTTTCATGGACTGCACAGCGCCTTGCAAGTCTACCAAAATGGGGTTCCTCATAACACCAGGAAGGAAACTGAGATAGCTAGACTGGACCTAACATTAACATCTTTTCTTCTTTAATTGAGAAACAGAGATTGGACTAAGTATGTCCATTCCTTTTTATAACACCAGTTCTGTTGCTCTTTAAGAGCAGGTTGTGTGTCAAGTTTTAAAAAGTAATGAGGGGAGACAAACAAGCAGATTTATTGTAAAGAGCTAGGATTCATCTTTTTCTTGATTAACAAGGGCACATTTATATGGTAATAAGCCACCCAAGAATTAATGCAATAATCATACTCAAAAGATCTCAGTGGTAGTATGCAGCCTCTGATTAGCCAGTCTTTTTGGTTGGTTTGGTTTAAATACAGACTAATTATGGGGAGCATAGGTCCAAAAAAGAATATGTGCACAAAATGTTTCAGTGAAACAGAAAACATGAAAGCTGTATAAAAAAAGTAATCTTTTTTTTCAAAAGCTAGATCACAATTTAAAAGAGACGGGTTAATAATATATTTTTTGACTGAAATAATCATTCTGGTAGAAATGTACGTTGCAAAAGATTTTCAGCCCCCATGCATTCTGAACCAAGCAAATCTCAATGCTCACAGCTGACAGCCAACACAGCAGGTGAAACAAACCAATAGTTAGTTCAAGTTAGAACAAGATTTTGAAAACTGGGTGCCTCAAATTAATATGGGCTCAGCGGCAGAGGCACCTAAATAAGTGGCCTTATCAGGAGTATCAAGCACCCACTTTTGCCTTTACTGGGAGCGACTGGGTGCTCAGCACTTTAGAAAAATCAGGCCACTTACATAGGTGCTTAAGTACAGACTTAGGAACGTATCTTTAGACACCCATTCTTGTAAAATCATGGCCTTCTCTTTTCAGTCTCTTATACTTAAATGGAAGACCAAAATTTCCAGAACAATGGCTCCCCAGCTCACCTCTAGCAGCAGGGGTGAAATGCTCAATAATACTCATGATAGGCTTGTACAAGTGACCTAGACAGCAGGACTACTACTCTTTGCTGACCCATTCACATAACAATGGGCCAGAAAATGGGCTAGTAAAAAAAAACCAAAACAAAAAACCCCCAGGATTGAACCCTGATTCTGCAATGAAACGTACACATGCAGAAGCCCACCAAAGTCACTGAAATGGTTGCAGGGGTCCATCTGCCCCATCTCATGGCAAGATTGGTGCCTTGGCTTACACGAAAAAGGGTGTATTTGAGGTGATTAAACAAAACAAATTACATTTTGGATTTGTAAACTGAAAAATATTTGAAAAAAACGATAAGCAGAAAATTACATTTAACTACAAGCCATAGCCTGTACCAGAAGACTGCTTGTGAACATTTGGTCCAGCCATTTCTGGCTTAGACATTGAGTTATCATTCCAGCTATGGTGGTGTAAATTTTCTCTTTTGATCAAAGATTACGGTAGCCAACTCTTTGTTAAATTATTGCTAATTAAAAAAATAAAATCTGCTGATTTGCAATATAATTCCACGTCCTCCTGGTTTTCTGAATCCAGAACTTGAAAGAACATTGCTACAAAAAACCAAAGATACCATTAAATGTGAGCAGGGAACATTTCACAAAACATTTTTAATTTAGTTTAGCCGAACAAACTCATTACCATTTAATGGAGCCAATTTAGGGTGTATTTGGTCCCTTATAAGTGCATTCTTTTGAACTCCCTGAGTACTGTACATTCCTTTTCTACAGTGACTGCTGGCTGGGAGATGCTGAAACAAAAATGGATTCTCAATCATTACTGCATATCTTGAAATTTCCAATGCTACAGTGTTTCACGTAAGCAGATGATTTTACGAGCTATCCAGTGCTTATCTCAGCAGTTCGTCCCTGCATATTTGAGCTCAGTATTAGCCTTCAGTTTTAGAGGGGAGACCTTTTTCCTCTCAACTTCAGAAGAGAGTAATTTCATATCAGGGTGAAGGAACTAGAATTTTAAAGTTTACTTTTATAATTGTGTTCAACTTGGTGAACAGTCTCACCAAGCTACAGTCAGTAAAAGTCAACAAGTAAACAAAGTGCTCAAACATGGTGCAATTATTCAAGCCCTCTTGGATCACAGGTCCATTTCAGGAAGTATGAGGTCAGTAGCTATAGGTTTGTATTTTAAAGGTCACAGAAATAGTAAACATTATCCCCAATTCCTAACCCCTCATTTTCGGAACACAATTCATCTCAGTTGATTTTTTAAACTAAGTATGAGATTACATCACTTCAACACAACTACAAGAGATGCCATGGCTAAAAATTATAGTATACCCAGGTCTGACAAAAACTGCACATTAGTGCAGTGTTGATGCTTATTTAGTGACACATTTCTGATTTTTATAAGAAACAAGGCAACACATTCAAAAGTGAAGGACAAACTTTGTAAGGTGAATTTACTTTTTAAAAGGAATATATAAAATGTCAAACTGTTAACATTTCATTATTTATCATCACTATAAAGAGTTCAAATATTACTGAATGAATCAGTATATACCAAAGATGGGTTACTTTGATATCAAACTAGGCCTCCAGTTACTTAAGAATTTTGTAATTATTAAATTCAAGAAAGGATGCTACTATATCTAAAATTCAACAGATATGGCTGAATCTGTGCCCTAATTAAAAATATAATACCCTAATTGCACATAAAAAGATGCATTATGTATAGATCTTACAGAGTGTTTGTGTGTGTGTGTATTTTACTCACCAACAAACAATGCAAACAATAGAAGGCAGCACAGAAATAGTGTGAGTATAAAAATGCTTCATTGTCAATTTAATAGAAAATGTATATCTTGCATTTTTTGGCAGACTTACTGATACTACTATACAAATCCAGGGAAAAGCCATGCACATAGGTTAAGATCATTTTAAATGGACCTATGGGAAAACAAAATAAAATGCCAAACTGGACCGAGAGTACTCATCAATGGAGAAAATAAAAAAATAATATCCAGTAAAACCTAAAGGAACGAAATGAGACCCTTTCCCCTGGAGTTTAAGGCAGGCATTCACCCAGTATGGTTGCTGAATCCTACCCTGACATTTAATGAACATTAAAATGCACAATATTTATTCTTGCCCCCCTTCTCTCCATAAGTAGATCATTATATTCAACTGGTTCCAGGAACGATGCTGTTGTGATGGGCATTATATCGAATTAACTTACCGCATGGGCATAAAAGGCCACAAAGAAAAAGGAAAATAAAGTACACACACCAAAATAGATATTTCTCTCCCTCCCCAACCCCAACATAATGCAATGATGTTTGTTTTTTAAAAAAAATAAAAAGCAAAATCTTTTACAATACTAGACCACAGATATTGGCATTTATATTGAACTTGGAAGGTGCATTCCCTGTACATCCCATTTCTCTATGCATCTAATAGCTGTTTTACACACAAGTCAATGTCTTTAAAGGATTTAAATCTGCTTTGTTTTCTTGTCAGATTAGAGATAGTTTTCTCTGTTTCATTGGGATTGGGAGTTTTTGTTTGTTCTTTAGTTGCAACGTCTAACATGCTCCAGTACATATTCGGGAAAGTGCAGGCTACAAACTTGTAAACCATCCAGCTTGCAGGGCATCCTTGGATATTCATCTTCTTTCCATTTGTTTTCCTCTGGATCAAAGGTGAGAATTGAATCACTATAATGACCATTGTAACAAAGGCCTCCAAGAACCATTATCTGTTTGTCCAGAACAGCTACACCATGGCCACTTCTACCAATTGGCATAGAAGCCAAAATAGTCCACTGATCAGCGTCTGGGTCATAAACCTCTGTAGAAGGACACCCTTGAGACTCAAAGGACGCTCTCAAGATCACACAAACACCACCAAAGACATAGAGCTTACCATTATAGGAAATCATTTTGTGAAAGCACCTTGCATAATTCATTTTGCATTTATTCTCCCAACAGTTAGTGACCACTTGCGTTCTCCTCGTTCGCTGTTCCACCGTCCCTTCTTTACTGGGGTCAAACACACACACTTGCTTAGAAGTGGAAGATGAAGTAATTCCACCAGTGATATACAACTTGTTACTGAGCACAGTTCCTTCATGTCCATATTTATTGACTGGATAGGGATCCACAAATTCCCACTTGTCTTCAGTGATATCATACCGTTCAGTCGAATAAAATGTTTCATCCCTTGTTCTTCCAGCTACCGCAAAGATGTATCTTCCGATCACACCAACAGCAAACTCTGAGCGTGGAACAGACATGTCTGCCATTCGCAGCCAAGTGTTTTGTCTAGGGTCATATCTAAATACTTTAGAGGAAGCATGAAACTCACCATCTGGCCCCAGCTCTTCCCCACCTAACAGGAATACAAAGTTATTAACAATGGCAAGGCAGTCTGGTCGTAAAGGTACTTGAGGGCCCTCTAGTTCCCACCAGACCCTTGGTTTGTGCAAGAGAAGAATTTTGCTATTTACCATGCTGTGTCCTATCATTCCTCTAAATACTGCGGTTTGGGGTTTGGCAGAACGAATTCGGTTGGATTTCATTTCCATCAAAGGCTGTTGGTGAACACTATGAAAATAATTCATGGCTTGATCCACTTCATGCCGCAGCTGCCGAGAGTACCGATAAAACTCTGATGTTTTTACCTATGGATACATAAAAAAAAGTTAAAATGTTGAACAACGAAAAACAGAGAGCCATCTAATTACTGTAAATCATCAAGAGATTATGATGCTTAATTTTATTCAGAGAAATCTGGAGGACAATTATGTTCAAGAATTAAGGTAGTCAAGCTAACAAACTGTGCTTAAAATGTATACAGAAGCAACACACTATTTCTTTCCTATCAAATTACTGAGGTTGAGACATAGGGGCCCAAAGATTTTAAACCTCATCCATAAATCCCCTGCTTGTATAGCTAAATAAAATTGGGTTGATATTCAAAATTTCTGAGTACCTTCAATCTCCCTGACTTTCACTGGAGTTGGGTCTGTACCACTGAAAAAAAGGCAGCCCGTACTTAAGAGCATAACTATATCAGATTAGCACCTAATTTGAAAATGTTGGCCAGGATTCCCAGCTTCCATATTTCCTTATGTAAATAATAAGTGCAAGGTAGCATGAGGCCATGCTATACTTCATGCCACACGCAGACAGGAAGAAAAATCTGTGTCACCACTGGATTACATTACATGCAGTTTGAAGACAAATGTTGTATCTTGAGGCTCAAGCAAGTGTTTATTGAATAAAGAAAGTAAGGTCTCAAAAATTTTGTTAGCTTTATATTACTAACTTCTCTCTTCCTTTCACTGTAAATAAAAAATGCCAATACAATGGGCATAATTCTTTTTCCAATCCTTTATATCTTTACTAGATGAAATGATAGGGAGATAGGTTACAAGTGTCTGTATAATACACATATGGGTAAATTATTAATAGTGAAATACACACAAACTTATCTGTAAAATAGCACTACTACTTACTTGCTGCTTTTGTTAAGCACTTTCAGATCTATGGATTAAAAGAACTATAAAGAGTTAATTATTTCTATTTCTGCACACCAGCACACTATTTCACCAAAGAAAAAAAATTACATTAAAAGAAAGTTATGGTTGCAAAGTCAAGCACTCAAAAATTAGAAAATATCTGAATTAAAGTTTCCTGTTCAACTCTAATTTGCCCTCACTGAACACACATTATGATATTGTCTATGATTACAAGTTCAGACTTTTTTTCCTCCATAGAGGCAACCTTAATAATGGCATTCTTAACTTTTGCATGTTAGACTTTTGACTGTAATAATGTTCTTGTAACAGTTTCTGTGTGGTTGATTACCAGTGACTTTTAAAGAAAACTGAAGAAAAAGGAGTTCCATCCTATGACATCATACTGATGCTCACATACGTTAGCAGGGTTAGAACCTTCATACCACTGCAGCCAACAGAGCAACTAGTAGAGATTAACACATTGCTATTGCTATGCGGACCAGCCTTTAGAAAAAGATGAGACACACACTTTGCCATGGCTTTCGTGGCTATTTGCTGACTGGAGAGGAATGCTGGAATGCAGGAAATCTCGATTCTATTCCCAGCAGGAGTAGTCTAGTGGTTACAGTCCTTCCTTACCCTGTCCTCTTTGTTCTATTCCTGCCCCTCTGCTCCTATCATACCTACAGCCTCTTTCTGTCCCTCTTGTTCCTATCTCTCCAGAATTTATACCCTGTCAATATTCTCCCCTCTGCATCCGAACAAGTCAAACTTCTTCCTCCATCTCCTCTTTGCTGCCTGAGCATCAATCAGTAGGGACAGCCCATAAGGCACAATTAGACAGCTATTCTCCCTGTTCTCATGGTTCTACTGTGTGCCACCACTGCGGCGCTCAGCTGCTGGGAAGAGCAATTGCAGGAAACGTCTTGTGCAGCCTGGCAGCCCTGGAATGGCTCATGCTCACCCACTCTGAGGGGATGGTGCATTCTCAGTTTGGTCAGCACATACAAGCTATGTGGGAATGAAGCATGTTCACTGCTGATAATCTTGGGAGAATAATGCTGCCAACCTTCCACAGATGTCTACTGAGCATGTGCAGACTTTTCAGACGCCAAGGCAGGCCAAGCATAGGTGGATTTTTATGGGGATTGCAAAAAGCACTTCCTGAGCACAACAGCGATTGCTCTGCCAAGTTTCAAGTCCCTCTTCTCCAAAGTATGGAGGCTCCAGGCCTTCTTAATGAAATGTTCTTTTATCTAACCTCACTGTTGGAAATAGCTGATCTATTGTTGTTGAAACATTCCAGACTGCAACTTGGATACATATGATGGCTAGTTCCATGTGACACACTGCATTTATCATGCACCCTTGCCCACCTCACCTGCACTTTGCTATCTTTATCACTACTTCTACTGAGATTCCAAACTCTGAGTAGCTTCTAACAGAAATTCAAAAGTCAGCCTGACACCAAATTTTCTCTTTTTCCTCCCAAAATTATACTAACCCAAGCCTAAAACAGGCAATTTTCAGCCCAAGATCAGAGACAGATTTAAGATCTGGTATCTTGCAATGCCCTTCAAAGGCTGGAAACGAGACACTTCTGCCATCAGAAAAAAGAGATTCACAATTTCCCATTGAAGGATACAGCATTTGAAAAGTCCCAAAATATCAGACTTAAAAGTAATTTTTTTCCTCTTGTAAATAAATTACTTTAGAATATTTTAAAGGCATTCCAAGTGTATTTGTTTTATTTTTTCCTCTTCCTCTGTGCTATGTGCTGTTAGATTCATGGTTATTGAGGCACAAATAAAAATAATCCTAATACAATTTTTAAAGCCTCTTTAAAATTGTTTTTCAGGAACAGAGGTGGCACACAGACCTACGATGTGATAAAGATTTATCAGCACTCATTTGGGATGACTTGCACAGCTCACCTGCAGTTTCCTCATTCATGAGTAATGTAGCCATTCCAAGTTAATGAAACTTTATACCACAGTGTCGTATACGCTATTTTACTCAAGCACATATTTATAAAATGCATACATGAAAAAGCACTGAACATGAACACTAGGACCATTAGAGAAGAATTACATTTAAAAATGCGAGCCGGAGAGATAATACAAAGTTTTAAAAGTAGTTAGAAATGGCTCCATTTAGCACTGTAATTCTTAACTGACTTAGAAACCAAATTCTCATTTTCAGAGGTGAATTAGGCACTTAGGAGCCTAAGTCTCATCGGAAGTGCCTATATCACTTTTAAAAGCAAGATTGGGGCTCCTAAGTCCATTAAACAATGCAACACTAAATGGAGTAATGCCTAATACTTTTTAAAAATCGGAGTCAAAGAAATTTCATAATGAGAGACTCATTTGTTTGTTTCTGTAGTAATCCTCACCAAGCTACAGGTCCAATAATTACAGAATCACAGAATACGGAAATTACAAAAGTTACATTTAGTTGAACTCAAACTCAAGAACTTGGATCCAGCATAATCCTACCTAACACGTATAAATTGCCTGTTATCTATGTGTCAGATATGAGATTTTATAAAAACTCAACTGTAAGTTATACAAAACTAGAAAGTGATATATAATTGTGTAGAAGTACATAGAAGAGCTATATTTTGTATTGAAGTTTAACCTCAAGAAAAGAAGCAGTTTTTCAAAAATAATATTTCAACACCAACTTAACTGTTTTAAAAATATAAAAAGACCAAAGAAATAAGACTCTGTCAGATGTTTCCCTCGTTTCCTCAGCACTATGGCTGAATTTTAACAAATAAAATTTCAGGTAATGCATATGTACTCCCAGTAATTTTAAAAGATTTCCAATAATTATGTGCTATACACTACATATTTCAAGAAACTTATTACACATTATACATACCTGCATTAATCACATAACTAAACATTATTGTACAAATTGAGTACACAATTTACAAAAAAAAAATTAAAAGATAGTTGCTTACCTCTATCTATTGTTCTTCAAGATGTGCTGCTCATGTCCATTCCATTGTAGGTGTGCACACGCCTGGTACATGGTTACTAGAGAACTTTTCCCCTTAGCAGATTCCATAGGGCTTGGTGCCCCCTGGAGTCCCATGCACACGTGTATTTGTGTACGAGGTACATGAGGCACCCTCACTCCATGCCCTCTCAGTTTCTTCTTGCCGGCTACTCCGACAGCAGGGACATAGGGTGGGTCATGGAACAGACATGACTAACACATCTTGAAGAAGTGCCACAGGACTCCTTGTTTGTTTGGCTGACCCAGACTAACACGGCTACCCCTTTGGAACTTGACATCTTGAAGAACAACTTTTCTTCTTCAAGTTCTCGCTCATGTCAATTCCCCTGTAGGTACCCTACCGGCAGTACTCTGGAGGCAGGTTTGGAGTCTATGGATTTGCTGACTGCAGCACTGCTCTGCCGAAGCCAAAGTCGTCCCTGGCTTGCTGTACAATCACATAGTGTGATGTGAAGGTATGCACTGAAGACCATGTTGCCGCTCTGCAAATGTCCTGTAAGGGTACCTTTGCCAGAAAAGCCATTGAAGATGCCTGGGTTCTGGTCAAGTGTGCCTTAATTTATCCTGGGAGTTGCACTTTTGCCTTCTGGTAACAAAACTGGATTCAGGCCACTATCCAATAAGAAATTCACTGTGAGGACACCAGCAAACCATTCATTCCTTGTGCAACTAACTAACTAACTAACTGTAAAATCTTTTTTTTTTTTTAAAGCTAAGGGGGCTTGCTCGTATAGATGAGAGCACAATTCCAGCAACCGTCAGCTCTGGCAGAAAGAAAGAACCGAGGGGGCGTAGGGCTGGTGGTGATTCACATACCACAGCATGTTTGTGTGGGACTCTAGGGGCACCGAGACCAGCCCTCTGGAATCTGCTAAGGGGAAAAATTTTCTGGTAACCCTGCACAAGTCACATGCATACCTAGAATGGAACTGACACAAGCAAGCACTCAAAGAAGAAACAAAACGACCAGAACAGCTTCACATGGTAACCTTCAGTACACTATCAGGCCTATTTACCCCTTCTTTCCCTATAATAAAGGTTTAAAAACCATTTCCTCTTTTTCAGGTTTGCCTCAATATTCTTCTTCTTCCAATGTAATTCACAAAGCAAAAACTATGTTCTAGAGGACATAATTCTATAAGATATACAGCAAAGATACAGAACTTTATAATAAAGTTCAAAGGAAAAAAACTATACTGAGAAAAATCTCAGTAGAGGCTGCTGTAGCAAATTAACCCGCCCAATCTGAAAGTGTGGCTCTCACCTCAAAAATCAACTTCAAATTCTGAAAGTAACAGTAAAACAAACTCCTCTTCACAAACTGTGGTAGTTTTATTTTTTTAAAAAGAAAGCAAATACACGTGCATTCATGCATGCTTGTGCACACGCACACACTTCTCCCGCCACCCTGATATCTCTATGAAAAGGGTTTATTTTGTTTGTTTATCTTAGAAATTGAGGTCTACCTGGTTGTCTTGGATGGCTATGAATGACTAGAGCACAGGTAGATTCCAAAGGGGTAGCCGTGTTAGTCTATTGTAGAAAGACAACAGAGTCCTGTGGCACTTTTAAAGACTAAAAGATTTAAGTGCCACAGGACTCTGTTGTCCTAGAGCACAGGTAAGTTTATGACAAAAGCCAGCATGATAGGGAAACCTGATTGAGATGGAAATTGATTTTTATTCAGACTACTTAGAATTCTGAATTTTCTAGATTAAAAGAACAGCTGGAGAAAAAGATCAGTTTGACAATGACCCTACTGATAAAATGAGATAATGAAATGTAAGGCTGGAAGGATCTTGAGACATCATCTAATCCCCTGCAGTGAGGCAGGACCAAGTTTACCAAAACATCCCCAACGGGTGTTTGTCTAACCTTGTTCTTTCTTATACACCTCCAATGTTGGGGATTCCTCAGCCTCCATTGGAAGCCTGTTCCAGTGCTTAATTATCCTTGTAGTTAGAAAAGTTTTTCTGAATATCCTCTCTAAATCTCCCTTCCTGAAGAGTAAGCCCATTACTTATTGTCCTACCATCAGCGACCATGGAAAACAAACGGTCACCATCCTTTTACAACAGCCCTTAATATATTTGAAGACTTATCAAGTGTATCTTCAGTCTTCTTTTCTGAAGACTAAACACCCTGGTTTTTTAAACCTTTCCTCAGAGGTTAAATTCTCTAAATCTACTATTTTTGTTATTCTTCTCTAGACTCCAATTGTCTACATCTTTCTTAAAGTGTGGACTTAAACTAGATAATTACTGCCCATATCTTATGCATACACTCTCATTATTCCTTCAATTCAGATCTAAGAAAGCTCCAAACCAGACACCTTATGGTAAGTTGGAGGTAATAGGATACATTTTATAGATTCATAGATTTTAAAGTCAGAAGGGACTAATATGATCATCTAGTCTGACCTCCTGCACAATGCAGGCCACAGAACCTCCTACCCACTCCTGCAACAGACACCTAACATATGACTGAGACACTGAAATCCCCAAATCATGGTTTAAAGACTCCAAGGTACAGAGAAACCATCAGCAATTGACCCATGACCCATGTTACAGGGCAAGTTGAAAACTCCCCAAGGCTTCTGCCAATCTGCCCTCAGGGAAAAATCCCTTCTGACCACAAATATGGCACTCAATTAATCCCTGAGCAAGTGGGCAAGATTTACCAGCCAGACACCCAAAAAAGAATTCTCTGCACCAGCTCATCACAGGCCACTGGCATATTTACCACTAGTAACCAAAGATCAGTTAATTGCCAAAATAGGCCATCCCATCCTACTATCCCCTCCATAAATTTATCCAGCTCAATTTTGAAGCCAGCTAGGTTTTTTGCCACCACTGCTCCACTCAAAAGACTATTCCAGAACTTCACTCCTCTGTTGGCTAGAAACCTACATCTAATTTCAAGTCTACACTTCCTGATGGCCAGTTTATGTCCCTTTGTTCTTGTATCCACATTGGCGCTGAACTTAACTAATTCCTCTCCCTCCCTGGTATTTATTTCTCTGCTGTATTTATGCAGAGCAATCATATCTCCCACAGCCTTCTTTTTGTTAGGCTAAACAAGCCAAGGTCTTTGAGTCTCCTCCCCCAAGGCAGGTTTTCAATCCCACAGGTACAGTCCCAAACCTGGGATTCTGCCTCTTAGTTTCTAACTGTTGCTCTGATGGCTTCTGGCACACAGACATCAGAGCTTTCTTCCAATTCCTATCTAAAATCAGGAATCTACAACTGAGAGAACAAAATTGGATTATCTATTTAAAAAAAAAAAGAAAAAGAAAACCACAGTTACATGTTTGAGTAATTAGCATACCTATTAGGAGAGTTTGAAGAAAGGTGAAAATATGTTAACACCAACACTAAGTATTATGGTATTTAAAAACACAGTACATTCAGATTATCCAATGTCTGGATGCTTGCACACTGATAAAAGGTCACAAAAACTAAAATGCTTAGGAATAACACTACACTTGTTTAACAGCTGGAACTGAGGTTTTCTTCTTATTTCTTCTCTGACCCTCAATATTTCCTTTTAAGCAGGGTAATAAAAAAATATTCAAAGAATATTGTAAAAGCAGAAGTATCAGGAACAGGATGAAATTTAATAATGGGAAGTGCAAGGTCATGCATTTAGGAACAAACAACAAGCATTTTTCCTATAAGTTGGGGGTGCATCAGTTAGAACGGACTGAGGAGGAGAAGGATCTGGGAGTAATGGTTGACCATAGAATGACTATGAGCCGCCAATGTGATGTGGCCATGAAAAAAGCTAATGCGGTTCTAGGATGTATCAGGAGAGGTATTTCAAGTAGAGACAGGGAGGTGTTAGTGCCGCTGTAGAAGGCACTGGTGAGACCCCATCTGGAATATTGTGTGCAGTTCTGGTTCCCGATGTTTAAAAAGGATGAATTCAAATTGGAACAGGTGCAGAGAAGGGCTACAAGGATGGTCTGTGGAGTGGAAAACCTGCCTTATGAGTGGAGACTGAAGAAGCTTGGCTTGTTTAGCTTAACCAAAAGAAGGCTGAGGGGGGATATGATTGCTCTCTATAAATACATCAGAGGGATTAACATCAGGGAGGGAGAGGAATTATTTGAGTACAGCACCAATGTGGACACCAGAACAAATGGTTATAAACTGTCCAACAAGAAATTTAGGCTTGAAATTAGACGCAGGTTTCTAACCATTAGAGGAGTAAAGTTCTGGAATAACCTTCCAAGGGGCGTTGTGGGGGCAAAAACCATAACTGCTTTCAAATCTGAGCTTGATAAATTTATGGAGGGGATGGTATGATTAGCCTATTTTGGAAGTTGACTGATATTTGGCTATATGTGATGGATTTACAAGTGGCCTAAGAGGGGAGAGTACATGGGGTGGGTTCTGAGTTATTACAGAGAATTGTTTCTTGGATAACTGGCTGTTGAGACTTGCCCATGTATTTAGGGTTTAACTGATCGCCATATTTGGGGTCGGGAAGGAATTTTCCCCCAGGGCTGATTGGCCTGGGCTCTGGGGGTTTTTCGCCTTCCTCTGTAGCACAGGGCATGGTTCACCTACCGGTGAATTCTCTGTATCTTAAAGTCCTTAAATCATGATTTAAGGAAGTAAATAACTCAGTCATAGGTTGGTGGCCTATTGCGGGAGTGGGTGGATGAGGTCTTGAGGCCTGCATTTTGCAGGAGGTCAGACTAGATGATCGTACTGGTCCCTTCTGACCTTAAAGTCTATGAGTCTATGAGAAGCTTGTAATAACTGCTTGTATATAGTGATGTCTATATTACATAGAAAACAGTTTACTATTTCTATTACATAGAACACATAGCTTCCTCACATTCATCTAAACAAGAGGCAGGATTATGACAACAGTTTGAATTGATTATGTAAAACGGTCTGTGGTAACACTAGCTTCCACTGAAGATACCTCCCTCCACTACGCTTTAGAGTAGAGCTATATCATTGCAGTGCTACTTTTGAGAAAGGGATATTTGGGGGAAAATGAGTACCAGAAATAAAACAGGAAAAAGAAGATCCTGCAGGATCAGCATATATGGATTAAAAGCAGAAAAGCAAAGCAAGGAAAGACAACAAAAATGAAACCAGACAAAGATTAATCAGTTTGCCATACTCACATACACAGTATGATGAGAAAAAAAAAATTATGTAGGAGGAAGCCTTCACCTAGCCACTATCCAAAAGGAAAACAAATTATAGGCATACAAGACAACCTACAGGCTGGTTTTACCGTATTTAAAAAATATTTTTGTATATCATTAAAAAGGAAAGCAACATAGTTTAAATCTCTGATTCAATGACATAAGCACAAGAGTAAGTTATACATACATTTAATTACTTGGGTGACTTGGGGCCCACATCACGCTCTCTGTGGGAATTATTGTCCACTGCTTTGAAATCAAAAACACATCTCAGAGTCCAGATGTATGCTCCTGACACTAACAGTAATAGATTAACCATTCATATTCAGCAAAAACCAGAGGTGTGAATATTTGTGTGACATCTCCCAAATGTTGCATGTGCAAAACGTCTACACATATGGGAAAAATCAAATGTTTCAATAATCATGCTAACTCTTGAAGAAAATGTGCACATCTGACATACCTGTCAACTTGAAACTGACTTTAAAAAAAAAAAAATCACACTTTAAATTGCATTTTTTCAAAAAGTTTCTTAAAAACAATAAGGGTTTTTCTGTTCCCCTGCTGATTTTTAGAAGCAGCTTGATAGCAAAAAGTATAATGACGCACACCATGAAGAGCAACTCTACTAAATATGCTCATGTCTGTCCCCCTTCTCTTTGTGCACACCCCTTCCTGCTACTTTTTCAGTTTTAAAGTTGTGGTAAACACCCTCTTGTAAAGTATGGGCCATGAGACACATGTGAGTTCTCGCCAGAGTAACATGCGAGAGAAATATCATCATGCTAAGCTAGTTCATGAGACAGAAAGTACAACTCCCATGCTACACACTGAAATGATTCAGGATTGTTCCCCTTGACCACAGGATATATAGGCAGGGATCCATCTCTAGAAGACCATAAAGCACCAACCCCTGCATAAACAGAAGCAAAATGACCAGATACTGTAGTCTCACAAAGAGTTGACACTACCTTCCATTTTAAAAGACCACAAATGTTGGAAAATATTCTCTATCCCTCTTCCAGTTACTTATCAGAAAAACCAAGAGTTTCACAAATTATAATCTTTCTTCTGAATTGTCACAGAAATCAATTTTCATCTCAGTCTTTATATTTCTCCTCTCCATAATGAATCATCATCATAATCAATGAAGACCTCTTAGTTTTCAAAATAAAATGGTATCTAATAATAAAACGTAAGACCTTGTCTCCAATATTTCATGGTTTTTCCAGCAATCACTGAGCAATTGGTCACTGGTTTAAGGATTTTCTAAGATCATCATTTCTCATCAATACTCCAGAAGAAACAAGAAAGCCTTACACAGGCGTTTATTTCTTTACCAGTGACAATGAGGCCAGACTGAAAACCCAAATGGCAGCACCTAAAGGCAATTACCTAATACTATAGTTTTAAAATATAGCAAAATCATCTCATTTTACAGGAGAACAGAAATAGTCCATGTTACTTTCATTATTCTTCCCTTACAAAACACAGGTTTGCAACTTCAAAATAAAGAACTGCAGTGACATACAGGAGAGGCTGCCTACAATTAAAAAAACCTAACTTTCATTTTAAGTTGAAAACATTATCTAAGTCCCTCACAGGTTTCACCACCAGCAGCATTCCAGATTTTGGATCATTTTCACAAAATCTTCAGACTCAAAATGAATGTACAAATATCTGTTGCTATATTTTTGGGGGCTCTATGGATATTTTTCTTGGTCTTTTTACATTGGAAACAAAGTTTTCAGTATCTGACAACTGAGGTTACTGCTGATGTGACTGACTTATCCAGCATCAATTACTTGTATATCTAAAGCCAGAATTTTAGAGAAACTTTGTTCTTTGGGGTAGATTCAATATTTGAAGGCGTTACTTTACTTCATATTCTGAATAATCTTCTTTCTCATCTTGCCTGCAAAGAATATCACCTACAGGACATATACAAGAAGAACGGACTTCACCTGTTACTTATTCTAGCCCCAAAGCTTTAGGAATAATAATAATTTGCACTTCTACTGTGCATTCTGTTATGTTTTCAGAGGATTTTAAAGTGCTGTACAAGTATTAATGAATTTATTTTATCACCATGGTGCAAGGTAGGGAATTCTTATTACCATCTTACACATAAGGAAACACCGAGGCAGAGATAATTTAGGATATATCTGCACTGCAATGTACACCTGCACTTAAGCCCAGGCTCAAGCCTAACTAACCCAGGTTTCGGGCCCAGGGTCCCAGGACCCTGCAGGACTGGAGGGTCCTAGCTTGAGTAAAGCCAGAATCAGGGTGCAATCCCTAGTGCTTTGCAGTGTAAATGCAGCTCCTGATTGATTTGGGTCCCAGGAGACAGCTGAAGTATACCAAAATTCCATGGGACAACTCTTTTAATCCTCTCTATCCCAACAATCTGCAATCCACTCTATGGAAGCTTCCCCACACAACCCCCCTTCAAAAAGGGCAGCAGCGCAGGTCAGCATGAACCCATTCTCTTCTGATCACTTATCTGCAATGGAGAGTGAACCATCAAGACTTTTAAAAAGCAAGCTGCTTTCTGGTAATGGGCAGGGCAGGCAGTAAAGTTTTCCCACAGTGCAGCACTGTTCTAGGGCAACAGCAACCACAAAATTCTCTTGCAACTGTCAAAATATAAGGCCATGGCTAAGTCACTTCACCTCACTTCCCCCATTTGCAAAATGATACTACTTACCTTCTTCATGGGAATGTTTTACGGATCAGTCAATGTTTGTACTGGGCTTTGAACAGAAAACTATTACAGCATGTTGTAAATGGTAAGCATTGTCTTCATTGTCAAATGTCCCGACTCAAGTCTGATGCACAGTGCATCACCTCTACCCCCTTCTGTTCCTCAAGACTTGTGGAGCTATAGCCATCTTCCAAAGAAACAACATTTAGAACATAATTCATAACAGTAAACTAAAAGTTAGTGTTGGGGAATTTTAGGGGGAGCCCTTCTGGCCAAGAGGGCCTGAGCAAGCACCCCCACCCAGAGGCTCGTTCTCCAGCTGAGACCAAATAGACGGAGACCGAGGGCGTGTGATCAAGTTTTATTCAGCTGAATGGCAGTCTGACACCCAGAGTAAAACTCCAAGGTAGAGAGAGCCCCGAATAGAGTTGCTTTACACTTTTATAGTTTTCTTGGTTACATTCACTTGAACAGACAGATAACAGAAAGAGATACAACCGAATCAAACAAACTCTTTGTTCTATGTTTAAAAGACATATACATGTCAACTGATGACGGATCCATGCATGGTGTTCGTCTTTTAGAGATAACATTAGTTCACAAGTTGTTTTTACAGCATGTTTCTAAACACTCCCTGAATTCTCACAATTTACGGTGCTTTATGGCCTTGACACGTTTATCACACTAAGAGGAGGAAACTATTCACACAAAGAGGCATTTTGAGTCTAACAACAGTTAAATGGGGAGGAGACACTATGTCTATTACTCCTAACATTCTAAGGAGGCCCAAAATAAGTAAGCAAGGTAGAACAGGGTTCATATACAAGCAAGACAGACTCCATCTTAAATTTCCCTCTCATTAGGCTTTCCCACCCTCTCAATTTTCCTTTACTTTGCACTCCAATCTTTTTTTTCCATCTGTCCTGCCATTTTGTCTTCCTCCTTTATGTTTATCTTTCCAGACTTTTATTTATTGTCTCCCTCAGAATAATTATTATTTTTCATTATTTATATTGTAGTACTACCTAGTGGTCCCAACAGAGATCAGGGCCCCATTCAGGCTAGTGCCTGAAGAAAAAAGTGGGAACACATCATTATGCAGGACTGGGATGATGAGCAGTGACTTCAGAATTGTCAAATGCGCAAAGCTACCTGCATGGGTGGAGCTCACTCCGCTGTGGCATAAAGACACTAGAACGAGAGCTGCCCTTTTGGTGAAGCACGTTAATAATCATTGTGTGGAAGCTGGCAACTCCAGACTGCTACCTGTCAGTCACTAATCAGTTTGGACTTGGGAAGTCTACCATGGTCAGCGAGTCATCACAAGGGTGCGGGGCTATTAATTGTATTCTGTTGCAAAGGTCTGTGTGTTTTGGAAATGCACGGAAATAGTGGAAGGCTTTGCAGCAATGGGATTCCTAACTGCTGTGGGGTAACAGATGGTATACCTATTCCAGTTTTAGCCCTGGACAATCCCGCAATGGAGTACATCAGTAGAAAGTGATACTTCTCTATGGTACTGCAGGTGCTTGTTGATCACTGTTGGTGTTTCACTGACATCAATAAGGGTTGGTCAGAGAAAGTGCATGATGTACATGTCTTCAGAAACGCTGGCCTGCAAGCAGGGACTTTCTTTCCAGACCAATAAATTTTAATGGAGGATGTTAAAATGCTGATAGTGATCCTGGGAGATCCAGCCTGTCCCCTCCTGTCACAGTGTCACACAGGTCATCTGGGTAGCAGTAAGCAACGTTTCGATAACAGCTTGAGCAGGTGCTGAATGACTGCTCAATGTGCACTTGGCACATCAAAAGCTCGGTGGTGATGCTTTGATGGCAGGATAGACCCGAAAGAGGAAAATATTCCCATGGTTACGTCCACTTGCTGTGTGCTCTATAATATTTGTAAAGTTAAGAGTTAAAGGTTTCCCCCTGGATACAGCAAAGAGATGGACTGCTTTCCAATAGACTACGTTCCAACACGATATGAACAACTAGATGTCAGGGCTATTGGACAGGCACAATGGGAGGCCATTCAAATTGAGGAGACCTTGAGGAACCACTTTGTTAATGAACATCAATAAGATGTCTTTGCAAACAACACAGTAGCATGCTATGACTGCTAGGCAGTTTCACTATGTCTCAATGTGAAGTGAAACCACCATGTGCAAGAAACAAAGTTGCTTACTCTTCACAGAGTATGTCTTTATTGAATAATTATTCACAACACAAATGAAAAGCTAGGGTGGAGCAGAGAAAGCAGTGAAGGGCAGTGTGGGCTGTGACAGCTGGGGTGTAAGTCCAGCTATCATTCTGGGAAGCTGTCTGAAGGGGTGGAGCGAACAGGGTACCGAGACAGTCCAAGAGTTTGGTTGAGATATGTGGGTGGAGTCTGAGGAGAGCATGAAAATTTGTTCTGTATTGGCTGCAAGGCAAGATGCGCACACAGGAATTCAGTTTGCAGCATTACAAGTGACTTTAGTAGCTACATTTGCTCCCCCATGGCTTTTATCATGAGCTCATGATCTGCAATCACTCATGCCTGGTTTTCCTCCTTTTTGTGCCTATCAATTTTTTTTATTTTTAGACACTGTCTCTATGCTGTATTTTTATTTTCCTCGCTTCACAGGACTGGAGAAATCCTTGGAATATCTCCTCTTTGCTTCTCCATGGTTATTTTCTTAACAGAAGCAGGCATTCAGTAGGTGTGGTGGATCCTCTAAAGGGTATATCTGTAGAAGCACAATAAACAGAAGCATGACCTTGAGTGCAGTAACAGCATTGATGCATTACTGTAAAATACGCCTTTCTCACTGTCCCCTTGCAAATGATCTACTAGGGCATAGTGGGCATGGTGAGTTGTGCAAGGGGAAGAGTTGTGCGGGGGGGTAAAGAGGGAGGGCACCCAGGCTGGGGAAATGGTTCTGGGTGATTGCTTGAGGTATTGATACATATAGATAGAGACAGAATTTCAAATAGTGCCACCATTATCCACAGGAGAAGGCCATAAAAGCTGATATCTCACTCCTGAGAGTAAGCAGGGAAGCTAGAATGAATATTCTCCATGCAAGCAGCTTCAAACCAAGACCCTATCCTGCTCACTTGTGCACTGCTTTGTCCCTGCACGGGTGTTTGCCAATTAACATGGGAAAGTTTCCTAGAATGAGGAAGAAACAAAGCAGCTCAGCCAAGGAATCTTTGGCAGAGGATCAGCAAGCACTTCCAGGAAAGATTCATAGAGATCCCTCTGGAGGATCCTGTGAAATCTCAGTATGCATGAACATACTTCACCACCACACTGCCTAACTGAACAGCAGAATGGAAAGCACATGCAAACAGAGCTATTCTTGCGCACTTTTATCCTTTCAGCCACCTGTATAATGGAACAAAGCTGTACCTATCTAACCAAGTAGCATTAGTTTAAAAAAAAAAAAAAAAAGATCACTTACCCAAGCTTCCCTCACTTGCATCTTGAATGCCAGGCTAGGAGGGCTGAGACTGGCTTGAACCCTCTGAGGTCAAGAAAAGATCCTGGCTCCTAATGTCACCAAATGACCCAGTCTCCTGCTCTGCATCATGCTCCAATTCGACCTCCTCACCCACAACTTCTTTGATCCAGGGTTTACTACCCGAAGGCCTGCAGGGGTATCCATGAGTCTCTGGAGAGTGGAGGTGGGACTGCCGCTCTTTGCAGAAGCGACAAGTTTTTGGCTCTGTACCAGAAAGATGGTTTGACTCCCTAGCTTTTTGGTGCCCTTGCTACAGCTCCTTGATTTTCACGTCAATGCAGCATGCCCTGTTTATAGCCCTTCACTGCCATTAAACGAGAAATCTGACAGTAGGTTTCACAGTTCCTTTAGCTGAAGGAGAGTGGGACTGCACAGCCTCTTTCTCCCCAAATGATGTTCAGATCCAGAAGCTCCAGCATGCACCAAGCGGGAGAATATTTGGCCCATAGAGCCAACATGATCAGCTGGAAAGATGAGATGTGAGCTCTCCACACTGACCAAGCAGGAAATGGAATTTTAAAATTTCCTAGGCCTTTCAAAGGGGAGGTGCGAATGACTGCAGAGTTCAAACTGATTGCCAGAGCAGTCAGGAAGGGCATTATGGGACACTTCATGGAGGCCATTTACCATGATATAATCAAGTGCATGTTTTGCACTGACATTTTGTTGCTGAAAGTTTGGCGCAAAAAGCTACATCTTGTCATCAAGGTGGCTTTGGCACAAAATCAGCGGAGTGGAGAGAAAGGGACCGTTTCAGTGCAAAAATTTTAACTTTTGTCCATGAAAGTCTCTAGAGTGGATGTGGCCTGGGACAGGAGAGCTAAATAAAGGCAAACAAGGAGTCCTATGGCACTTCTAAAGACTAACAAATGTATTTATCACATGAACTTTCATGGGTTTAATCCCACTTCATCAGATGAATGAAGTGAAAATTGTAGTCTACAGGTGAATACACGTACATGGGGAAGTCACAAGGCCACTTCAGTCTTTTAGCAAACCAAACAAGTTGTTTTGATTCCAACAGTGTGGAACAACAGATGACAAGGTGATATCATCACGCATTATATCATATGATAAAATCTGTTAGTCTTTAAAAGTGCCACAAGACTCTTTGTTTGTACTTTTTTATTACCAAAGATGATAACATTCTCACTTTCTCATCTATTGTTCCACATTGTTTGAATCAAAACAACTTGTTTGGTTTGCTGAAAAAGACTGAAGTGACCATGTGACTTCCATGTATGTGTATGGGTGGGTGTACGTATGTGTACATTCACCTATAGACTACATACAATTTCTACTTCATTCATCCAATGAAGTGCAATTAAACCCACAAAAGTTCACACGATAAATAAATGTGTTAGTCTTTAAAAGTGCCATTAAAATTAAGTGAGGTTTTTTTTACTAACAAAGGTTCTCTACTGGACCATGTTTTTTTAAAAGCATCTTGCTCAAAAACCCCCCATTAAACTGAAGCATCCAGCTCCTAGGAATGGTAGGCCCTGGAATACTGTTAATATTTACATTTGCAGTGCTGGACAAGTATCTTTGTAAAGAAAGGAATATTTATATAGATTATTTTCCAAACTATTAAAAAACCTCTAATCATACAAACAGATAAGATAGCATACCTGCTAACACACACCATAAACTAGGACATTTGTGGAGAAAAACAGTTCTATAAAAATACATTGTATTGAGTTTCTTCTAGCATCTTAAGACTGAAAGAGACCTCAAGAGGTGGTCTAGTCAAGTACCCTATACTCAAGGCAGGACTACGCATTATCTAGATCATCCCTGACAGGAGTCTGTCCAACCTGCTCTTAAAAATTTCCAGTGACAGATTCCACAACCTCCCTAGGCAACTTATTCCAGTGCTTAACTACCTGGACAGAAAAATTTTCCTAGCATTCAACCTAAACAACCTTTTCTGCAATTTAGGCCCATTTCTTCTTGTCCTAACCTCAGAGGTTAAAGAGAACAATTTTTCTCCCTCCACCCTGTAAAAAATGTTTATGTACTTGAAAATATTATGTCTCCCCTCAGTCTTCTTTTCTCCAGATGAAACAAACCCAAATTTTGCAATCTAGCCCTCACAGGTCAACGCTCCTGCTTACACATCCCAGAATGATACTGCTGACTTCTATTTAGGTTTTGATCCACTCTGATCCCAGGCAGGGCTGGATCAAGGCCTGGAAGAGGGGGGGAGACCCACTCTTATGCCCCCCCCCATCACCACCACCGTGGCACCCGGCTTGGGGGAGAGGCAGCCCAGCTATTGGGCAGGGTCTGAGGCTGAGGGGGGCCCGTGGCCCAACTGGCACCAGGCAGGATCCGCGGTGCAAGGTACTGAGCAGGGTCCACAGCCTGCCTGGCACTGCAGGGGGGGGGAGAGGGAAGGGGCCATAGCTGCAGTACAGCTGGCTCAGAGAGAAGGCCACGGTCTGGTAGTGCTGCATGGGGCAGGAACTGGGGTTCAGCCAGCTGCAGGGGGGTCCATGGTGCTCCTGCCCCACTCCTGGACTGGCTGTTGTGGAGCAGACCAGTCAGCCCACGGGCATAGTGGGCAGGCCGATGGTGGACAGTAGCAGTGTACCACTCAGCTAACACTGGATTTTGGCAGGGCTGCGAGGCTCTCTTTTAGGTCAAGGGCTGGGGCTGCAGCCCCTAAAGCCCCTGTCTTAATTTGGCCCTGCCCCCAAGTCTCTTTCCACAGTACCCTTTTGGAGGCCATCATTTCCCATTTTGTATGTGAACAACTGATTGTTCCTTCTTAAGTGGAGTATTTTGTATTTGTCGTTATTTAATTTCATTCTCTTTACTTCTGACCATTTCTCCAGTTAATGCAGATCATTTTGTATTTTAATGCTATCTTCCAATCACTAGCAACCCCTCCCAGCTTGGTTTCAATTCACAAACTTTGGAAATGTATTTTCCATGCCATTGTCTAAATTACTGATGAAGATACTGAACAAAACCAGATCCAGAACTGATCCCTGTGCGACCCAACTTGATACGTCCTTCCAGCTTGACTGTGAACCACTGATTACTCTCTGGGAACAGTTTTCCAACAAGTTATACCCCCACTTCATAGTAGTTCCATCTAGATTGTATTTCATCTCCCTAGTTTGATTCTGAGGTCATGCAAGATAGTATCAAAAGCCTTACTGAAGAATACAGCATGTTCCCCCCACCAGCCAGTCAAAAGAAAGATATTAGGGTTGTCTTACACAATTTGTTCTTGACAAATCTATGCTGACTCTTACTCTTCACCTTATCATCTTCTAAGTGTTTGCAAACTGATTGCTTAATTACTTGCTCCCTTATCCTTCCAAGTACTGAAATTAAGATGACTGATTAGAAGTCCCCAGGTTGTCCATATTCCCCTTCTTACAGACTGGCACTGTTCCAGTCCTCTGGAATCTTTCCAGTCTTCCATGATTTTTCGAAGCTAATTGCTAATGGCTCTGTTATTCCTCAGTCAGCTCCTTGAAGGAGTAGAGTGGGTTAGATGATTAAGTGTTCTACTGGTAACATGGGACAAACTTAAATATAAGCTGAAAAGCAGATACACATGAGATAAATAACAGTTGCTTTGACTGTATAGCTTCCATATTTATCCCATTTTAGAATATTAGTAACAAATAAATCATAATTCTTCCTGCCATAAAATGACAGTATCTAGTTCATAGAATTCTCTTAAAAAATGTGTATTAATAAAACAGAAGAATATTTACATTCAGAGTTATAATATACTTAACAGTCACCTGACCATGAAGCTTTTAAAAAAATCCATTCTAAGGCTATTTATTATTTCTATATATGAATACCAGATATTAATCTTCTCACATAACACACAGATAAATAGATATTTATACTGAGCAGAATGACATCCTGTTCCTGAATATTTTTCACTGTCCACTAAGTTTACTGCAACTAGTCTGTTTTCTCAATTACAGTCTTAGAAATGCACTATCTGAATGACATCTCCACATACATTATCAATGGGAAATAAGGAATGAGATGCATAAGTTTTTAATTCCAGGTTGCCTGTCCATGTCCATCCCATGTTAATGGTGAGCTAAATTGTTGTTCAGTCATCTGTGTGTAATGAAATAGTGAGTGAACTCATTTCAGCTCCTATAGGTACACATCAAAAAATAATCACCATTCTTCTTTTTAACATAGAGGCCGCTGGTTTAACAGATACAGAACTATTAAAAGATCATTCCTCCAGCACAGGGTCTAGCCACAATAGCAAGTTAGCGTGGGAAAACATGAGACCTCTTTTGTAGAAAGGAAGGAAAGAAACTATTCGAGATCTATTATTCTATAATTATGGATGACATAAGAATAAGTAGGGCTGGTAGGGCATTTACCTTATCAGGTATCCTAACTGAAACTAACATAATTAAGTTATATAATTATATTTACATACTACAGTGACAGGAATCTTAAAAATGCATATAGTGACATCAGAGTAATTTAAGACAACTGTGGTGTTGTGTAATGTATAATAAATAAGGAGATCCATGTATGAAGTTATGTTGGCTGGTCAAAACCACAAGAGCAAACTGTACAAGCTGTATTTGCCCCTTCCGCGTAGCAGTTTCCTTTTTTTTTTTTGGTTGGCGGGATATTTCATTGGATCCTCTGGTGTTTCTGGATATTCTGATAGCCCAGTGGTGAATGTTTTTTTCATGTACACACAGGGAAAAAAGTTGTTCTATAGCAATGTTGTTTGCGCATATCTTTTACAGATGTTAATCTCACCACAATTAGCTGTGCTTTTTTCACTTGCCTTGGAAATGGCTTCTTAACTTGTTTTTTACTATGGCAGTCATTTGTTTGTCAACTGCCAAGGTAAAGTATAAAGAAGCCATATCTATAGTATGCAGAACACATACCATGGAAGTCTTTATAGACCACAACCACTACCAGCAGTTATTCTTATAAATGAATTTGAAAACAGCCTCAGCTTTAGGGCACAGGTGTAAGGTGCTTTCTGAGTAATGTTACTTGAACATGTGTCTCTAAGGCCTTGTCTATACTTCCAGTTATGCTAGCAAAACACCCACCAAGTGATGTAAGTTTTGTCAACATAAGTGGGAGTATAGCTGCATTATGCCGGAGACAGCTCTCCTGCTGACATCATAAAACCACCTAATGAGCAGCCACTGCTATGTCAGTAGAGAGTCTCCCCCACCCACACAGCGCTGTCCACACACGCACTTATGCCAGCAAAACTTATCACTTGGAGGGGAGAAGGTTTCTCTACGCTCCTGAGTGACTAAGTTTTGCTGGCAAACCTAAGTGTTGACGAGGCCTAAAATGGGGGAAGAACAATTTCAGTGGTGAGCCCTCAACAATAGTATTTACTTCCCCTGGGTCTGACAAAGTCCCATTCTACTGACTTATATGGTATGAATACACAGCAATTGTGCCACCCACCTTGCGGAGTTGGAAAACCAGAGCCTGGAAGTCTACACAGCAACAAAACAGCTCCACAACCTAAGCCCCACAAGCCCAAGTTGGCTGTCATAGGCCAGATGTGAGGTTTTTCTTTGGTATGTAGAGCACACTTCAAAGCCTATCAGTAGTCAATAAGACTACTTGTAATTAAATTTAAGCTTATATATAAGTGCTTTCCTAAATCAAGACCAGAATGCCCAGCAACTTGTAAAATCAGATCCTTACTTTTCAGTATTATTGAAGTGGAAAAGCATTAATGTAGTTTTACAGTACTATAGCCATATTGGTCCCAGGATATGAGCGAGACTAAGTGGGTGAGGCAATATCTTTTACTGGACATCCTGAAAGAACCCCTCTCTTCTGGCTTTCAAACACTCCTCCAACCATGCCAATCTCATCATCAGAAACAAGCTCCCTTTATTCCAAAACACAGCAATTCACAGCGGCATCGGACCCAGCCATAACAACAGATGTAAAATATGAAGAAATAGCTCCACTATGATAATCAATAGCTGCCAGAACACATCTTTTAAGATCCATGGGTCCTACACATACTTATCACCATGTGGTGTACCTTATCCAATGCACTAAATGCCCCAACAACCACCATGCGTCAAGCCAGATAATCACTACACCCTTGAATGAACCTACACAGAAAAATGATAAAAAACAAAACATACCCTATTACCAATGGGCAAACACTTTTCACAAAATATTCACTCCATATCTGTCCTCTCAGACATTCAAAGGATGAGCCTCGGAACTTTAATTCATAATTTTGTTAGCCACTAAAAATCATGGACGTAATAAAGGAAACTGGATTATGGCTCATTACAATATATAACCCACTAACCCTCCTTTTTGCTATAACCTTGCAGAAGTGTTGACAGCCCCCTTCACCTTCAATGGTCTTTTACAATGTGTTAACTCATTATGCTAAACAGGGACACTCTGAGGGCTAACCTACACTCAAAACTTAGAGCAACACAGCCCTATGCCTACAGCTTTGCTGCTGTAAGAGCACATGTGTAGATGGGAGAGAGCTCTCTGGCTGAAAATCAAACCACCTAAACAAACGGTGGTAGCTATTTTGGTGAAAGAGCATCTCCTGCCAACACAGTGCTGTCCACACAAGTGCTTATGCCAGCAAAACTTATGTCACTCTGGGATTTTTCTTCTCCATACCCATGGGGGGCAGAAGTTATGTCAGCAAAAGTGCTAATGTAGGCAAGGCCTGAGTATGTTTCCCAGACTTGAAGAAGAGCTCTGGGTTAAGTTTGAAATCTTGTCTCTTTTCCACCAACAGAATTTGATCCAATACAAGATATTGCCTCAACCATCTCAATTCTCTAATCGAATGTAAACATTTAAGTCATTTTTTAAAAATGTATGTAAGTGATTTATTCTGTGTGGGCCTAGAGGCTAGTAAAGGCACATAATATAAATTGAAATAATGTTTCCAGTTTACTTAATTCATAAGAAAAATGAAAATATAGCAAACTTATCTCTAATGTAATTAGCTGTTTCTTATACTTAAAAAAAATCTAATACATTTAGACACTGGTGTTTAAATATACATTTTTAAACAGCAAGGGCTCAATCCTGCAAACCACTGTTTCCAAGTACCCTCACTGAAGACTGGACTTACTTAAGTGAGGATTTGTGAGATAATCTAACTCAAAACAGTTCTACAGGGTAAATCAAAATAATGTAGTTTAATCAATGTATTTACCAGAGACCAAAGTAGAACTACAAAGCAAATTACATACCAAAAAGCACATTTAAATATGTTCATCCAAAGAGACTTTGGCAAAACAACAAAAACTCAAAGTTATGACAGACTGTACAAAAGCAATGGTAAAGAACAGCAACAAAAAAACCCTCACATCAGCTTAACTGAAGGGCTCTTAACTTAAAGATTCTTGCTTTTACTAATTTCTCTCTCTCAGCTACACTGAGATGTTTCTTTTTGTTTTGTAATTTTCTAATATTTTACTCTGTATTGATAAATACTTGCTCTTTCAAAAGTCTGAAAACAACATTTCTTGTTTCACAGTAGATCCTGTTCTGCTCTTTGGGGCTATATACAATACCTGACAATTTGTAACACACTTTGGAACTATAAGTAAATTATACAAAACTAACTAACTTGTTAGCTAATGTCAATGGGACTATAAATAGCAAGTAAAATTAACCATGTGTGTAAGTCTTTGCAGGACCAGGACTCTTATTCCCAATTTCTGAATATTTACTATATGTGCTAATGCACAAGACAAAAAACTCTACTACAGGTGTTAGTTTCCATTTGCATTTTAAAAAAAAATCTTATTTATAAACTGAACAAATCCAATATGGAATACCAAGTTATTTCAGAGTTTGTTTTCAGAACTGTACACACTGTAGTGCAGACAACCAAAGTTTAAATATTAATGAAGACCCAGTCTCTACTATACATTTTCATACAGCTGTACAAAAGAATATTGAGTTTTTAATTGAGTAAAAAGTATGGATTTAAAAAAATATTTTAAACTAATATGGACTAGATTAGTAGGTATTCTGAAATTAAAATCTGGCTCTAAGAACAGTGTTTATTCTATACTGGACCCTCTGGCTGATAAGTGGTGTCTGAATTTGGAGAAACTTGCTCCTTGCTGGTAGCTGCTAATTTACCCAAAATTTTATTCCCTAAGCATGCATATAACTATATTTATACAGGGAAACAGAAATCAATGAAGTGGCATGAGGAATGGGGATCACTCCATAAATAAAATTCTGTTGACTTCACTGGAACTGTATTACTGTAAGCAACAGAAGAATTGGAGCCCAAGAATATCAGTTAAACAATGACATTGGAAATTTCTCTAAGTTCTTCTTCTGCCCAATCAAAGCAATGATTTTTTTAAAATTCTCTCAGTAAGTGAGAAAGTGAACTTTTTAAAAAAGGTTATGCTGGTCCAGATCTAGTGTGACTACCTCTAGCTCCACTCAAGTCTGTGAAGTTATACAAGCGATGAGGATCTGACACTGTGCACACATGTGTGCGCACACCATCTCAAAGATGTTCTCCCACATTATGGGTAAAATTTTCAATTGCCTTAGTGAGTTTGGAGTATAAGTATCCTTGCCTTTGAATAACACTTAGTGACTTCTGAAAATTTTACCATACCATTTTAATAAAGATTAAATGTTGAGTAGTAGGTATGTAGTCTTCCTTTATAATATGCATTTATAACACACATCACCAAAGTATCTAGTGACCTCTTAATTAAAATGTAGATTAAAAAAAATTGTCCACAATATCTATCTAGAAACTAAAAGTCATTATGTGAGAAATGATTTTGATTATGCTGATGCACAGTTACAATAATACAGGCCCTATCCACTATGGGCCCCTTTAGAGTTTCTGGAAATCAAGCAGCAAAATGTGGAAACCAGTAAGAATGCCTGAAATAAAATAAATTTCATATGGATGAACTTAATGAAAGTATCTTTTTATAAGACATCATTTACAAATCAACACTAAGCCTACCAGTTCTCCAGTTATAAAACATACTATTTTCTAAAATTAGAAGACATTATTTTCAGGTATTAGATCCTCTATATAGGTTATTTGTCAGGAAAAAAAAAAGATACATCAATTCTCTCTCTTTTTTCCCCCCTCCTAACAGGTTTGGGAATCTTACCTATTTAACGGCATGCTGCCCTAGCTAAATGATGAATCCTGCCTATTGCTTTCAAATGCACCAACCTTCTCAACAACACTGGATGGTGTCATCAAACAAAACCTGATGTTCTGAGTGATGGTGTCAGTGTGTCTCCAGCGTCTTCTATCATGCCGCAGCCAAGCCTGAGCAGCCTCGTACAGCTCTATCTCTGGAAATCTGCTCAGATGATCATTATCCAAATAGGACATAAGCTTTTCAAAGCTCAGATAGGATAAGAAGTCAGGTCTGGACATGAGTGGCACAAAATTCTCTAGCAGAAAGGAGTCCAATTTTTCCCTGACTCCATCGATGTTTACACCAAAATCATCTAAGAGTCTCATAATTTCTGCACAGTTTTCTAAACAGATTTTTGCTAAAAGAAAAGAGCAGCAGAACTTCACCACCTCAATAAGCTGAACATACATGGCAGCCTGCAGAATCTCGTGAACAGTGTTCATGCTCAGTTCAATGGTTCCGTAGTACATGAATTGGAGGACATGGCTGAAGCCTGTGGCAGTCAGACCTTTCAAATGGATTTTATCTTGATCTCGCTCCCTCATGTCAGCTGTGAACATAATCCTGAAGTAATCACTCTGGGTGGCAAGCAGTGCTTTATGGGCCTGAAACTGGTGGTCTTCAATGACAAGAGTGACGTCAAGAAGCAATCCCTCCTCATACAGTGCTCTGAACCCAGCAGAGACACTGGTATCATGGATGGAGGAGCTAAACCCTTCCACGTCCCCTGCCATGAATCACCTGAAACAAAGGAATCAAAGCAGAAAGAAAGTGTTATTTCTAAAAGTTTACAGAATACAAGCTTTTCCAGACCAGATGAACCTTAACATAAATATCAATAAGTTTATGTTTATTAACATTTAGTGAATCTTCACTACAACAAAAATCTTTAGGTGGTCCACCCTTTGCAGAAAACATTCATTTTAATCACTGAACTTGTTATACTGCCTTGAAAATTAGTGTAATGAACAAAAATGCAGCTAGAACAAGTTTTTAGATATCAAATGTAAAATGAGACATTTATTTCAATTTAGTTTAAATTTCTGACGCTTAAAAGTAGATGAATTTGCAAATGAGATGATATTGTACAAATTCTACATCACTCTATGGTCTAATTGTGTAATACTTCCAAAAGTTAATCATACTGCATGTTTCTTTTCACAGTGATCCCCCCTAACGACTTATCGGGAGAGCACATCACACCCACTTTAGATATTAAAGACATATGAAAGGAATGAAAACTTCCTCTTCTTAAAAATATAAGACCTAAAAGCCCTTGTAAAGGAATAATTTTTAAAAGTTTATAGTAGAAGGTGAAAGTATTTTAATTCTCTCTCTAATAGGTTGCTTGTGGAAACAAAGCATTTTGATCAAATTACTTAATGTCTATCTTACCCCACTGTAAAACAGATTTTTTTTTAATCTACTTCACAGTGCTATTTGTGAGGTTTACAAATTTAACAAGCCTTATAAAGTGAAAAATATTAAGGCCATCAGAAATGAAGTTGAAATTAAAACACAGTAAATATGTTTGGGGTGGGGGGGTGGCGTTAAGGCACAATTGCATATTAAGCACTTGATGATTTTCAGATGGAAGTCACTATATATGTTCAAAATATAGCATGGCAAAATATACATGGGAGTAGGAAATTCTGAAAAGTAAGAGTATGATGAGACACCACCTTATAGGGATTTAGGAAGATACCTCTTCAGAAAAAGGACCATCTAAACAATTATTCAGTATCTAGGATTTACTTAAATAGACAGAGTTTCAGCCTTAACACTGAATTTTCTGTCTTTTTTCAGCTTAAGCCAAGCCATTAACTTTGATGTGTGAACATTTTATATTAATTTAATAAATTGCCCTTGACTGTTACAGGAAATTCAGAGTTATTAAATTAAATTAGTTTTCTGTATTTAATTTAAGAACTAAATGGGTTTATGGTACAAAATATTTAAAACTGAAACATATTTTTAAGTTATGATGATAAATTCATGAAACTATTTTTAAAAATTATTTCTACAGAATTTAAATATAATTAATTTTGGTAATTTTAAAGTTTTTTTAAGTCAGAAATGGCTCACTCCTTGTATGCCAAGTTTCACAGTTTACTAGAATGGTCATAATGTTGTTCTCACTCCTCTACACCTCATGCCATGATAGCTGTCATTTTAACTGAAAAATTACTAGAAGAGATTCTATATGTAGTGCATCATCCCTGTTCTTTAAATGATAGCACAGCATGGAAAAAATGCAGTCACTCATTTGCCCACCTCAACTTCAAATGATGATTGGGTGTTTGCAGCCCTACACAAAAACAGTAGTGCTATTCTCCCATTGCTGGATACTGCTGGCAATGTTCAGGCACAGCAGGACTGATGACAGAAGTGTGCTCTGAATAAAATAAAGGCTAGCGGTAATCATTGAAATCTACTCATTTCCATCAGCACGAGCAGCAGCAGAGTGAAAATGAAAATTATACCAGTAAGTTTCCTTCCACTATTCACAATGGGGATAGGCTACATTTAGGGACAGCAGATGAACAGGTATGATCCCCCAACGTCAGTTGACAGAGAAACTGTCCATCATCACCCCAACACCTATAACCATGCCACATTATAGCTGTGGCACTGTTGTTCCTGCATATATGTCCCCAGCAGCAGAATGAATGTAACTGAAGCCATGTAAATTTCCTTCCTTTGCTGCTCCTACTGAAGAAAACTACTATGACAAGCAGCAGAGGAAGAGTACTGAGGGGAAAAAGAACCATGCCTCAAGTGCCACAACCCAGCCATCACCTTGAAAGGAGCAAGAAACAGAAAAGTCCTCTCTCCCCAGCTATTACTCTCCCATCCTCAAGTCCAGAGGGAGAATATGAAACCTCACACAGATGAGGAGTGGATGAGAAAGTGAAACAATAAATGAGAAAAGAGGAATTGCCTGGTAAAAATTAAGGAAAGTTCCACTGGATGGTCAAAGGCAGCACATATTTGTCTGGCAACAACCTAATCCCTCACTCTGTGAACAAAGTAGAAAAGACAACAAAGAGCCTCTAAGGGATGGGACTTTTTCAAGCCACATGCTGGCCAAAGGAACAGTGTCAGTAGACTCCATGGACGGCTCACCTCCTTGGTTTAATAATATGTTTATCAAGATGTAAGACTTCTGGAGGTAAAAAGAAAGAAAGAAATCAGTAAAAACCACAGTGTGCCAAAAGACTTCTTCATAATGCTTTAAAGAAAGATTATTAAACAAGCAGGGTAGAAACACACAGGAAGAGATTGTCAGAAACAGAAGAGGAAAAAATGCCCCAAGTCCAAAAGAACATTTGCTGATTTGCACTGCTGCTCTTCAGAGAGATTCAGAGAAGAGGGAAACATGCTCCTTACATTTTATTATGGTGACTACATTCAAGATTTTCATCCATCCTTCCAAATGTGATTGTTAAACGGTTAAGTAACTGAAAGAACTTGGAAATAAAGAATCTCCCTTAAAATTCTGAATTTACTCTCATTGAAGAGTAGGATGGGTGAAGGTCAGATGGAAGACATCCCCACAATACACAGAAAATAACCCTGTCTTCAAAGAGTAACCGCTAAGCTTCCACTGACATCTTCGGGTCTCCAAAACATCTGCCATCCTGTGAAAATGAGACTCAAATTGGAAATCAACTCTAAGACTCAATAATGGTAGTACAAATTGCTAAAACACTACTATTAACTAATGTTCAGGAAGAGTTTAATATTACAAGCGCTGCCATTTTTTAAAGAAAAGTAGAACATTTAATATAAAGACAGATGAAGGATTATTTTTAGTAAATCTTCATTTACCTATCCCAAAATACTTTGCCTTCTGTACGTCAGATACCATTAAACTCACTTGTCAAGTTTGTGACCAGATTTTTAAGCAATGTGAGAGAAATGATACTGAAGGAGACTCCTCCATCTTAACACAATGTAAAGAAGCCCCAGAGACCCTCTATTTTCACACAGCTTGTACTGAGAGAGTGGAAAGGAAAAATAAAAGCTTTGTATTTTCTACCCCTTTAAACATGTATCTTGCCATGTAGCAACACATTTGATTAGGTATGCAGAACCATATTTTTTTACTGACCCCCCCCCCCAAATCCCTCTGAACCACTAACTTATGAACAGCATTAAACATGGGGGGACTAATAAGGTAGAGTCAGGGATGAGGAAACTGAACAACTCAAAGGCAAAGTGGTCAACTGCTAAAAACTTATCTTCAGACTAAAGCAAACAACAATAATATAGTTTAATTATTACCAAGTAATATAAAAAATTCCAAATGCAATTTTTCTACAGCATTTTTCCATTCCACCCACACACTTACTTGCAACCTTAAATGTAATTCTATTCACGTGCTACAGCCAATTTCTCTGAAGACAAGGTGAAATGAACTTTTCCCCATTTTCAATAAAAATGCAAAATTTAGACTTCACATTTCCTCTGCCTAAGCAAATCACACTGTAAGACAAACAGGTAGTGGTGGTGGGGAACTTTCTTCTTCCCCATGAGACAATATGTTTAAAGACAATATGTAGTCCTACACCACTCTATCACAACGAAAAACTAATCCTTTTTTTCTGAAGTAATTTCTTCCCTTTCCTACTTATTTACAAAGGTGCCATTTTCATTTCCCCCATCAAAGGGGCATCTGTGCTAATTACTGCAACTGACCTCTAAATGCAGCACACGAAGTGGAGATTTTTCTGCTAGAAAAATCAAAAGAGAAAAATCTTATTAGCTTTTTCAGACATTTTTCTCCTTTTTGCACATTATTTAGTTCATACTACTTCACTGTGACTGGAAAAGCACTGACTTCCTTGGCACAATTATCACAGCTGTAGAATAAAGGTGATAAGTCAAGCACTTAAGGTATTACTCCAGATTTTAAATTTTTGCTGCTGATTGTGGAGAGCCCCACTTCATCACAGTGATCCTGAAGCTCATAGTCACAAGTCAAAGAAGAAATGAAAATCAATTCCATAGAAAGGCTACTGAAAAGGGAGCTCAACCAAGGATGAATTTGGCCTACAATCTATTTTGTCTTTAAATCCTACAAAAAAAGAGTATTACCTAGAAATTAGTTTACATTAAATAAAGGTTCACATTTTTAAAATTTTGTAATTCTATATGCATTTAATAGGAAAATATCTTGTTTTAATAAGGTGCTAACAATGGCCAGTGTACAATACTTGAGTTGAGGGCAAATTTCCTTTCCCCTAACTGGTGTGTTATATGAAATTCAGTTGAGTGAGGCTGACAAAGAACTAGTAGATTTCCAGTTCATAAATTAAGAGGGAATGTTTCTTCTTTCTACTTCCAAGAAATTCTGAAAAAGGAATTTGAACATTTGAATAGGCTTGATCCAAACTTTTCTTTTACTACAATATTATGCCCAAAACAATTACACAGAAAGATATTTTACTAGCCACACTGCTGACATTTTTTTAGAAATTTGAGTTGTAAAACATATTTAGAGCCTATAATGAAGTCTATTCTATACTTCTCCCTCTTCCAACAAAATCCATCTAGCAAAATGTAAATATACTTTTATTTTATTATATGTGCACAATGAAACAGCTTTAAGATGTCAGCCCATTTTTCAAAAGTGCATACATTTGCCTAATTTCTGAGCACAAATACAGTATTCCTTGAATAAGTGGTCAGAGATATACAAATGCATGTGAAAATAAGATGTGTACAGTTATATTTATATTTGCAAATTAGGCATTCATAATTACATCTTTGAAAGTAAGGCTTTTGTCTGCTATAAATTGATAAAACATTAAAAATCCAGATAAAAGTCAATAAAAATTAAGAATTGAGTCTGTATTTTATCACTGGTATATTTATCACTATAAAACATTGGCTACACTACAATTTTTTTTTCATAATTTCACACAGATGGCAACAACAACTGAAGTGACATTTGAAGGAAAAGATGGTAACTTATCAACACTAGTGCTATTATTCATTGTTACACAACTGAAAGAACCGCACTTTACTATGGCAGGAAATTTGAAGTACACAGCCTAAGAACCTGTGATGTGAAAATTAATTTATGTTTCAAAGACCATTCAGCCCTACACACCACAGAGTTCTCTAATAAGTTTTGGCAAAATACACAATGACCCTGGATAAAATGTTCAGACATCGTTTAGTTACTTAGGAGCTTGCAGTCCTATTTTCAAAAGCAATGTAAGCATTTAGGAAACTAAATTTCATTGAAAATCAGTGGGTCTAATGCTCCAAAATACTTGAATCCCCTTTAAAAATGGGACTTCGGTGCTTTTGACAATTTTACCTCCATCTTATAAAAATTTCCCATAGATGCTGATACCATTTCCATTAGTTTAATTTGTATGGTGCTTAAAACTGCAGTGGCAGTTGACACGCTCTCCTCAAAAATATTACCAATGTTGCTAACACAGATTCAGCTGAATTAAAGTTAGCAACAGTAGAAAAATTTAAGATCATTGCCCAACTGCACAAGGGACCAATAGGCTTATGTTTCAAGTATTTCCAAAACTAGTTACATAAACTTAACATGGATTGTATCCAACATAGTTACACATCATACTACAACTATACTAGAACGCTACTGAAGGAGGGAGCAGACTAACATAATCTGAACAAATGTGAAAGCTGGAAAAAAATAGTTGCATTGGCTGCAACGTTCTGAGTGGCAGTTTTCAGAAGACAAGCAACTTAGGCATTTTAAAAATTTTTGGAGTTTCATATTATAACCCAATTTGGTCATGCCTCCACAGCTGAAACCAAATCATGTTATAGTCACAAAAAGATCAGAACGGTAATGTTGTTTGACAATATGATTCTAATAAACCTAGACTTCAGGTAAGAGAAGTATAATCACATGGTCAGAGCACTTCCATCTCCTACAATGATTCAAAACACATTCAAATGTGCATCAAGAGATGGGCCTTTAAAACCATATTTTAAGATTATTATAAAAAGAATAGTTTTGACAGAAATGTGCTTGAGCAAAGCACAGCTGTAGTTACAGGCCAAACAAGCAATCAGACCAGTTACCAGTCCAGTCAGAATTCCCCCTCACTATGTACCTGGATCATCTAGAGCATCTGCCTCATTAACTTGCTGTACAGAAGCATGGCATATATTATGCAGTTTTAACTTGATATGACCATGTTATTAATATTTAAGGGTGAAAGATTGGTCTAATCGATATCAACAGAAATTTTGTCATTGACTTAAATGGGGACAGAATTTCACCCAAGTAATATACGTTGAAGATTACAACCAATGATTTGCCTTCCTTTTTAAATTATTTACATATGGGGCATAGTAAAAAGCTGTTCAGGAATTGATCAGTCTATACTGAGAAACTTAAGGGCTTGAAATGTAACATATGGAAAGGTAGTATTATAATACAAACCAAGTAGAACAAAATAAAGTACATTTATTCCACCTTAATTTAGTGAAAACTTTGTATGTAGTTTTTTCTCTTAATCTTATAGTGGTTTATTATTTGCCCAGTTCATTTAGGAAGTGGCTTTAAGAACTTTTTTTTAAAAAAGCAACAGAAATCAATGCTGGCATTTATTTAAATTGCTCTGATAACATTTGTTAATCCTACAAATCACATTGTAGAAATTAATACAATTTTTCCTCCCTTGCTAATTACTAAGCAGACTTCTTTTAAACACCTTTATTTTGGGGAGACTCCTACAATTTATGTAACTGGTATATTTAACACAATCCCTGAATGAAGCCTCAAACATCAAGTTGTTACAGTAGAGTTGCAATTTTCAGAACCAAAAGACAGGTTATGGACATAAACAGCTTTGGATTCTTCCATCAAAGGGGCATACATTCGACTAAATACTAATTAGTAATCTTAGTCTACTTCCTAATAGACAAGTTTTCTTAACAGCAAGCCCTCCACAAGAACTGATTCCAGCCAGCAACTCTGTTGTTGACATCAGCACATAGGTCTGAACTGAATGAACATGGAAACTGACTGAACTAGAACAGGGTGCACATTGGCAAGGATGGGTGTGGGAAGCTTATATACTGCTGATGGCCAAGCCACGTGTGTTTTGTGGAAAGAAGGGATCACCACTTTCCAGGGCTTTTCCCATTGCCAACGAACCTCACGTTAAGACAGGGAGAGAGATTTGAAACCGACTCACTAACTCAGCACTAACCAGTTCATAACCTCACCACACGCAGCTCGCCAACGACGCTTTTCATGGGGTGGGAGAAAGACTGATGTGGACCCTGGTAGTCTCTCTTTGGACACAGCAGAAAAGGCTGAAAGAGGTGGGAGAAAAGGGAAAGCCCTCGGAGAGGAAGATCTACTCTTCCCCGGCCCCGCTCGGGGTGACAGGAGGAGAGGAGCCGGGTGGGAGCCAGACACACACCAGAGGGACGTAAGTCCGCCGTGCAACCACTGAACATCACCTTCTCCAACCATACACAGCGGGTGCCCGCCCCACACACGCAGCACGAGCCCCTTCCTTACCTCGCGGCTGCTGCGGGAGACGCGCAACCAGCCTCCTTCCCTCCCAGGGGGGCGGCAGCAGCGGGGCGGGGCGGTCCTGGCGCATCCGGGCCGGGGGAGGAAAACGGAGGCGGGGACGGCGGGTCCGTGGCGGGAGCAGCGCGGGGAGAGGGATCCGGCCGCGGCTTCACCTACCTCTCAGCGGCGGCGGCGCTGAACACGCAGCTCCTCCTCCCGCCGAGCCTGCGGAGAGCGGGGTCCCGGTGTGACATAAAGCCGGGCGAGGAGGCGGCGGCTCGCACGGGGCTGAGGTGCGGGACAGGCAGGTGACGGCGGAGCGGGGGTAGCTGCCGGCTGGGCCCCTGCTCCTCCTCGCTGCGCGAGCCAGGCACACGCCGCCGGCTCCAGCCCCCGAACCGGCCTCGCCTCCGGCTCACACTTGTTTACCTTCTCCGCCGCCGCGCGCAGGAGCCGCGGGCGCCATCATCTTCCCCAACCGTCCCCCCTCGGCATGTCACTTCCGGTTCCGCCCCCACCTGCCGGGCCGCAGGGACCTGGCCACCCGAGAGGGGGCGCCTTGCCCCCACCCCAGCCCTGCTCTGCCTCGAGCACCGCACTTCCCACTGCCGTCCCCAAACAGTACTCTCCCCACTGCCGCCCCCTCACACCACACTGCCCACTGCCACCCCCTCACTGCCACCCCTC
>ML685798.1:7199262-7215938 GCA_007922175.1 Pelusios castaneus
CTCACTGCCACCCCTCACACCACACTGCCCACTGCCACCCCCTCACTTCCTCCCCTCACACCGCACTGCTCACTGCCGCCCCCTCACAGTACTCTCCCCACTGCCACCCCCTCACACCGCACTGCCCACTGCCGCCCCCTCACTGCCACCCCTCACACCGCACTGCCCACTGCCGCCCCCTCACTTCCTCCCCTCACACCACACTGCCCACTGCTGCCCCCTCACTGCCAGCACCCTCACACTGCACCGCACACTGCCACCCCCTCACAGTACTCTGCCCACTGCTGCTCCCTCACTGCCACCCCCTCACTGCCAGCCTCCCTCACACTACACTGCCCACTGCCATCCCCTCACTGCCAGCCCCCCTCACACTACACTGCCCACTGCCGTCCCCTCACTGCCAGCCCCCTCACACTACACTGCCATCCCCTCACTGCCAGCCCCCTCACTTCCATCCCCTCACACTGCACTGCCCACTGCCACCCGCCCCTCACTGCAAGCACCCATCACACTGCACTGCCTACTGCTGCCCACCCCTCACTGCCAGCCCCCTTACACTGGGCCCCATCCCCCCAGGGATGGCCCTGCCTCCACTGCCACCCCGCCCCTTCCCACTGCGCCTCCACTACCACCCCTCCTTCATACTGCACTTCCTTGCCACTCCCACCCGTTCACACTGCACCTCTACTGCCAACCCATCCTCTTCTTAGTGGACCTCTACTACCACTTGGGCCCTATCCCCTGCCTCATCTACACCTCTACTGCCACCCCCACTGCATTCATTAATTCCCACATTGCATCTTCCCAGTCCTTTTCAAATAGGACCATTTTCACTGTCTCCATTTCATTTCCCCACTTCATTGCTTTGCACTGGACCATCATTGCCACTCCCATCTCCTTACTGCCTCATATGCTACACCTTTACTGTTACTCCCACCCCTTCACTGCCTCACAGTGCACCTCTACTGCCGCCCTCATCCCCAGGCCTTGCACCGCATCATCATTGCCACTCCCACCCCATTCATTACCTCCCACACATCTCCTACTGCCACCTCACCCCTTCACTGCCTCTCCACCTCCAACTGTCACTTTCCATTCCACTCTGCCTCACAATATGCCCATTTCCCTGCCATACTTTCTACTGGTATCCCATTCACTGCTTCATACAATAAACATGCCCCGCATCCCCATCCCAGAATCTGCAATTGCTGTACTTGCCCCATTCTCACAGTGAAGCTACTGACCTTTATCCCATTTACTCTCTCATACAATGACGCTTGGATTCCAATCTCAATCAGTCTCACAGAAGGAAACTACTGTTTCTCCCATTTACTGTGTCATAAAATAACCATATTGTCCCATATTCACTGTCACACAATAAATCCACTGCTGCACCCTGCACAGACCCACACTTATTCATTACCTCAGCAAAAGAAGACTGGAATAGAAAAAAACTGCATGACTGACCTGTTCCCCCTTTTCTTGCCCCTGACATTCCTTAAATTTTGTAAGCAGGAGAGTAGGAAAGGCTAATTTTTTAACCTGTCTCTTAATAAGATTTTTCCAGATGTCTCAAGTTGAAGATTGAGATGCTTTTGGTTCGTCTCTCCTACATAATATGAAGGAGGAAAACCTCAAAGTAGAAGACAAAGTCTGATAAACTTTGGCAAACTTCATTCTCATCATTTTTTAGAAATAGCTTCTCCATATTGGAAAAGCCAGGACAAATTTTTCTCTCCACTGAAAATTAAAATATATAATTGTAACAGAGTAATATTTTTAAAATGCCTCTAAGTTAGAATTCTTAGCAATATATTAGCCTGGGCAGGTCTGCTTATTTTGGGCCCTAGCTTACTATCAGTGAAGTCAATATGAACATCATATTTATTTCAGAAGTTGGATAAATCTCTGTGTTTGACTTAAGGACATATGTAACTTTAGTAAAGTGAGTAGTCTCATTAATTTAAATGGGACTGTTCACATGACTAAAGTTACAGACATGTAAAGTACTTATTGGATTGGAACATAACTGATTAATTCTAAAGCAGTGTTGACAGTTTCTGGTGATGAGTTTTATTTGGCTTCAATGAACATTTATAGTCTCTGAATGTCTTTTTCTGTATTTTTCTTCGTATTGTCAACATCCCACAATACAATGAATCAACAATAACAAAGCAAGAATATTTAATAGTTTTATTGTTATTGTGATACCTATAATACATTCATCCTTAATTTATAGACCCTTAGGCTATGTCTACACTGGCAAGTTAGGTCGACTTAAGAAGGCTTAAGTCGACCTAACTTAAGCCCTGTCCACACTAGGCTTTCATTAGGTCGACTTAAGAAATTCCTTAAGTCAACCTAATGAAAGCTTATGTCGACTTAGAAAGGACCACTCCATTAGGTTGAACTAAGCCTCCTAAGTCCACTTTCTTAGGTCGACCTAAGGGAAATTACGTCAAATTACTAAATCCCGGTTAAGGGAAAGCACTTTGTTAAGTCGACCTAATAAGGTCGACTTTAGGTCAACTTAACAAAGTCGATTTAACTTTTCCTAGTGTAGACATAGCCATAGACTTTAAGGTCAGAAAGAACCATTAGGATCATCTGGTCTGACCTCCTGCACATTGCAGGCCACAGTACCTCACTCTCCCATTCCTGTAATAGACTGCTAACATATGACTGAGTTACTGAAGTCCTCAGATAACCTTTTAAAGACTTCAAGGTACAGAGAATCCACCAGCAAGTGACCCTGTGCCCCATGCTGCAGAGGAAAGCGAACATCTCCCAAGCCTATGCCTATCCGCCCTGGGAGAAAATTCCTTCCTGACTTCAAATAGGATGATCATCTAAACCCTGAGTATGTGGGCAAGACTCTCCAGCCAGGCACCTGGAAAGAATTCTCTGTAATAACTCAGAACCCACCTGATCTAACATCCCAACACAGGCTATTGGGCATATTTACCATTATTAGTCAAATTAAGCTAAATTAGGCTGTCCCATCATCTGATAACTAGTATATTTCCATTCCAAAGTTTGATAGATACATTAATGTGGATTAAATTATTTATAAAATCTTCTTTATTCAACCAAAAATACATATGTGATTGTTTCTGGAATGTTCATACTCTACATCATTCTGTAAACTTTACAGTTAAATGATTTAAGAGGCAATTTTATCCATTTAGAATGGGATTCTTCACCATCTGAAATACTGCAAAACAATGATGGCACATGCATGGAAATACACATTGGTAAGGCAACTACAGTTAAGTGTTGCATCATATTCCCATTACACTTTATGCATCCCAGTTACATGTTTCAGCTGTAGTTCTCCCAGCAGTGAGGTCATTTAAAGAAAGTTACATTTGTCCCACCAGTGGTTCCCAACCTGTGGCCTGGGGGCCAAAAATGGCCTTCAGGGACTTTCAAAGTGGACACTGCTCTGCCACCATTGACTGCAGAAACAGGCAGAGTGTGTTACCGTGGGACTAAATGACCGGTGCAGGCTCCTTGCTGCAGCCAAGGAGACAGGACATTAGTGCTTCTCTCTCCCTTCAGCCCCCCCTCCCCATGCCCCCCTCCACTTGCTGTAGAAAGGAGCATAGCAAAGCTCTCTGCCTGGGTCTCTAGGTCCTAGGGTCACTGCTGGAGCAGAAAAACAAACAAGGAGTCTTGTGGCACTTTTAAAGACTAATAAATGTATTTATCACATGAGCTTTCATGAGAAAAAATCCCACTCCCCTTGCCCAGCTCCAACAGAGAGCAAAGTTCTCTGCCTGAGTCCCTCCCTAGTGCTGGAGCCAGGGGGAGGAGAGCACCTCATGAGAGAAAATCCCATTCCCCTTGCCCAGCTCCAACAGAGAGTAAAGGTCTCTGCCTGGGTCCCTCCCTAGGTGCTGGAAGTAGAGGGAGGAGAGCACCTCCCAAGGTGCTGGAGCCAGAGGGAGGAGAGCACCTCCTTCTGGTTGCAGAAGGGAGCAGCTACCTAGGCCAGGGACCCTGGGGGAGTGCTCCCAGGCTACAGAATGCATTCCCTGCACAGCCAGGGTATGGGAAAACCTCCTCCCTGAACTCCTTTCCTCTGGCTGAGCCTGTAGTGTGTGGGATAGGGCTGCTGACAGAGACTGGTGGCCCTTCAGGGTAGTAAAAATTATGTCTGTGGCCCTCAAGTCAAAAAGTTTGGGAACCACTGATATAGGCTGATGAAAAATTAAGTATGAAACAATAGTATTTTCCATTTGATGTGCAAAATTATCCAAGTGTAATGCACATTTTATTGTAAATAGCAATATCTTCAGTTATAATTTGTTACAATGATCTTTGCTACGTTTTCTTTTCTTTTCTTTTTTTTTTTTAAAGAAAGACAATCAGAAATATGCTTTCTCTATGTATAAAAGAATTAATGTCCTACACTTATTTTGGGAAAGGAGAGTGAATGTTAGAGTTTGTTAAAGTGAGAGCTTAAAACATAAATTAAAGCCAAGTAATGTACACCAGTTCACGGTGGCTTCCACTGACCAAGTTACAAATGTGTGTTTATACAAGATTGGGGATACAGAGCACATACAGAATCAATGTTTCAGATTTCTATGATAGTCTTGTAACATGAACACATGCCCACTTGGAATTTAAATATCATAGGGCCTCCCATAGAAATCCATCAAGGGTCCCTAGTTTTTGCTTAATAAGGAGTAGAGGATTAGAATCTAGATTAAATTAAGTAGTAAATATAAATAACACACAACATGACACTTGTGTATAGCACTAATTTCAAGGCAGTGCATAAGGTTTTCATTTTCAATTCTGTACTTCTTACTGTGATGAATTAACAAAACGTGGTTCAAGGGAAAAATGGTGTTTGGGGATTGGATTTGAATCAAGAAAGAAAGTCTATTATTTCACAAGAGAAAGGCAAGAGTACTAAGTGTAAGGGTCACCAGCTTGGCCCCAATCTTGCAATCAGATCTGTTTAGGCAGACCTTTGTGCCTGTACAAACCCCATACCAGATCCTATTGCAAGAATAAGGCCTCAGTTTGGTTTGGGAATTTTTTTGAGTTGCTGTACCTAATTCTGAAAAGATTTTGTTTTTTAATATATATTCCATAAATACTGTCACTATGTAAAACAAGCTGCTGGTTATTCCTAGGGCAGGGATAGTGTCTTATGTTACTAAAATTGCCCATAAACTTGGGGTATGCTCATTTATTAGGGTTACTTTCCTGGGGGGTTGGGGGGGGTTGTAATTCTATTAATGTGCTGCTTGTGTCACTTATGTTTCCATATGGAGCTCACTTCTCCCTTCAGCAAGTCCCTCCCCATGGAGCTACCCTTGAAGGACCTAAATTTCCCAGGAGGACTGGGTTCCTTCAGCCCCAGATTCAAGTAACCACCCCTATATACATATTCACCAATTGACAAAGTGCATGTAAGCGGACCACGTCTATCAGAACTCTCGGCTGATCCCTTACACCTCCCTGAACTCAGCAGGCTGAAGTGAACAGCACTTCTCTGTTACTACCCCTTATATGCCTTTTTTTGTAAGGGTACTGAGTACTGGCACCTTTTTTTGTAAGGGTACTCTGGCCAAGTACCAGCATGTTTTTTTTAAAAAAAAAAAAAGAAAAAAAGCACTGATAGTGTAAAGAAAAATACAACCTGAAAAATAATCACAGTTGAAAATAGTAAATAAATCTCATGTCAATTAGTATTTTCAACTATGGGCCACAACTGCATGTTTGTGTAAGGATGGGATACAAGAGATTAATGTAGATTTTAGTCCCATTGTGCCACAAAGTGTACAAGGCTTTGGTCATAAAGCATGTGCTCTATGGGCACAGATAAGGTTGCATACAAAGTCAGCCTTAATTGAGGTCAGTCTTGACTTTTTATGTCTTTACTCTGCAAATGTAGCATTATATAAATATAGGCTATTTTAAATTTAAATTTCCTAGTCTTCCAGAAGTAAAAAGATGAGGTTACAGAGGAGAAAAAATGCTCAGGTGCTTCAAAGTTCAACTATCTTGCCAAAAATTATAAACAGCACATGCAAATTCGATAAAGTAGAATATTTGGCCTCTAAAATACCTGACCAAGGCCACCAGTTAACCAAAATCAACTGTGTTATTGAAAGTATCATTCCATTTTTATTTGGTAATGTCTACAAACCCAAAACCCAATTTTCTAGCAGTGACCAGGCCTAAGTTTCTAGCTACCTTCCTGACATTCCTCCATGGTTGTACAGAAAAGACTTAAAAAGATTAACCCTACAGGCTCAAAAACCAAAAGATAAAAATAACCCACAATTTCTTAATTATGTTTATCGAATGATTTTTAAACTAATCACATATTTTTGTAGGGAGAAGGGAACTCAACCCCTGATTTGCAGTTACATGTGGCATCAGGCAGGCCCCAAAGCTGTCCGGGAACCGGCCGGGGATCTCAGAATGCGGCACCCAGAGTAGCCTAAAAAGAACGACGGCGACGCAGAATAAATGAATGGAGGACGGACGCAGAACGGAATCCCCAAGCTTCCTTACTTCCCTTCCCCTATTGGCGCGAGGACTAATCAGCTGAGCTGAGCTTGGTCGAATCCGGGCCACGCCTGCGCACTCAACCACTGCCCTGCGCATGCGCTGTCTGCCTAGCTCGCTCCGAGTCGCTCGTTGATCAGTGAGCGCGAGACGCGCACGTGGTGCAGAGTTACTCTCTCTCAGTGCCGGTTGCATCACCCGGCTTCGGGGGCCTTTTGGAAGCTGCCCCGTCGCCCGCCTGCTTGGCCGTCGCGCTTTCCCGCGGCCCACCGCGAAAGGCAGCGTGGAGCTAGGCCGGGTGCTCCCCTCGTAGTTCGCGGCGCCGGACTGGGAGCGGGCGGGACCTCCCTGGTCCTCATAGCGCCGGGCTCAGGCGGACGCCGCGGTCTCCTCCCTTCCTCCTGAGCAAGATGGCGGGGGACGAGGCTGGAGTGACTCTGGGGCAGCCGCACCTCTCCCGGCAGGACCTTGCCAGCCTGGTGAGACCCGTGCGGGGGCCTGACCGGGGGCGCTCGGTGGCAGGAGCGGGGCGGGGGGCCCAAAGCGCTGTCGGGTGGCGGAGCCTGCCCTGCGCTCACCCTGTCCGGGGTGGGCGAGGAGCCGCCCCCGTCCCGAGCCCCCGGATGCGGGAAGGGGACCGGGCAGCGGGCGGGATCGTGCCGCCCGGCGGTGGTGGGAACGCGCCACTGTGCGCTGTTGGGGGATGGGCAGGGCCGGGGGGGTGGTTGTAGGAACAGCTGAGAGTAGAGTTTAGCTCTACCGGGGAAACCTGCGCTTCGGGAGGTGTGTGGCTGGGTGTGACAGAGGTCTTGGGTGCTGCTGAGCTCGTGTTTTCGTGCTGTGTGCGCATCGCCTGTGTCAGTACCTTTTATCGTCACAAATGTCGGGAGTTTTTTGCTCGTGGGTAGGGCTGGCCTGGCAATAGTGGGGATGGAAGTTCGCTGTCTCAAGACGACAAAGTACTTTAGGCTTTGTCTTTAGTCAAAAAATAAGTCGACATAACATAGGTAGCCTTTCAGACACCCACAGTAATGACTGCAGTGGCTGATGTCCACACTACTGTCCTTGGCCTGGTGGAGTGCATCCTCACCAGGAGTTTTCAGCTCCTTGGTGGAAACCCTGCAGGCTTGCTTCTGGTCTGCTGCCCTCCCATACTTCTCATTCCCTGCCAGTAGCCACTTAGCTTCTCTCTCATCCCCAGTTGCCAACCCACCTCTTTTTTTTTTTTTTTGGTCGATTTCAAAGCTCCAGCAGCTAACTACCCACCTAAAGGAACACAGTGTCTACACTGACACTCATTCTGTTTGTGCTGACATAAGCCTTATACCTCTCATTCAGGTGGTTTTATTATATTGACATGTCAAGGGAATCATAGAACCTTAGACCTGGAGGGGACCATGAGAGGTCATCGAGTCCAGTCCCCTGCACTCACAGCAGGACTAAGTACCATCTAATATAGACCATCCCTGACAGGTGCTTATCTGGCCTGCTCTTAAAAAGGTCCAGTGATGGAGAGTCCACAACCTGCCTAGGCAACTTATTCCAGTAACTAATCACCCTGACAGTTAGGAATTTTTCCTAATGTTAAACCTAAAGCTCTGTTGCTGTAATTTAACCCCATTGCTTTTTGTCCTAACATCAGCAGTCAAGGAGAATAATTTTTCTCCTCCTTCCTTGTAACAACTTTTCAGGTACTTGAAAACTGTTGTCATGTCCCCTTTCAGTCTCCTCTTTTCCAGGCCTAACAAAGCCAGTTCTTTCAATCTTCCCTCACAAATCAAGTTTTCCAGACCTTTAATTATTTTTGTTGTTCTTCTTTGGTCTTTCTCCACTTTGTTCATATCTTTCCTGAAATGAGGGGCCCAGAACTGGACACAATACTCCAGCTGAGTCCTAATCAGCATGGAGTAGAGTGAAAGAATTACTTCTCATGTCCTACTGTTAATACTATTAATAGGTCCCAGAATGGTGTTAGTGTTTTTCGTTTTGGGGTTTTTTTGTTTTTTTGCAACAGTGTTACACTGATGACTGATATTTAGTTTGCGGTTCACTATGACACCCAGATCCCTTTCTGCAGTACTCCTTCTTAGGCAGTTATTTCCCATTTTGTATGGTACATTGATGGGAGGAGCATTTGAACATGTACACCTCCACTGTTTTGTCAACAGAAGATGACTTTTGCTGACAAAACTCTCTAATGTAGACCAGCCCTTATTGATGTAAAAAGTCTCCTCTTTTCTAATGTATTGTGGAAAACCCTCTTCTTGGGAAATTGTCTCTATGGGCACAGAATAAATAGTCGCTCACTGTGCCCATTCAGTCCTTGGACAACTGTTGAGACCACCAACACAACCAGTGATAGACAGATTTCCACATTGAAAGGAGACTATTAGTTGCTTAACCAACATTATCCAATTTATTTTATATATGTTACAACACCTTTCAGTTGCTGCCTGTCTGGGCTTTAATTTAACTGGTGCCTCATCTCCCTGTCTAACCCTGAAGCTAAATAGTCTTCCTTATATAATATTCCTCAGTAGTTCATAAGTACATATGCATAAGCTTCCTGGGAGAAGGAGCTTCTATGTTATATACAACCCTGAGCATGCTGGTGCTCAATAAATAATAAATGCTAATGTAGAGATGGTCCCTTAAGAGGGTCCTATGTTTACCTCCATCCTCACTGGCAATGACATTGTGGACTGAAAAAAGGGCTGATGTGGGCGTAGCTGGGAGATCAAATTGGGAATTATCATAAAATTTTACATCCTTTCCTAAATTTGGTTTACATATTTGACAATCAAGTGTATTCAAATTCGTAAATGGCTATGTTAAGAACAGTTCCAGGCTCCAGTCTTGCCAAGATTTACACACACATTTTACCTCACTTCAACTTACCATCCTACACAGTGCCATCTGCAGGGCACTTCCCACACTTACTGACTTATGTGGGACTAGTCATGGCATGTTAAACATGTGTTTCTTTGAACTGGCTCATTAAATGGACAGAATCTTTTACAGTGAAAAAGAGAACTTAATAAATGAGTGAATTCCTTTAAAGTGTTATGAGTAAGTTCAAGATCCTGCACAATTAAGTTGTGTAAACCTAACTTGTTAGTATTAAGTGTAAACTTATTTGAAATACACAGAACTTAACTTAACACAGGCCTAACTTACTCCCTATATAAACAGCATTAGTGCCCACAGTGTATGATTCACACCAGCATTTTCATGTGTATGTATATGTATGAGTACATTTTATTGAACTAAAATACAAACACAGGCCTCGATCTTGCACTGAGATCTGTATATACAGAGCTCTATTGACTTCACTGGGGCTCTCCATGGGCACAGCAGTGCGCTGCAGGCCCAGGCATTCATTCACATAGAGCTCAATATAGGGTCAGGACCTCATCAGTTAGAAACAGTTTCAAAAGTAAAATAAGAGGACGTTCACCTGGATGTCAGCCCTTCTCTAATATAATTAATAGATGTTTTACAATTCAATATTCTTTTTGGATTGTCAAACAGCATCCATAAGATACAAGGCCTAAGAATTGGAGATTTTGGATGACAGAATTTTCCCATGCTACTCCAGCTGGGAAAAAACAGCTATTTTAAAAAAATCTAAATTTACATTTGTTTTACTTGTGGCTTAAAAATGTGCTTGCTAATTTTGTCCTCTTTAATTAGTATATAGGATTAACGTATATTGCATATGCCTTTCTATAGTTTTCTTCCTTTCCTTTTTCATGTACTATTAAAAATGGGGAGACCCTAATATGAGGACTTAAAGCTATTTTAAAGATTTTTGTTAACAAAATAATTACTAGATGAATATTATATCTGTCTTTTTGAAAGCCCTTGAACATTTTGGTACATTGTAAATAAACTATGAAATCTGTTTCAAATAGAATGTTACAAAGCTGACGCCTCTCTCACCAGAAGTCATTAGCAGACAAGCAACAATTAATATAGGTAAGAAAGAAGAAAGTTAATTACAGTTGCTTTTGTATGCAGATTTTTACACTGTCAACTTAGGACTGTATAGAGACTGGGTTTTTTTCCCCATTCAAACAGGTAATTTTGCTCTACCCCATCCCCCCATTTGCTGTTATCCAGTGTTTGAATCCAAACAACTGCTTTGATTTGCTGTAACAGTCTGACCTGATCCTGTGACTTATACTCCCCTGCATTTATTTTTCTCCCATTCTGTAAGTTCCCCATCTTCAAGAGTCTGAAGAAGTGGGGTTTCCTCCCATGAAAGCTCATGTGATAAATACATTTGTTACGTACTTTAAAAGTGCCACCGGGACTCCTTGTTTGTTTTGAGGGCTTACAGTTGTCCTTGTGCAAATAGGGTCCTTACTATTGATGATGAAAGTTTTACAAATCTCTGTAACTGTGCATTACTTGTGGATGACCGTTACACAAATTGTGCATTGATTAATGTTTGCTTTTCAAATGTAGGCACAATTGGTCACGTGGCCCATGGAAAGTCAACAGTAGTAAAAGCTATTTCTGGAGTTCACACTGTTAGATTCAAAAATGAACTGGAAAGAAATATCACTATCAAGTTGGGTTATGCCAATGCTAAGGTTAGTCATTACTATGAATCTAGCAAATGTACTTACTTTGTGTTGGTTTTAAAAAAAACAAAAAAAACCAAACACCCCTTTTTGGTGTTCTGTGTGAAGGTACTTAACTGATCACTGCTAGGTAAAACTATTTTTTCAGCTTTTTTTTTTTTTTAAAATACTTTCAGATTTACAAACTTGATGACCCCAGTTGTTCCCGACCTGAATGTTACCGGTCCTGTGGAAGTAGCACACCAGATGAGTTCCCTACGGATATTCCTGGGACCAAAGGGAATTTTAAACTAGTGAGGTGACTGATCTGTATTGAATGATTTCAATTGCTCTAACTTGATCTATGGTTCCTCAATATAATTGAAATACGCTTCTGCTCTAAAAAGTGATTGTTGGAAAATGGCACCTCAATAAATTTGTTTGTATAGTCTTCTGTTTACTTAACTGATAAATATTTTTACTCCTGTTAGCTCTGAGGAGCCAGTATAGTTAGGAGAAGGTGCTAGATTTTATTCAGGCTTTTTCATCCTTTACTAAATTGCTTTTTGTTGGCCCAACTTCTGTGCTGGCATTTCTAATATACCCATCACTTTATTACTGTACCCAGATATCTTGAAAGGCATGCGATTGCACAGCTGTGACTGAGGACATCATTTGACCTGCAGAATCTTTTGTGGTGGTGATATGCAACAGAAAAAAAGCAGTCTAAATTTCTAATCACATATTGCTTGCAATGGTTTTGAATAAAAAGACATCCTTTAACTAGTAGCCTGAATTAAATTTTGAAGTCAGACATTCGACCAAATTTGAAGTTTATTTTTAGATTGTAATCTAATGTATATTTGTCAATTTTCCCCCAGAGATAGAAGAATATTAAGGGTTTTATAAATGAACCTATGAAATGTTAAACCTTAATTTGGGATTGACAATGTGTGAGAACATGGGGGCAGAAACTTGTTTGTGTGATTCCTGTTAAAGTGTAACATGGTCAGCAAGCAAGTTCAAAAGCCTCAGGAATTATTTATGATGCTTCATTAGGATTATTCAGATGAAAATAGTCACGAAGGTGGCTGTAGAATTAGGTCTACTCTCTACTTCAATGTAGAAGATGGTTTCCTGTAACTGAATTTCCTTGCTCTTGTCAGATTCCCTTCAATCTGAGCACTACCGGTAGTTCTAATAGAGTATTTTGTTGAGTTGTGATAGTTAAAAAGCTGGCGCTGAAACAAATCACTAAAAACTGCTTTCTTTGACATCCTGTTCATTTTACCTGCTGTAATTTTTAAATATTGCCACTGAAGAGGCAGATAATCCTTTTTCTGTGGCATGTTATCCAAAAAACCCCAAAAAATAAACCAAAAAAACCCCCATTAAATGCAGACACATTTTTATGGCCATGCGATTATTTTAGCCTACATAATATAAGCCCAAAGATTGGGTCTGGACCGTTGCAGGTAAATCTTAAAGATGCATTTCTGACTAGACCCAACATGGAGATGCATACATAACCTTGCAAAGAGAGAAGTGGAGAGAGGCAGCTATTAGAAGAGATTAGAGGAGAAAAGGAGGAATGTGTTACGGCCTGCAGGCTCTTCTTTAAACTATGCATGGTTTGTTTGTCAGTTTTGGAAAGACACAAGTATTTTATCCTGTCAAATCCATGTAGTACTGTCACCATTTTTCTGAATCTTAATATTTCAACAAGTTGTTCTTTAATTTGTGTTCAGATGAACATAGTTTTAACAAAAGTCATCTTTCTATGTCTTGAAATAATACACAGTTTTTGTATATTCTTTAGTTTAAACTGTGTGTCTACTAATCACTTCATGCAAACCAGTCAGTTTAATTAACTGGGGTTTTTTTGTTTTCTTTTCTTTTTTGTGTTTACCCTCTTTATGCAATAGACATGTTTCTTTTGTTGATTGTCCGGGCCACGATATCTTGATGGCTACTATGCTGAACGGTGCGGCAGTCATGGATGCAGCGTTACTTTTGATAGGTAATATTTGGTTTTTAACCCAAAAATACAGCTGCTTAATATAGATATTAAAATAACATAAATGGTAATGGGGGACCAGCTATTACAAATATTATGTGGATGATAATTTTATGTAAAGAGCTGATTAGATTTTTAAGATGTTATGCTAGAGAGAAAATAGGTAAGTTTGAAATTGTGCAATGGAATTTAAGCACCCTGACTAGTTCAGTAGCTGAAGCACTATTTGACCATTTTGGTGATGGCAGAGGAGTGGTGAGTTGAGAGATTTGGGTACTGTTTAAAAGTAGATTTTCATCCTGGAGATACTTAAGCCTATTTAGCAGTTTGCTATCGCTCTCAACTGTTCTGTGTGCCCCCTCTATTAATTTCAATATGTAGTAATGATATCTGGTGGGAGTAGGGTGGGGTGAGCTGGGGAGCAATGGTACATCCATTGTGATGTGGCCAGAATTAAAGGTCCGCCTCTAGATCAATCTGTCTGTTGATTAATTGACTTAGGAAGAAAATTCAGTTTTCTGACTTGACAGAGTGTATGTAAAGAGTGTGAAATGAATTAAACTCCATCTTTATAAATGAGTAGAATAATATAAACATTCAATACCAACATAAATTGAACTATGAGTTATGGTCTGTCTGGTCAGACCACATATTACTTGAGAAACCAAACAATAATACGCTCAAGTTACTATTGTTTTAAGTGTCTGAGATAGCTGCGAAGTATTTAATATAGTCATTAATCTTTTTCATCTATAGATCATAAAGGCACTTCACAAGTGCTCACTGTTACTTCTCTTTACACAGGTGGTATGTGAGACACAGAGAGGTGGTGACTTTCCCATGACCATACAGCAAATCAATGGCAGAAATAGATACAGTGGTCCCCTGTTTATCTGATCTAACAGGGACCGGGGACCAGAGCAGATCTTCAAAAATTCAGATAATCCAAAATATAGGAAAGTGCGAGGCTGCCATGCCATCTAGTGGCTACAGGAAAAGGGGTAGGAGAGATTTCTGATTGTAAGAGCCCTCCACTAATAATTCCTCCCCTCAATAGATCAAAACTCTGCTCAACTATTGTAACACCATGATAGGGGGAAGGTGACTTCCTGAGAAGTAGAATCCAAACCAAACTGATATTGTTAATAGTCAGTACTTCCTGAATTTTAGGGCTTTTGGAATTTTTGTGTCTGTAATGAAGAGAATGCACTAAACCATTAAGCAGTTAAAAAATGTAGTTACTTGATGACCTTAAAGAAGCAATATTTTTTCAAACATATAATGAGATGGCCGATGTCCTCACAGTAGAAGTATTTGTGTATCCTTATTCTAGATGACTGTGCATGATTACTTTTTCCTCTCCCCTTCCAGCTGGCAATGAGTCATGCCCTCAGCCCCAGACCTCTGAACATCTTGCTGCTATAGAAATCATGAAACTGAAACACATCCTAATTCTACAAAATAAGATTGATTTGGTAAAGGAGAGCCAGGCTAAAGAGCAGTATGAGCAGATTCTTGCATTTGTACAAGGTAAGTTTCCAGAAACAGGAATGCAGTCATTGCCAGCAGTTCATGGTAACTCTTCAGGGCTGGAATTTAACACTGGTCAGGATAGCCTGACTTCCAGCTCAAAGAATTAGCAGATGAATCAGGTTTTTGTAGCTTTCTAAAAATACATAGTTGTGCGTAATGGGTTATGTTTTCTAGCCATTTCCATAAGATTTTTTTTCCAAATATGAATTATAGTCTGTCTCTAGACTGCTATGGTACGTGTATTTTAAGGATTATTCCTAATCAGACACAAATTGGAGTAAAATGGCTTTACTTGAGCTCAAGTATCTCACATCCTAGATAAATGGCCTAAGCAATGAGGTATAGAGTCAGTCTCTCTTTCCCAGTACATATTTAATTATTTATACAAACAAAATAGCCCCAACAGGATCAAGCAGATAACGGACTTGCACCTTGGTCTTCCACATCCCAAGTAAGTGCTCCAACCAGTCATTTTGTTGAATAATTCCCACAAGGTTTATTCATCAGTTTCCCCTTCTCAGCTATTTCTGTTCCACTGTCATTAGCCTACCTATCTCCACTCTCCTTACCTCATTCTTTGGGCACCTTGAATTCTTCCAAGTCCTCACTTCTTTCTCTCATATTCTTTATCTCACACTTCCTTGTGTCTCCCTTTACACAGTCCAGTCACTGACAAATGACTTGTCAGAATTAAGATCCTCTCCCACCCCAGGCACACCGACCACAAATTATCTAACTGTCTAAGGGTTTACACTGCTACCCCTCATTGTAGCAGCCAAACACCTTTCACATGAACGAGTAACAATGGCTAAGTCTCTAATAGACTTCACGGAGTCTCTAGCTCAGGGATGGGCAAATTTTTTGGCCTGAGGGCTACATCCACTGTTTGGAGAACCACACGTGAAGAGAGGTGGGTACGGAGGGGTGAGGCTTGAGGGGATGGAGTGGCCACTCCTCCCAGCCCTGCCTTTTTCCCCACTCCTCTCCCACCCTATTATAGCTCATGTATGCATGAATTGTTTTGCACTGTTTTTCCACTGGAGGGGGAAGGGGCATGGTCCACTCTTTTTTGCATTGCTCTTTTGCACTTTTTTTTTTTAGGTACTGTGAGGTGAGAGGTGGTGGGGAGGGAGCTAGATGCCACTGGGCCTTGGCCCCTGGCGGGGAGTGGTGCCACACTGTGTCCAGGATGCTGCGGGGCCCACAGGAGGAAAGGGTGGAGCAGGGAAGGGGAGCAGCCTCCACACTCCAGCCGTGGCCCTGCTGGTCCCACGTGGTAGGAGAGTGGTGGGGCTGCCCAGCCAGAAGTGTAGAGTGGCTGGGACCAGCTGGTGGGCTGTATAAAGGGCTCAGGCAGGCCATATCCAGCCCATGGGCCATAGTTTGTCCACATCTGCTCTAGCTTCTCTTCCCTCTTGTAAACACCACTTTATTTCCATGCTTCCTCTCAATGCCATGGGCTTCCTGCCATGCTGTTCCTGCGGTGCATGAGGGGCAAAGTGGTTCTAGGAAAGCCTTTCAGATGTAGAAATGTTGACTCAGAAATATTGGATTTTCAGTCTATGAGCTCTCGACCCAAGCTCCACACACCCCTGCAAATCACCCCTTCCCTCTGCTTCCCCAAAGCCCTCTCATTTTTATTTCCCCTTTCCAGAAAGTCTCTTTCACTTTGTCTTGCTCACTGATTCAGCAGGGGTACATGCAAAGTTTAGCAGTATCGAAAAATGGATGTCATTGACAGTCAGAGCAGTCCTATTAATAACCTTTGCATAACTCTCAATTGTCATCTTGTGAAAGGGATAAAACTTCTCATTAGTTTAAAATCTCAAAAGTGGCTTATGTCCAAGGTTCTTTTGTGCATGAATTTTCCAATTTATGAAGGCTGAGGTTATTTAGCTAATTCCAAAGGGGTAGCCGTGTTAGTCTATTGTAGAAAGACAAAAGAGTCTTGTGGCACTTTTAAAGACTAACAGATTTATTAATCGCATGAGCTTTCGTGGGAGAAAATCCCACTTCGTCAGACT
>ML685798.1:7216338-7243966 GCA_007922175.1 Pelusios castaneus
TCGTTCACCTGCTCATCCACCAATGTGATTTATGCCATCATGTGCCGGAAATGCCCCTCTGCCTTATATATTGGACAGACAGGACAGTCTCTGCGCCAAAGAATCAATGGACACAAATCTGACATCAGAAACTGCAATACTGCAAAACCTGTAGGGGAACACTTCAACCTCCCTGCTCACTCCCTTAACGACTTGTTAATAGCTGTGTTGACACAGATGAATAACAAATCACAGCTTCAAAGAGAGTCTGCAGAGCTCGAACTTATATGCAAATTTGACTCAGTTGCCTTGGGGTTGAACAGGGACTATGGATTTTTCTCGCATTACATCAAGTGAATTGACCTCCCCCCTCCTCTATGTGCTGTTCCCCAGTGTTTTGAATCCTAACACCTACTTTGATTTGCTGTTACAGCCTGACCTGATGCTATGTCATACACTCCCCTGCATTTAATTTCCTCCCACTCTGTAACTTTCCTATCTTCAAAGCGTCTGACGAAGTGGGATTTTCTCCCACGAAAGCTCATGCGATTAATAAATCTGTTAGTCTTTAAAAGTGCCACAAGACTCTTTTGTTATTTAGCTAGAGAAACTCAAGGAATTTATGCCAGGATAAAACTTCAAAATGGGAGCTATTTTTAAACATTTCCTTTGCAAATTTAATAAATACTTCATTAGAAAAACTGTAGAACATTCAGTTTTCCTAAAGAATTACTGAAATTTGGAAAGCATATTAAATCAGTGAACTATGAATCTGGATTTTCAACTTACTTTAAGCAAAATCTTTTTGCAAACTTAACTTGGAATGGCTGCTGTTGAATCAAATATCTTAGACTTTTATAGGACATCTCAACTCTGTTCTTTAGTGCGTCTTAACCCAAACCTCTTGTTCTGTTTACTCTCATTCCTCACAATCTGTATTTGAAGAAAGTTTCCACATTGTGGTCTGCTTGCACTCCACACAAGCTACCATGTTGCTGAAATGCAGTCTGGCCAGCTCATAAAATCTAAAACTTTTTAATCTAGTAGGATTGGGGGGAAGGGGAGCACAGGGAGTGAAGGGATCTAATTCGAAACCTGTTTTCATGAATGATTTCTTTTTTACCTCTTTGTGGTAACTCTGGCCATTCATGCACACATGGACAACTCAGCTCCTTCCCTCCAATACCTATGCTGTTTATCTCAGGGTTATGGGGCTGAGACTCATGTCTTGCCACTCCTGATTATCAAGTGTGAAGCAGATTCTTCCTAGAGTAAAACACTGTCTCCAGAGCTGACTTGGTGAGCAAACCATATAGGCCTCCTACTAGAAACCGATCGTAGAGATACCTATAGGCAGTGTACAAGCCATATTGTACTACCCAGTAAAGTAATTGTGGTTTAATTTGAGCAAAAATGGAAGGAAATGTGACCTGACATGTCTGTCATTTTATATCTATGGACTTCTGGTTTGGGGGATATGTGGAAATTGTCCCTGCAATTCCATTTGTGGTTTTAATGCCACATGAATACTTGTATATGCTTTGGTAAATGCCATCATAAAGTCTGATATAAAACTGACTGTCTTTGTTGTTACAGGTACAGTTGCAGAAGGAGCTCCAATTATTCCAATCTCAGCACAGCTGAAATACAACATTGAGGTGGTCTGTGAGTATATAGTAAAGAAAATTCCAGTCCCGTTGCGAGACTTCACATCAGAACCAAGACTTATTGGTATGTAAATGTTTAAAACTTAGGGATATGTTTAACCCCCCCTTTCTCCCAATATTAGCATTGTGCTGAATGCTCTGAAGAGGGTCTGAGGAGCATTTAGCACACTAGCAATTGCAAGCTTCTCTATTACCTAAAATTTTAAATGTGTATATTTACCACACTCAATATAATTATATATATAAAATAGTTTGATTTTGGACATTTTAAATGTGGCTATAATATGATAACAGAAGTGAAAATTAGTAGTTTATCTTGGAGACAAAATAGTTGAGGGAATATCTTTTATTGAACCAACTTCTATTGGGAAAGAGACGATTTTGAGCTACACAGTGCTCTTCAGGTCTGGGGAGGAAGCAGAGTGACTTCTAAATCAGATTTGCTCTTTATAGATTAGATTGCTTTGATAAGATCTGACAGCTTTGTGGCGTCTGAAAATCAAGCTGGATTCTGTTGTAGTTAAAACTCTTGATGGTAAATAGATATGGCTTGAAGACAAGGAATAGATGTGCTGGAAGTGGTGCCATTTTTCATAGTCAATTTTCCAAGTAGCACGCTTCAATATTGAAGTTATGTCATTTAGACATAAATGTTAAAGCATTGGATTTTGTTCATTTCTAGAATAATTCACTATTCAGTTCATCCACAATAGATCTATTTTTAAAAAACACAGAAATTTAGCCTATATGTGTATACAGAATTTAGCAATTTCAGTTTGTACGTCATGAAGCAAAAGTAATTTTCTATTACAACAGCTAGCATTTCCTCCTCTGTTCCCTAAGTGTTCAGCATTTTTAAAAGGATCAAATACAATACAGTTCCAAAGAGAGAGCCTACTTAAACAGGAAAAAGAATAAACGATAAAAGGAATTTTAAAAAATCTTTTCCTGTTGAAGTTGGTGGAAAAACTCCCATTTTAGTGGGATCATGATTGGGTCTTTGATTTTAAAGCATACATTTCTTTCATTACCTAAATCTTAAGCATGCAGGAATTTGAATGTTATACTTTCACTGCTAAACGCACTGTAGAAGAGTGCTTGAAGACTCTGTCTTTTACTTAGAAGCTTCCAATAATATTTTCTTCTATTTTAGTTCTCTTCCACATGGCAATAGTTTTTCTAATCAAGTTGGATGTAGTATTACTTCCTTCGTTTATGCACTGATAACTCTAATGTTCACGTGGTTCTGGGAATAATTTTTAAATTGTGGTTAGCTTATGACAAATTTATTTACTGGCAGCTAAACTAATTAAAATTATATTTAAAGTATGGTGGATATTCCTTGCAAGAATGTGTTAACGTGTTTTGGGTCTATACAGTTTAACTTGACCCATGATTTGTATGAAATTTAAAAACTAATGAAAGATTGCATGCCACAGTGCATCAAGTGTCACTAGTCAAAATTGTATATACCTTCATAATGGGGTTTGTGGTTTTTTTCAGTAATTAGATCTTTTGATGTCAACAAGCCTGGATGTGAAGTAGATGACCTTAAGGGTGGTGTAGCTGGCGGTAGCATTCTAAAAGGTGTATTAAAGGTAAGTTACTCTTTTTCCCCCATTTCCTCCAAAGACCTCATTAGTTAGAGTAATAAGTAGGAGTATAATAGGTGTTTCTGCATGCTCAATTCAGTCAGTTTAAAAAAAATAATTTAAAGTAGCTTTGGTTACTCCTTGCTGCTGAGTTCTCCTGTCTTTGGTTGTGGTTTCATAAATCTGTTTATAGTGTTTTTCTTTGCCCTTGTTGCAGTATAAAAGCTGAAAAGAAACCTGAAACAATGAAACTTGACCACACAAAACAAAGCAAAAACTTATTATATCCTTGTTCTAGTTAACTTAGGTTTTTATTCGTAACAATAGTAACCTTCTTTAAATGACAGAAGTGGTTTTTTTTCCAAAGCTGATAGTGTGTCTTTCTTGCCATGAATATGAGGATGCAGTTTCCCCTTCTTTCAGGTGCATACTTATTTGGTAAATCATTTCTAAAAGGTGGAATTTGCAATGTGCTGATAAATGTAAACAACAACAAAGGGTGTGCGATAGCTATGCATTCAATCTCCACATTAAAATTATGTATGACTGAACACCAATGTTCCCTCTAAGGTTTGGCGGCTTGTGTGCAAAATTTTCAAGCCATGTGCAAAACTTTTTCTGAATAAAATTTTTGTGTAAACACACACGACAGAAATTATAGGCATTAATTAAAGTTAAAGTAATTGTAAATAGAATTAATTAATTGTGTTTAATTGAATTTGAATGAATTTTGAATTTAAATTTAATTTTTAGAAAGGTTTTTATTTAAAATTAATTTTTAAAAAGTTTTTTTAAAAAAGGAAGGAAGGGAGAAAAAGAGAGAAGGAAGGGAGAGAAAAAGGAAGGAAGAGAAGAAGAAAGAGAAAGAAAGAAGAAAGAGAAAGAAGAGAAAAAGAAAAAAGGAAAGAAAAAGGAAGACAAAGAAGGAAAAAAGAAAGAAGGAAGAGAAAGAGAGGAAGAAAGAAAAAAGAAGGAAGGCAAAGAAGAGAAAGAAGGAAAGAAAAGAAAGCAAAGGAGAGAAAAGGAAAGAAAAAGGAAGGGAGAAGGAAGGAAGAGAAAGGGAGAGAAAGAAGGAAGGAAGAAAGGGAGAGAAGGAAGAGGAAGGAAGCAAAGAAAGAGAGAAAGAAAAAAGAAGGAAGGAAGAGAGAGAGAGAGAGAGAGAGAAAAGAAGGAAGAGAAAGAGAGGAAGAAAGAAAAAAGGAAGGCAAAGAAGAGAGAGAAGGAAAGAAAGGAAAGCAAAGAAGAGAAAGAGAGAGAGAAGCCAAGGCCACTGGCGGGGGAGGACCCTACCGCGGCCCTGGGAAGCCGCTGGTGGGGCGGATCTGGGAGGCCGAGGCCGTCGGATGAGCCCGGCCCCGGGCCGGGAAGTCGAGGCGGTCGGCGGGTGGGAGCCCGCCGCGGCCGCAGCCACCCCGCTGCCCCGGCCGCGTGGGGCAGGCAGGCCCGCGCACCTGAGCCGAGCCTGAGCCTGCCTGTCCCACCCTGGGGGTGGGGAGGGCCAGCCCAGAGGCTGAGCGCGGGCCAGGTCTGCCGTGGCAAAGCCGCAGCCCCGGGGGTCTGGAGGGAGCAGCGGGGGCTGCTGGGCTGCACGGGGTGTGCGACGGCCGCTATGCGGCCGCGCATCCATGCAGCTTAGAGGGAACACTGCTGAACACTCTTCTTTGGTATGAAGTACTGTCAACAGAACAGGTTTTCATGTCTTTTGTTTATTAAATCCTCGATCATTAAACAGGAAAGTTTAAAAAATCAATCTTATTCACCTTTTATACAATTTGGTCTTTTACGTGGACAGTGAAATATGTTGTTATGCTATCTGGTTTTCTCGTACACTGGCTCAGTACTATATTGTTTGGGATTGCAGTAACATTAGAAAGCATTTAAGTTAAAATAGGTTTAAGTCCATTTAAATTCTAAGAATAATCATCTAGTAAATCAACTTTTTAAAGTACATTTGAAGGCAATGTAATCACCTTGTTATTACCTGTGTAATGTATAGCTTTTAAAAAATTGCGTTGATTTTCCAGGTATTACCACTATATCTGTGTGATGTAACAGCTCTGGTCCTGTTCCTATTTATGTAACACTTGAAAAAATACCTCTTATCTCTCACCACTAACTAATTTTGTACTGCAGTGAAACAGAAATGTCTGACCACTTTTTATCCATTGTACTTAGGTAGGCCAGGAACTTGAAGTTAGACCTGGTATCGTCTCCAAGGACAGTGAAGGCAAACTAATGTGCAAGCCAATCTTTTCCAAAATTGTATCACTTTTTGCTGAACACAATGATCTACAATATGCTGCCCCAGGAGGCCTAATCGGTAAGAATATTTCCTAATGAAAGACTTTTCTCCTCCTGCCTATTTTTAAAATAATGCTTGTTTCAGATAAAAGTACATCTCCTACAAAGAGCGGGGGGAGAAAAATGTATTGCAGTATAACATGAAATTCTAATACTGGTTTCTATAGTAATGGTGTACCTTTTGGACATGTATGTATGTTGAAGCTTTATGAAACAGTGCAAAATTTATCTAAATTACGGTACATTGGTCAGCTCCAACAGGCTTCTGTGTTATCTGTGCTTCTGCCAGCCTGATGAATCCTTGGGTATTGTATCATGGCTGGTTAGAGTTCACAGATCCTTTAAAAGAATAAACAGGTCTGTTCAAGTCTTAATTGCTGAATGCCCACTTCCAGCTGGATAGTGGAGATGTTGACTATTTTGCTTAGAATAATAATTAATTTCAGTTAAAGATTTCCTCTAAATTTGTTTGTGTAAATATGATGTTTGCTTTTCAATGATTCCTCAGAAGTTGCCTTGTTCTCTAATAGGTGTTGGCACTAAAATTGACCCAACTTTATGTCGGGCTGACCGAATGGTGGGGCAGGTTCTTGGTGCAGTTGGAGCACTCCCTGAAATATTCACAGAGTTGGAAATTTCCTATTTCCTGCTCAGGAGACTGCTAGGTGTGCGCACTGAGGGAGACAAGAAAGCTGCAAAGGTTAGTATATTTGTACTTGTCTTTAAAAGGACAGTATCATGGTGTTTGTCAGACTTCTTTTGTTTTGCAAGTTTTACGCTGTTAAGCCACTGGAAATTAATTCCATTATAATGTAGGCGTTTCTATATATGCATTCTTTTTTATTTTCTGGTTTCCATACATAATGGATGTCAGAGGGGAAAAAGAATGGCATGTGTCTACTTAAATATTGTGTAAAAATGCCTCACAGAGAGAGGCAATTCATATCCTAGTAACCAAAAGCAATTTGAAGCCTTGTGAATCTTAAAGTTAACCAGCATCTTTGAAAGGAAGGTCATCCTTGTTCCTTCTCCTTTGCTATTTTCTTCTCCATTCATCAGCTGCAGAACTAGTCATACCTGAACCCACTAGCTTCATGTAAAACCTAATACTTAGCCTATGTAGGGTTCTCCATCACTTTTAAGTCTCTAAATCTAGGCTAGATAGCTTTCTAAAAGAGATGCTATAACTCAAAAGTTGTGAGCCTGATATACAGGAATTAATGGATGAGGTTCCATGTCAGTGTTAGGCAGGAAGTCAGATTATTGGTTATAATGGTCCCTTCTGGCCTTAAAAGGCATGAAAGCCGCTTTACACCAGTTTATTTAATGGTGAATTAAGTGTTGCCATCATTTTGGATTTTCTCTTGTGACTAACTCTCAATTGAGCAATTATTTTGGTGGCTGTATTTGGTGAAAGAAAGATGGAGGATCTGTTTTTATATTGATGTTAATTATGGGGTTAAAAAAATTAGCTTTCATTATAGTTTATGCAGCCTTAAAACAATTATTTGCCAGAAAAAAGCAGACCAATTTTTATAGATTACTCCTGAGGCAAGTAACCTGGAATAATACTTGTGCTGAGCCCTTTTACCTTTCTCCTACATCAGTATGAAAGTGATGATGAAACACACTCTTTGCCCTGCGTTTAAAAATAAACATTGTTTTACCGTATTCATGGTCCTAGATATTTGTGCTTGCCTCCCTTTCTGTTCACGTTTTTCTCAGGTAATGTGTCTGTAGCAGTCAGATATATAATATTTATATTTTCTTCATTTGTTATCTGCAAAATGCTGTTGACTTTAAGTTATTTGCATATTGGTGGTAAAACTTACAGACTTCTTTACATCCTATTTCAGGTGCAAAAACTATCCAAGAACGAAGTTCTAATGGTAAATATAGGATCCTTGTCTACTGGAGGAAGAGTTAGCGCAGTAAAGGCCGATTTGGGCAAGATAGTGCTGACGAACCCTGTGTGCACAGAAGTAGGAGAAAAAATTGCCCTTAGTCGAAGAGTTGAGAAACACTGGCGGTGAGTTGGCAGAACAATGACAGAATAGCCTGTCAGCGCTAGAGTGTTGCACTCACAACTGCAGAAGAATTCATTTGACATTTGCTAAGCATCTGAATGCTGTTTCTGTGGGACGCTTTTTCCCCCAAAAATGTTAAAGTGAAATAATGAAAAATTCAATACTTAGTAGACTATGTGCTGCTTAACATTACTGCACAACCTTTTGATGCCATGGATTGTGACTTGACAACACAGCAGTAGTACTAACAGAAGGAGCCCTGAATACAGAGATGTCAAAGACTCTCTTAAAGCAGTAATTCTCAGCCTGTGTGGTTGGGCACAGCAGTCCAAGGTGCCTGTGACTGCCAGTGTGGCTTTGCAGAGTGTGTGATGGGGGGGAAGGAAAGGGACACTGATCTCCAAGGGCTTTTTTGTCTGGCTCTTATGAGTCTGGAAGTATCGATCTGATTAGCCAACACAGGTTATAAGAACTATGTGGCTGGGGGGGCTCCCAAAAACACCTTTATAGCAGGTTCCCTGAAGTTAGGGAGAAGTGTGCTCGGTGGCTCCTTTTTAAGCTTCTTGCCTGGCTTGTCTTCAAGCACCTAGAATGTGTACACTCTGCTCCCGTAAGAGATAGAAATACTAGCATAGAAATACTGAGCGATCCTGTCCTCTGTACTCGACTGAGGGAGAATAAAGGTATGTTAACATACCATAACATAGTTCTGATCTGGCTGAGGCGTTCTAGGTTTCAACACCTCTGATGGGAAATAATCATGGGCGCTTTTCTGGATCAGTGTGGTAGGCGGTTGCCCAGCTGCTAGACCTTGCTAGCCATCTCTGCAACTGCCTCCGTAGCTCTGCTCAGCAGGAGGCAGAGCAGAAAGCCAAATACCTCAGAAGAGAGGTGGCTAATAGGGTTTACAAAAGTGGCTACTAAGTAGCTAGGAGAGGAGCAAACAGGGGAGGAATGAGCCCCCAGAGATAATAGGGGAAGCTGAAGGGCTGCTATGTGATTAGAAGATTAGTAATATTTCTCAGCAATGACTTGTCAAATCTGTGGTGGTCTAGCCATTAGGTTTTATGTGCATTTTTTCCCTCTGCTTTTCTTCCCTCCTTTGTTTCACTAAAATGCTCAAAGATTGCTCTTGCCAGTGTGGCTAGCACCCCGCAAGCGTCCTTTTACTAGAATTGTTTGTGGCACAGTTTTTCACAACTACACAATCATAGAAGGGAAAAGAGAAAAAATAAAAGCAGGCAAGGAAAGGAACTGAAAGAGGGAAGGAAGAGAAGGGATGGGTAAATAAATTGGAAAGGATCTAACTGGGGGAAAAAGTGTGGTACAGAGGAAGGAGAAGAAAACTGCTTCCGTGACCTTCCCTTCGTCAGACTCTCTCGGGAAGTGAATGAGAGAACATGGGAGGGGTAGTTTGGATAAAATGGAAGTACTCATGCAGAAAGAGGCACAACAGTTAAAACAGAAAGAATGGACAAATAGGCGAGGGGCAGCAATAACACCAGGGACATGAAGGGCCTGTGTGTGGATCTGCCACAACTGTTGACTCCAACCTAGAAAGACTGGGAACACTGGATTAATTACTTCAATTAATTTTTGTTAATGTACACGGTTCTCCAGGGAATTGTGTTGTGAAAGGTGTATGATCCCAGCGTGATGGCAGACAAGTTCAAGGTTAATATCAGATTCTCGCACAGCTCCCTTCATGGAGCTGGGAGAGTCTTAAAGGCAGTTGCATCAATTGTATGCGCACCACCTGTTGGCTGGAAAAGTGATATTGGAATCTTCAGAGCTTTCTCTGAAGCTGCATTTTGAGCTAGTGGAAAGAGTTAAACGAACAAGGAGTCTTGGGCACTTTTAAACACTAACAAATTTATTTTGTCACATGAGCTTTCATGAGAGAAAATCCCACTTTATCAGGTGCATGAAGATGTCAGTTCTCCATCTTCAAGCATCTGATACAGAAGGATCTTCTCCCACGAAAGCTCATGTGATAAATAAATGTTAGTCTTTAAAAGTGCCCCAGGACTCCTTGTTTTGCTGGAAAGAGTGGATTTTTAAAAAGCAGAGGGTGTGTAAGGGGAAGTAGTAAGTGGGGAGAGGGAAGTTTTTTGCATTACCCACTGCAAGTGGTAAAAACAGTTTGAGAATTATGTCATCTCGGTGTTCAGGTTACACCCTCAGTTAGAAATGTTTTGGCCTCAAAATTGAAGTACTTTTTTTTTTTTTTAAGATTCTTTTCATTTCCTTTTAAAAGTAATACAGAGTTTTACACAGGTTGGAAAGCAGTCAGGCTATGAACACATTGTCATTTACAGTTAACTCTACAATTATGGGCAAGTAAAATCTTAGTATGTGTGCTTCACTGTTCAACCGCACATTTTAAAAAATGATCCCTTAGCTTAAGAAAAAGTCCTGATTGCTTATGCTGTCTCCTTTACTCGCCCCTTCCCAACACTTCCAGCAGCCAGTCATCTTTAAGATTTTGCAGTGTGGGAGGGGAAACAGGAGAGTTCAGGAACTTAAACTCCCAATACAAACATGACTAGAGGATATACATTCTGGATATTTTTACACAATTACAGATAACTTCAACTTGTTTTTCATTTTGCAGTTTGATTGGCTGGGGTCAGATTAGAAGAGGAGTGACAATCAAGCCAACGATTGATGATGACTGAAAAGCAAAAATGAGTGCTTCATTTCAAGAGCTGGAGTGCCTATTCCATATACTACATGGGAGTACATTTTTGGTGTGAAATTTGATGCATAACTGCCATTATTCGGACATCTTATTGAAAATTTACCCTCTTACTAAAATTCTAGTCAGTATCTCCAAGGAAAGGGTAAAAACTTGGCAAAGAGGTGGATCTAATTATTCACATTTTAGCAGAAACTATTTGTGTGTGTCTCATGCCATGTCTAATTTATGTTAATTTGTGTTTGAGAAGATCTGCTTAATATCAGTCAAGCCACCCTAATGTAAAACACAAACCACAAAACCTGTTTTGAAATAAAATATTTTTTTTCATGAGTTCTTATTTCTTTGATAGTGAAAGGCTGTAATGATTGTTTAGGCAGTACAAGAATTTAAAGAAAATAAAATCTTGGAAGACCAATTCCCTGTTCTTTATCCTGCACCTAGTTTTGTTTCGTTTCTCAGCTCTTTACAGCAGACGCTTTTTAGTGTTTTCAGTTCTTGCTTCATGAATGACTTGGATATTTTGCACGTTGGCTACGAACAGTGACGACGACTTAGTCCTGGAAGACACGTATTCAAGAAGAATTGCTGTTCAAACAAACAAAGGGAAAAATACAAGTAAATCAATGTGAAGTAAAAATATTGTTTCTAATCTTAGCTCAGAATGTTTTCAGTCATCAGACAACCATGTAAAACAGCTACTATTTGACATAATACAGCTGTATATAGATTGACACATCCTTCTACAGGAGGAATAAACTGTTTACCTCCTAACTGGGTGGTTTTCAGTCTTTTTTTCATTTGCAGACCCCTAAAATTTTTTGAATGGAAGTGCAGGCCACTTTGGAAATTTAACTTACGGTCTACAGACGGCTATCATAGAAATCTTACACTGAAAACCGACTGAACAGAATTCAACCATAAATTCATGTGCTTGGCATGGCATTTGTTGGAGCATGAGAAAAGATGCTAAACTGTGGGCTTTTACGGTAATGACAACACTCTGGGTTTTGACTTGTAGCTTGGAGTATTCACATACTTTTGACTGTTTAAAAGTTTAACAGAATACGGGTGTGGTTTTTTTTTCTTTTTCTTTTAAATAAACATAGACCCCCAGCAGTTTGCAGATCCCAGGTAGAAAACCACTGTCCTAACATATTTGGCTTTCTAACTAGCTTAATCTATTGGATAAATATTTTATGTGATTGACCTGAAATGATTAGAAATGTCTAAGAAGGCTAGTAAAAGTGGATGTTTGCTTAGAAAATAAGTTGGTGCAGATACAGTTGCAAATAATAATTAAAATCACTTTCTCAGTTAGCCAGTTGAAGTCTGGCAAATTCAGGGGAAAACACAGGAAGTGTATTAAGTTTAAACTTGGTTAATCCAATATCTGAGACACCAGATAACTCTTCTGACTGTTAGGTATTATTACTTTCCTTCATTTTGATTTCACTTGTGATAAAGTGTGTAATGCAAGATATAATTGGATATTATAATACAGGAAACACCCATTCATAGCAACGTATCAGTGCCCTTTTACTATATTGCTTCTAGGCGGCTGTAGTTTTTTTTCAGGGAGTCTGACCAAAGCAAGGCTGGTTGCTGGAGGCAGGCTGAGGATGCTCTGCCTGGCAGCTTTTTGCTCCATGTCAGCAAGGGATGGGTGGCTGCAATGGGGGAAGTAAGGGGCAGCTCCTAGCACAGACACCAGAGATGGGAGGAGGGAAGGAAACTGGTCAGTACCCTAGCCTCCTGCTGCAAAAACAGCATGCCCACATTCTGCTACTGGCAGCTGAGATGGAGGGTAAGGTCCCCAATATTCCCCACAGCAAAATAGCAACACCCCTACTGCCTGCAAGCCAGATGCTGAGAAAAGGAGAAGGAAACCTTCCAGCTGTGCCTCTTCAACACCCCTCCTCCCCCGCCCCCACATGCTCCATGCAGGTGCTGACAGGCATGTGCCCTGGAGATGGGCTGAATGATGCAGTTGGAGAGGGGGGCGACATCCTTATATGCCCACCCAATGTCTGCCCCCTGATGTGACAACGTAACATCCCACCTGTTGCTGTTCTGCAGTGCCTGTGTGCTGTTACCAAGTGCACGTTATACGGTAGGGAAAGTGTTCCCCGGGGCAATGCTGCTCGGAAGTGGTACTTAGCAGTTCCTTTTACAAGTGTTGGTGCAAACGAATGTCTACTGCATTAGCTAGGCAAGTTTATCCTGTCCTCGTGTCATGTTACGAAATACTGTTCACTTCCAAATCCTATTTTATTTACTTTCTTGGTTTTGACACCTTTGTGTGTGAAAAAAGTAAACATGCTTACTAGTTAAATTGGTGAGGATGCAATTTGGATTCTGTTCCTGCTCCGCCACATACCTGCTCGGCCTTGGCCTGAATCATTTAATATTTTTGACAACTAATTTTGTTAAATATTCTTCTATTTCACTGTTGGCTAAGACTTTATTTTTTGTACAGTATTTTGGAGCCTTAAATGAAGAACACAAGATTAGTGAGAAGTCTTTTCTGTGCTCTTGCCCAACAAGTGGTTCTATTCAACAGTCACTATTTCAGGCTGTTTCAAAGACTGACCCAGCATTTTTCACCTTTGGGGGTTATTTCTGCAACTATAAGTACTGGCACTTGGGATTAGTATGGGGAAGAGAAACACCAAAAAGTGGAAGAGGCTACCAGCACTGTGTAAATCCAGTGTACCACTGCTAACAAATTCAGTTCTATCGTATCGTTGGAAAGAACTTGGAGCTAGATTTCTAAAGGTATTTAGGAATCCAATGATGCATTTAGGTACGGAATTTTCAAAAGCATCTGGTTGCGTGCCTGCCTGATTTCAATGGGAGTTGGTTACGTAGGCCTATTTGAAAATTCCTTCAAAAATCTGGCCTTTAGTAATTTTATCTAATTCCTGTCCCTCCCCTCTACCAAATACAAACAAAACATTGGAGATGCCTAGATGGCTAAACTAAAAGGAAAATTAACATATCTAAATACCTTCCATTTTAAAATGATTTAAAATGATTACATTAGTTACTCATATTCAGGATATTGTAGTGTATTAGTATGGTCTAATTTATCCTTACATGGATCAATTCAGCAATTTCCACTCTGCAATCAAACTTAGCCTGGAACACTCCACACAGGAGATCCACTTTCTGAACACTTTAGTGCAAATTAGAGATGGACACATAAACACCATCCTATTCTAAAAACCACCTGATCGCTATAGTTACTTATATCCCTCAAGCTTCCATCCAAGACATGCCACATGATACACTGTCTACAGTCAAGCCCTAAGATATAACTGCATTTGCTCTGATCCTTTGGACGGAGATAGACACCTTCAGGATCTCTATCAAGCATTCTTAAAACTACAATACCCACCCGCAGCAGTGAAGAAACAGATTGACAGAGCCAGACGGGTACCCAGAAGTCAGTAGTACAGGAGAAGCCCAAGAAAGAAAACCACTGGTAATCACCAAGTCAGACCTCTATAGCACATCATCAAGGATCTTTCTACACCCTATTCTACATGATGATCCCTCACTCTCTCAAGCCTTGGGAGACAGACCTCTCTTTGCTTACAGACAGCCCCCCAACCTTAAATGGATACTCACTAGCAACCACAAACCAAACAACAGAAACATTAAAGCAGGAACATATCCCTGCAACAGACCATGTTGCCAACTTTGCCCACATATCTACACAAAAGATGCCATCACAGGACCTAATCAAGCCAGTTACTCCATCAACGGCTCATTCACCTGCTCATCCACCAATGTGATTTATGCCATCATGGGCCGGAAATGCCCCTCTGCCTTATATATTGGACAAACAGGACAGTCTCTGCACAAAAGAATAAATGGACACAAATCTGACCTCAGAAATCACAACATTCAAAAACCAATAGAGGAACACTTCAATCTCCCTGCTCACTCCATTGACAACTTGCTAATAGCGGTGCTCAAACAAATGAATAACAAATCGCAGTTTCAAAGAGAAACTGCAGAATTGGAATTTATATGTAAATTTGACTCCGTTGCCTCAGGGTTAAACAGGGCCTATGGATTTTTTTTTCTCATTACAACAGGTGATTTGATCTTGCCTTCCTCTATATGTTGTTCCCCAGTGTTTGAATCCCAACATCTTTTGATTTGCTGTTACAGCCTGACCTGATCCTGTGTCATACATTTCCCTGCATTTAATTTCCCCCCACTTCATAAGTTCCCCATCTTTGAAGCATCTGACAAAGTGGGATTTTCTCCCACAAAAGCTCATGCAATAAGTAAATTTGTTAGTCTTTGAAAGTGCCACAGGACACCTTGTTGTTCTTCTGAAACTGCAATCACTCATTAGCTTTGTGCTTCAAGTACAGGTCTTTTTTTTCCTTTAGGTCAGGACTGTGGGTGTTAGATCTAAATGTCGTGACATTGTTCTTGCTACTGCTGGATTTTACTGGAAAATTAGTGGGCATTTTTTTAAATATTACTGATCACTTCTTATTCTCCCTCACTGGTAGCTGTAAAGAAACCAGGTAATCTCTTGTGAGTTGCATGGCTAGGAACAGGGCGGGTGTAGAAGGTGGTGAGGTTCAGTCTGATGCCATGAGACATTTGGATGCAAATAAGATGAGCTTACCTCTACAGGAGGCAACCAGTTTGCAGTATTAGGGTTGAGCCTAACCTAAGCAGAGACTACGTCACTCTTGATTTGCATTTGGATTCAATACCTTGTTCCTTTTTATTTTATTTGTTTAGATGATACTGAAAATATGCCAATTCCAATACTTTTATGATGATTGAGATTGTTTTAAGCAATGCTTATTTTTCTGGGTGACTTTCCTTGTGACTTCTGAAAAGACATTAAATGTACTAGATGTCTTGATGGAAGGATACTGAAGCTCTTAAGAACACTGCATTTTGAAACCAATAAGGTGTCATGTTGAGGAATGATGTTTTATTTCTCTATTTCAAGCTACATACACACCATTTTTCGTTTTGTGGATAGTCCTTTATCCATGGTTCTAGAATATGTGGAACACAGAACTTTATTTAGGACCTATATTTTGCAGACTACTAGATCCCAAATATAATTCTATGGGAATTTTCAGGTAAACAAATAAAAGTGGTCTAGGTGTATCGCTTCAGAGGTAGAGCTGAATTTGTAACTGATAATTCCTTATATATAATAAATTAATACAGATACCCAATATTCCCTAGCAGGCTAATTATCTTAGACTTCTGTTTGTAGGAAGCCCTACTTTGTTCACTTAATGAGTATCAGAACATGGGATTTTCTCTTTAAACTAGCAAATCCTTACTGTAATCCATATAATTACATCTCTTTTCTTCACCCCTTCTCTTTTTTTAAAAAACATTTTGTAGACGTGGCTTTATATAAAGCCTTAGTTGTCATTAGTTGGTCTAAAAGTCTTCAGTGGGAGCTATGGTACAATTATGCTTTAACCTATGAACAAGAGAAAGTTGACTCCTTCAAATACCAACAGGTACTCTCTGTGTTAAACAGCCAGAAAATGCAAAGTTGCAAAGTATTATTGTCTTTGGTGTCTGGCAAACTTCAAATATACTAACAAGTTCCAAAGGGGTAGCCGTGTTAATCTAATTCAGCAAAACAAACAAGAAGTCCTGTGGCACTTCTAAAGACTAACAAATTTATTTATCGCATGAGCTTTCCTGAGAGAAAATCCCCCTTTGTCAGATGCTCTGAAGATAGGGAACTTACACAATGGGAGGAAAATAAATGCAGGGAAATGAAAGTCATAGTATCAGGTCAGACTGTAACAGCAAATCAAAGCAGTACTTTGGATTCAAACACTGGGGAACAGCATATAGAGGAAGATGAGGTCAAATCACCTGCTGTACTGAGAAAAAAATTTGTACTCTTTATTTAGCCCTGAAGCAACTGTGTCAAATTTGCATATGAATTCCAATTCTGCCGTTTCTCTTTGAACCGTCGATTTGTTATCCATTTGTTTGAGCACAGCTATTAGCAAATCATCAATGGAGTGAGCAGGGAGATTGAAGTGTTCCCCTATTGGTTTTTGAAAGTTGTAATTTCTGATGTCAGATTTGTGTCCATTTATTCTTTTGTGTAGAGTGGATTTAGAGTGGTGTTTTGCTCCCCTTTTATGGTGGAAAGGGAGCTACCCCAAGGAGATCACCTTCCTACATGTATTCTGAAGGGTTGTTCCTGCCCCGGAAATCTACCAGGCCAATCTAGGCTAATATGTTCTTACCTCCCCACCCTCCACTAACCAACATTAGTTCTAAAACTGAGGGAGCTGCTGATCACATTGGCTATGTCTACACTTGAAAATTTAGGTCGACTTTAGCTAAGTAGACTTAAATAAGTCGACTTTAAGTCAACTTAGTTAAGTTGACTTAGTGAGTCTACACCTAAATTTTAAGTCGACTTTGGGGGGGACTTACAAAGTCGACCTAGAGTGTCCACACTGGATGCCTAGGTCGACTTCTAGGGGCTAGGGGGACCTAGGGCAGGTCCACGGGGGCAGGGGAGCACCCCTTGCCCAGTGCCAGGGGGCTCAGCCTTTGCCCCATTGTACATAGGTACATTGTACATAGGTACAATGGGGCAAAGGGAGACAGGGACCCTGGCAGGGCATAAGGGCAGGGTGGGCAGGCTCTGCCCTGCCCTGTGGGGGGGGCATGCCAGGCTCCCCCTGTGCCCCCCCCCCCCCGCAGGGAGGGCAGGGGTGCAGTCCTGAGGCAGCCCTAAGTCGACTTAGGGCTACCCCAGGTCTACACTGGCTTAAGTTGACTTGAAAAAGTCGACTTAAGCCTTAAGTCGAACTAAATTTTCATTGTCGACTTTATTTTCCTTAAGTCGACTTAAGCAAGTTGCTTAAGTTCCTTAAGTCGACTTAATTTACAAATGTAGATGCAACCAGTGTGTCCTTTCTTAAAGCTGGGTACTACGATTTATGAGAGACGGTATTCCTCCCCTTAGCCTCCACATTAGCGCCACTTTCTCCAAATCCTGCCACCTCACAGAAGAAGCTGAAAGGAGGGCAGCCTTTGTAAACCTGCTGTGTTTAAAAATGCACAGAAACTTGACTGTACTTTAAAACCAATTTAGATTGCCTAAGTGCGGTTTCCATTGCATGCAACCCTTTAAATGTGAGGAAATGGCAGGTTATGCTCTCGCTCCCTTAGTCTGAATTTAACTCCCCACCTACCCTCTTTACCACTTTCTATCCTGTCCCCATATCCTTCCCTTTTCTTCCCATGTAGCCAATCCTTTCCTAACTAACCATTCCTACCAAAAAGTAGAACTGACATGTTTGCTGAGCTGACATTACCCTGTTTGCTTTGTGCTGTACCTTTTCCCATTCCCTGTCTGTCTTGTCCTGTAATTTAGCTTGTCAGCTCTCAGAGCAGGGACCATCTACTTCCCAGGGTTTGTGAGTGCCTCACCCAATGGGGGCCCACCCTTGGTTGGCCCTGAAGTACTAGTGTAAAAAAGATGATTAATAATCATTTAATTGGATCCTAATGGCTACCATCTCATGTCCAATGATAGACTCCAGGTCTCGACAAGAAACTTCATTTTGCCCTCCCGCATGTAAGAAAACATACTACATCCAAAACTGCATGTAATAATGCAACCTACAACCTTAACTATGATCATGTACTTCAGATAATACGTGGCCCTGACCACCGTACATATGTCAGTGCCATATATTGACAATATTGAAAAGTAAAAACAACCACTGGCCCATGATTCCTCCTCTCAGTCATTTCCCTTAAGCTGTTCATGTGACCGCTGGAGACCATCATCTTCTGGAGAGATCTATTCTAAACTAAAGGGATCAGCTTTAAGGATGTGTGTGGGAATCAGTAACTACATTTCTGGGTTTTCTGAATTTTGTGGTTTATATTTTCTAGCCCTGCAGTCTATGGGGAGCATTTCTTGATTTTTTTTTTTTTTAAAGGCTTGAGTTTATTGGTATGCAATAAGATACGGGGAGAAAGGAGCACTGTTGTGTGATATCAATCACCTACACCTTTATGAAGTTTTCTGTAAATGGCTTAGTTTTGGGAACAGAACTATTCTGACATATTTATCAAAGGTTTTGAAGTTAAAGTGGGTAACAAAGTGGTGAAATCTGCCATCAACAAACCTATTTATACTATTGTCTTGGAAATATGATGAGCTTCAATTGACCAAATGACACTAGGATTTGGCAGCATGCCAGGTTATATTTAAATTCAAAAAAATGAAAGGCAATACACAGGAATAAACTTCTAATATATAGCAAGCACCAACTCCACTCAAAAAAAAAAAAAAAAAAAAAAAAGATCTAGGAGTTATCATGGATTGCTGGTACTATAGAAATGTGCATGGCATATAAACTAACGGATAGAAAAATACCTCAATGAATAGGCTTCCTCCAAACAATGTGTAGAAACTAAATTTTAAAAGATTGGAATGCTTATATGATGTAGAAAAGAGATGGGCAGTAACTGTGTATAAAATATTAAAGGTGCATTTTGTGTATGGTGTTTATTGCTGACTGCTTCACATCAAAAAAGACAAGCAGAGAAAGTCAGTGTAAATGATTAACAGTTGGCTAGGCTTTATTAAGAGATTGTACAGAAATTTGGATTAGAGATGTATTTTACACAACTCTTTAGCTTGGGAAGGAGAAGCATGAGCTACACAGTAATAATAATGAAGAGACAACAAGACAATAGTTCCCTTATTCACTTGGTTCCATAATACAAGAATAAAAGAAAACATGAAGAAAAAAGTATATACATGTCATTGAAACTGCTTAAAACAAGTTCCAAAGAGGTAGCTGTGTTAGTTCAGCAAAACAAACAAGGAATCTAGTGGCACTTTTAAAGACGAACAAATGTTTAAAAGTGCCACTAGACTCCTTGCTTAAAACAACTATACCTGTGTAGTCAGAATATGAAATTCACTGTTATAGGAGACTAACATATTGTTATGCTGAGAGGTTCTACTAGTGCCAGAATAGAACACAAATCTCATAGATTTGAAAGGTGTAAACATACCCTTCAATTAACAACTGTAGTCTGTAAGGGGTTTGCTGAGTATTGTTGGGTAAGGGTGTGTATGACATGCTGCACCCCATGGATAGCCTTATGGTGTGAGTTGTATATCATTCCTGTTCACCCTTACAATGGCAACTTGCTAATCGCTGTGTTGAAACAGATGAATAACAAATCACAGCTTCAAAGAGAAACTGCGGAACTCAAATTTATATGCACATTTGACTCAGTTGCCCTGGGGTTAAACAGGGACTATGGATTTTTCTCTCATTACAACAGGTGATTTGACCTCACCTTCCTCTATGTGCTGTTCCCCAGTGTTTGAATCCTAACACCTATTTTGATTTGCTGTTACAGCCTGACCCCATCCTATGTTCTGCAGTCCCCTGCATTTAATTTCTTCCCATTCTGTAAGTTTCCCAGCTTCAAAGCATCTGACGAAGTGGGATTTTCTCTCACAAAAGCTCATGCGATAAATAAATCTGTTAGTCTTTAAAAGTGCCACAGGACTCTGTTGCATTGTCTGATGCAAAGTATGCCATGACCGGTGTTTTTGGAATGCTCATGACATAGTGAACATTATGTTTCCTGCAATGTCACATATGTACAGATATGAAAAAATGGCAGCTGGCCAGAGCACTCCTTCACTGGGTGAGGGACTGATTACATGCAGCAGGCTGGGTGTGCGCTGACACATGAGTGGGGGTTCACACAGCAAAGCAGAGTAAGTCGGGGCTCAGGAGTGAAGAATTGGGATGACATAACTGCACACCTATCCAGATTTCAGGTGGTGAACTTCACAGTTTGCATGCATTTGTGTGATGTAAGGCAGAACGCAGAGGACTGGAGAGCTATGAAAACAGTCTGAAGGAGCAGCTGAAAGCACAGTATATGACCCTGGAAGAAATCTGGGGAGAAGTTTGCAGTCAAGGATACAGGATGAAAAGAGTGCTCTTGGTGCTGTGAGCGAAAGAAGCTGTTTCCTTCTGTGTTCAGAGACACAGGACTTTAAATATTCCTTGTAAATAAATTAAACCACATCAAAGAAATACTTGTCACCAATTTCTCCTCTAAAATCAGTAATCAAAAGTTATGGATGAACAGAAAATCTGAGTGACATATTTCATAACTGGTTAGCATTGCCTTGTCTCTGACCCCATTTTTCTTGGTTGTGGATCACTGAACATGCTGGAGAACTGCTGTCCCTGGCGGCAAGCCAAAGGCGAGGGGCAGGATGGGAGCATGGAACCTGGCCCTGGGGGTGGAGCAGCTGGCCTGGGAGTGGGGAGGGGGGCAAAAGCACAGAGCCTGGCCTTTGGGGTTGCCTGCCCTGCCCCATGGCCCCCCCCCCGCCAGCACCTGGGGGACTGGGGGCCCCCACAGGCTGATTGGCCCTGGGCCCCATTCCCCCAGGGACGGCCCTGTGCTAGAGTGGTATAGTTTGTGTCATTAACAGTCGAGGACGGTGGTGATGGCAGCGTGTTGAGAGTTGTGCAATATTTACTATTGGCCCATGTTAAACAGAAGCTTTGTTAATGGAAACAATGCTGACTGGAAACGTTGTTGTGCCAGTCGGCATTACTTGCATCATATAATCTTGTGATCAATCTTTAACAGAGACTTTCATTACAATGGATTTGCACATATCTTCTGCACTGCAACATGACTGGATCCACCAGTCAGCATTTCTCACATAAACAACAAGATTTACAATTTTGACTTATATGGGGGACAAAATATTTCCAACTAAAAAAACTCTCACCATATACTGAGACAGTCCAGACTGGATTTTTAAAAGGAGTTTTAAGGGATTCTGTCAAAACTAAAAGCATTTTAAAATTATTTTTTCTTAAATAATTTTATAGCATTTCTCAGGTTCCTCTGATTTAATATGAACACAAATGGAAACTTAAACTTTCCATACTTACATATCTTGATAATATCTCCAGTACTGGCTAGGTGAGAAAGTGAACTGTATCCAATATATTATTTACATGCTGGTTCTGCATCAATTTTCCTAATGCCCAAATTATACATAGTGCTTTGAGTTTTAGATCGGTTCTCTATACTACATGGCTAGGACTACATACAGACTGGGTTTAAAATCAGCTTCTCTCCCTTACTGTAATGGTTAGACTCTTTCTATGGTAAAAATGAGAGTCTTGTGGCACCTTAAAGACTAACAAATTTCTTCCGGCATATGCCTTTGTGGGTTCTAGCCCACTTTGTCAGACGCAAGTCTGTCTACAGTGGGTTTCACACCAGTTCTCTTCTTGTTGTTCCATGGAATGTAAGCATCTGTGATTACAGTCATATCAGCTGTTTTCTTATTGAAATGCACAATTTATGTGCGTGTAATTAGTCTTACATGAGTTCTTCCATTACCATAATTAACCTGCACAGCTGGTTTACTATATGAGGTTCCCTTATTATAATGCAGGCATTATAAATGCGTACTGGTTTCACATCACCACTCCCATTACTATACATGCACAATTGGTTTCGCATAGGCTCTTCCGCTCCAATATACTGGCACAATGCTTGTTTCATCTCAGTCTCTCATACAAAAACTGTGTAGTAAAAAGTAAATATACTTTATAAATTGCTCTTTAATATATAGCATACATATGATGATCACAACACTCCTAAAAGGGATATTCAAACAAAACAGAATTCCTCACATGGTCAGCATGGCACAGAGATGGGAGATTCACAGAAGAATTGTAGTGTCTGGGATGAGAGATCTTGTCACAAACATGAATTTATACCATTTATTTCAATGTCTATTATTTAAAATGTACTGTAATCCGTACGGAAGTACCAATAGGTGCAAAACTGCACTCAAGCTGAAATATTGAACTGGTAACGAAGATATACATTATACACATTTCTTTCAAGTAAAATGCTAAGACACACATTACAAAGGAACGTACAAGTATAAAAAACAAAAGAGCACTGTTTAAATGCAAGAAACAGCTTTTTTATTTATTTTGTGTTCTATTTCAATACATATACGGCTAAATACCCAGTTATGACACTATAACTTGAGACTAAGCTGTCTTCCAAAGACTCATGTTCTATAATCAGAAATGTGAAAAACCTGCTGGAGGTGCAGGAAAGTTTTTTTTCCACCTCAACTTATGAATCTTAGAGGCTATGTCTACACTAGAAAATTTAAGTCAACTTTATTAAGTCGACTTAATAAGGTCGACATTAAGTCGACTTAAAGTCAACCTTATTAAGTCGACTTAACAAAAGTCAACTTAACTTTTCTAGTGTAGACATAGCCCCTTGTCGATCTTATTAAGTCGACTTAACGCCTTAAGTCGACTTAATAAGGTCGAGTTAGGCGCTAATCCCCGTCCACACTGGCTTAAGTCGAACTAATACGGTCGATTTAAGTGTTAAGTCGACCTAAAATGAGGTGTTATTAAGTCGACTTAATTTTTTTCCTTAAGTCGATTTAAGGAAATGCTTAAGTCGACTTAAGAAAAGCCCAGTGTGGACGTGGAGTAGGTTAGGTCGACTTAAACCTCCTTAAGTCGACCTAACTTGTAAGTGTAGACACACCCACATTGAGGAAAGGTACAGTGGCCACAAGGCAGCATCACATGACTGCAACCTTAATACCCCCTTAAAGTTTTCTATATATTGTCTCATGTGAGACTTTGTCAAAGGTGTCTGAAAAATTCAGATAAATTATGGCAAACAGTTCTCTTTTACCCACTATTTTACTGAGACAAAGAATTCTAACAGATGAGAGGTGTGAATTTCCTTAAAGAAACTGCTGTTTTGTCCGTCATAGGATATGCAGCTAAACATTTTATATTTTTAAAGTATTGTTTTGAACCAATTTAGCTCCTACTGAAATAAGGCCTACTCTTTTCTCCTGCAAATCTCCTTCAGGAGGTTCTGATTCATCCTCTCTAATTTTGGTTAATAGTTCAACAAATAATTATAAATCTCTAAAAAGTTTTACCTTTGTAACGTGTTCAGGAACTTCACAACACAGAATGTTGCAGCTTCGGCGTTTTGAGCTTGAGATCTTCTAAATTCTTATGGGACTGTTTGGGTCTGGGAAAGTAGAACTTGGATGCTGTCAACCTGTGCTTCTGGCTGTTGCTGAAACTCCCTTTTTGACCTGAAATTTTAGCAATAAATGCATTTCCTATTTTGGTCCTTTATTCTTGCTATGTTGTTTCTTTGGTAGGAATCATAAAATTTAACTCATTACAAATAAAATCAAAACTTAATATGGAATAATTATTTTTGTGACAGAAGTTATGGGTGTATAATTATTTCTTCTCAGGGAACTCAAAATTCAGATTTTTGGCATGGACTTTTCTTCTCGTTATTTCTGTCTGTCTGAAGAACACTGTTTTTCACACATGCTGACTTAGGTCCTGGTGCAGCAAAGCACTTAAACGTGAGTGGTTCCACTGCCGTCAATGGGACTACACATGTGCTTAAAGTTAAACATGTGTTAAGTACTTTGCAAATTGGGATCCTAAATTCTTTCCACTCATTTAAAAAGTCAGCTCTTCTCACTGCTTTCTACTTGATGTAGCTTCTACTCTACCTTGTTTACATGTTCACCTAGAGAATTTATTTTTATAGCTAAAGCTTCAAGTTTGTCTTCTAAAGAAGATTTTGTGCGGTAAGGCCATCTGTTTGAGCACTGGTCAGCTTTACAGAAAGTATTTAGATGTTTCAATTTCCAGAGTGGTAGCCATGTTAGTCTAGTTCAGCAAAAGAAACAAGAGTCCTGTGGCACTTTTAAAGACTAACAAATGTATTTATTCAATGAGTTTTTGTGGGCAGAAACCCATTTCATCAGACGCATTCATGCATCTGATGAAGTGGGATTCTGCCCACAAATGCTCATGCGTTAAATCAATTTGTTAGTCTTTAAAAGTGCCACAGGACTACTTGTTTGTTTAGATGCCTAAAGATGCAGATAGCAGCCTAGTGGGGTTTCAGGTATGTCTACACTGTGACATAGAGCCTGCAGCATCAAGCCTCAGTGCTCAGGTCAGATGATGTGAGCTTGGAGAGCTTGGGCTGTGGGGCTATAAAACTGTAGTGTAGATGTTCAGCTCAGGCTCCCTCCCCCATCGTGGAGACTCAGAACCTAGGTTCCAGCGCAAGCCCAAACGTCTACACTGCCCTATTACAGCCTCACTCCCTGAGCCCGTCAACTGACTTGCACCAGTAGTGACCTTGCCGCCTGTCTTTTATTGCAGAGTAGATATTCCTTAAAGGCTAGATGTGTAATTGCAACCAACTCCCATTGATTTCTCTTTGGAAATCCGGCCATTAAGTGACTCTAAAAACTCTCAGAGCTTTCCTATTCTAGTGGGGGAAGGAAGAAACAAGCTGGTTTCTTCTAACAACCCTACATTTCTGTGGTTTTACATTTGAAAGCCTCATTTGGGTTGACTATACTCTTTACTTTGACCATGCCTTCTGGTCCTTGAGACCCAGATAATTATCAGATTTCCTGAAAGGTTTCAAAACTTATTATACTGGAAGTTATCAAGCCAACATGCTGTGTTTACTCAATAACTTACCCAAAGTATTGTCTTCCCTTATGCCTGCTGAGCTCTATCCAAGACTTGAACAGCATTTGAAAGATTGTGGGGAAAGGGTATCAATGTTGACACTGGAGAAACTAACACCGTTTGCACTTTCATAGCATCTTTTATCTGAGGATCTCAATGCACTATTGAAACTAACACCAATAATATCAGGCTGATGTTATTGGAGAAAAATTCTATTAGAAATATATTATAGCAAGTTATTATACTAATGAAGAGTTTAAACACATTAAGTTATAGTTCGGAGTTTGTCATATGTTTAATGTTATTTTACAGCCAAAATCTGTTCCCATTGAAATGCCATTGGAAACAGGATGTGTCCTTTAATGTAATATTTGTTTTGTAATATATAGCTGTCTTGCAAAATCATTTATTAATGAAACAGGGAGGAACTAGCACATTCATATTTCGTAATCCATTCTTTATGCAATCATCCAAGTAGATAGCCCTTGGGGCCATTTATTACTTTCTCAGCCAGGTATAGAAAAGAAAAGTACATTTAACTGCTGGAATCTTCTCTGGGTTTTCTTGCTCAATACCTAGAGTCTACTTATTTGTCAGAGACAATATTGTCTTGCAGCAATTCGCTTGATTAAAAAAGCATTCATACTTTCAACTTTAGATGTGCTTGCTCACCATGATGTTCAAACTGTAAGAATAACATGTTGAGTTACTGCTGATAAGCAGGCAAACAGCAAGTAGCAGAGTTCAAAAGCGTGGTTGTGCAGCCCACTGAACAATTATTTTTTTCTGAAATTTTCTGTTAGATTTTAAAGAAACGGATCATTTAAAGTAGAAGACATTCTTGCCAATATTTTATATATCCATATGAAATTTGATATAATGCAGAAAACCTACATTTGAAGAACATGAGAGTTGCAAAATCAAGCATTCAGATGCAGGGAAATACTAGAAATAAGATTGTCTGTGTAGTCTTAATGGGTGCGTCTACACTTGTAAATTAAGTCGATTTAAGCTTGCTTAAGTCAACTTAATTTACCCTCCGTCTACACTACAGTTTCCTTAAGTCGACTTAAGCAACTTGCTTAAGTCAACTTAATGAAAATTAAGTAGACTTTATTAAACCTAGAATTAATTCGACATGGCTTAAGTCGACTCCCTAGAGTCAACTTAAGCCAGTGTAGATGTGGGGTAGCCCTAAGTCTTCTTAGGGCTACCTCAGGACTGCACCAGTGCCCTCCTTGCCAGGGGGAGGGCACAGGGGAAGCCTGGCATGCCCCCCCACAGGGCAGGGCAGAGCCCTGCTCACCCTGCCCCTATGCCCTGCCAGGGTCCCTGTCCCCCTTTGCCCCATTGTACCTATGTACAATGGGGCAAAGGCTGAGCCCCCTGGCACTTGGCAAGGGGTGCCCCCACTGCCACCGTGGACCTGCCCAAGGTCCCCCTAGTCCCTAGAAGTTGACCTATAGCGTCCAGTGTGGACGCTCTAGGTTGACTTTGTAGGGTCCCCCCTAAGTGGATTAAAATTTAGGTGTGGACATACTAAGTCGACTTAGCTAAAGTTGACTTAAATTTCCAAGTGTAGACATAGCCAATGTGGCCTTTGGTGTATGTGTTATGACAGTCTTTAATTAAATGATCACATACTAGATTTTCCATTCACCCTATGGCACATTGGTTATGTCTACACTTGCACTTTTAATTTGACTTTAGCTAAGTCGACTTTAAGTCGACTTAGTTAAATCGACTTAGTGTGTCTACACTTAAAATTAAAGTCGATTTAAAGGGGAACTTACAAAGTCGACCTAGAGCGTCCACACTGGATGCTCTAGGTCGACTTCTAGGGACTAGGGCAGGGGTCAGGAACCTTTTTGTCTGAGAGAGCCATGAACGCCACATATTTTAAAATGTAATTCCGTGAGAGCCATACAATATGTTTAAAACAAAATACAAGTAAATGTGTGCATTTTATGTAAGACCAACACTTTTAAAGTACAATAAGTCTCTGAATTCTTTTTAATAACGTTGTTATGCTGTTGCTAACCAATGATGAATAAAGTACTTCTTACCATTAATGCGACTTCTGGTGCTGCATGGTTTTGCTGATGGCTTTGTAGTCTGGTTGATACGTGGTGAGGTTAAGCTTCATGCAGGCGTTGAGACTTCCATCCGTTAAATGTGAAAAAGGAAAGGAAGAGGAAGAGAAAGAAGAGAAAGGAAGGCAGGGAAGAGAAAGGAAGGCAGGGGAGAGAAAGGAAGGCAGGGGAGAGGAAAAGAGAAAAAGGAAAGGAAGGAAAGGAAGAGAAGGAAGAGGAAACAGGAAGAGGAAGGAAGGAAGAGGAAAGAAAGAAAGAAAAAAGAAGAGAAAGAAGAAAGAGGATGGAAAGAAGAGAAAGAAAAAAAGGAAGACAAATAAGGAAAAAAGAGAAAGAAGGAAGAGAAAGAGAGGAAGAAAGAAAAAAGAAGTCAGGCAAAGAAGAGAAAGAAGGAAAGAAAAAGGAAAGCAAAGGAGAGAAAGAAGGAAAGAAAAAGGAAGGGAGAAAGAAAAAAGAGAGAAGGAAGGGAGAGAAAGAAGGAAGAAAAGAAGAAAAGAAGAAAGGGGAAGGAAAGAAGAGAAGGAAGAGAAAGGAAGAAAGCAAAGAAAGCAAGCAAGCCAGCAAAGGCCACCGGACCCTACCGCAGCCCTGGGTAGCCGCCAGTGGGGGGGAGCTCACCCCAGCCCCGGAGGCCGATC
>ML685798.1:7244366-7254485 GCA_007922175.1 Pelusios castaneus
TCAAAAGAGCCACATCTGGCTCGCGAGCCATAGGTTCCCGACCCCTGGACTAGGGGGACCTTGGGCAGGTCCACGGTGGCAGGGGGCGCATCCCTTGTGTGCAATGGGGCAAAGGGGGACAGGGACCCTGGCAGGGCATGTGGGCAGGGTGTGATGCTGTCTGGATTTAGGGAAGCATTTATGATATTTTCTATTCATATATCATAAATGCTATAATCCATAGGACCTATGTCATGTTTGGTATCAATAGAAAGGTGGTAATTTGCCGGGAATGATTATATAGTTTATGTCTAGGAATTGTATTTGGATTAGAAGTTAGTTTAGTTAGGAATTTGGTGTTCTATCTATACTTTAACTTGTGTGATTTTATGGAAATGTCTGAGAGAGGCGGGTGTGTCAAACCATTGTGTCCTTAATGTTTAGGAATTTTCCAGCTACAATGGGCCCAGGGAGTAAACTGATGAGCCATTAAGGACACAATGGTTTTATTCCTTATGTCCTTAATGGCTCATCAGGTCACTCCCTGGGCCCTATCACCTGGCACATTCCTTAACATTAAGGAGACAATGGTTGGTGACATCCTGTCTGGGGTGTTCCCATAGAATCATACAAGTTAAAGTATAAATATAACACCAAATTCCTAACTTCTAATTGAAATACAATTCGTAGACATAAACTATATAATCATTCCCAGCAAATTACTACCTTTCTATTGGTACCAAACATGACATAGTTCCTATGAATTATAGCATTTATGATGTATGAATAGAAAATATCATAAATGCTTCCCTAAATCCAGACAGTGTCACACCCTGCCCACATGCCCTGCCCTTTGGGGGCCATGCCAGGCTCTCCCTGTGTGTCCCCCCGCAGCAGGGAGGGCATTGGTGTAGTCCTGGGGTAGCCCTAAGTTGACTTAGGGCTACCCCAGGGCTACACTGGCTTAATTCGACTTTAAAAAGTCGAATTAAGCCTTAAGTCTAATGAAAAAGTGGTTCAATAAAGTCAACTTAATTTTCATTAAGTCGACTTTATTTTCCTTAAGTCGACTTAAGCAACTTGCTTAAGTCGACTTAAGGAAACTGTAGTGTAGACGCAGGGTAAAGTAAGTCGACTTAAGCAAGTTTAAGTCGACTTAATTTACCAGTGTAGATGCAGCCATTCAGTGCACAGGTGCTCACTTAAGGAGAATCTAGCCAATACTTTGTTTTCTCTTCATTGTGCAATGTGTGTCCCAGGCCTTATTTATTGCACACTGGTTAAACCCCCTGAACTGAAGACAGAATTATTAAGAGGCCTCTCTGCCTCTTTAGGCCCCTCAGTTCAATGTTTGGGCACCACTGATATTCTGAAAATCAAGGCTCAGCTGCCACCTAATACTGTAGGTGTCTACTATCTCCTAGGTGCCTACGCTACAGATACCACAGTGCTGTAGTGTAGTCATTTGCTACAAAGACAGAAGGGGTTTTTTCATCACTATAGTAAATCCACCTAGTAGCTAAGTTCACAGAAGTATTCTTCTATTGCCCTCGTGGTATCAAGGGTCTGAGGTCAGTTTAACTACTTCTCTCAGGGGTATTGATTTTTCTCACCCCTGAAAGAAACAGCTAGGGTGACCTAATTTTTAGGTGCAGGCAAGGCCTAAGTTTCTCCCAGCAGGTATATACAAAGCCATCTAGATCCTACCACTGCTCACCAGCTAACAAGGTGCTTGGAGCCCTGGCTCATGCCTAAGCATGGATGGGATTCTCAACGTCAGTCTTTCCCAGCTTACCTTACCTGCAGGGCCTGATTCACTAGGCATGCTTTGAGTCTGTTTGACCTGTGCAAAGGACAACAAGGGTGGGTATGTGAGGAATTCTTGGGCTGACTGGTTGGCTGTGCCCCAGAATACTCAACAGCCTTGTGATTAGGGAACTCACCTAAGAGACCCAACTTCAAACCCCTGCTTTGTACCAGGGGCTTCACCCCTGATCTCCCATCTCCTAAGTGACTGCTCTAATCAGCAAGCTACTTGGTAATCTGGGGTGGGTCTCTCTCAGTCTCTTGTGTTGAAGCTATTCTGCTTTGTATAACTAGTTAAATATTTATTGGCTTTAGGGACTTGAACCAGGCTCACCCACAACCCCAGAGAGTGCCTTACCTACCAGGTTAAAAAGCCAGTCTCTTGATTGCCTTTTCTCTCTCTGGCCTGATGTATATTTAATTATTTAATGGAAAGTATAACAGGTCCAACAGCACCACCCTAGCATTGTCAATAGCCTGGGGGATAGGACACAGGGAGACCTGACTCAAGTACCTGTCCTGTGACATATCAGACAAAACAGAGATTTGAATCTGGGTCTCCATCCCACAGGACTACTTTAACCACTGGGTTATTAGATAGGGGTGTGTGTGTGTCTCTTTTGAGAGAAAGGGCTGACCTGACTTGGTCCTCTACCTCCAGGAGAGGGTTCATGGCTGAGGATCCTGGGCAGAGATAGGTGTCTCCCTTCAGCCTGTAATGCAAATAATTAATAAGTACCTTTGTGAATCAGAGCCCTAACACCTACCCCTTCCTCTGCATTTCACACCCAGCTACCTTCGGCAGTATTTCGTTCAGCTTGCTGGTTTCTGAAAATCCCTATTTTAGGCACCTCACTCTTCCAATGCTTTATAAGGAGTACATGGTCGCCTAATTTGGGGTTGTGCATTTCAGTGGACAGCAGGGCACTAGGATTAAGTGTTCCAAAGCTCACCATTGCAACACCTAAGTAACTTGTGGATTTAGCCCTAAGTCTCTTTTGAAAATCAGCCAACAAAAAGAAATGGACATGTATGTATATATAATGGATATGTATGATTGTATCCCTCTCCTCCCCACCCTTCCTATATTACTTAACTCTTTAGATTGTAGGGGCTTTGGGTGGGGGATTTAAAAATATATGTTAGTACAGTGCTTAGCACAATGGTTCGCAACCACTGTGTCATAACACAAAAGTGTCATGACACAGCAGCTGAGTGTGTCACTGCAAGTCAGTCCACAGCCAGAAGCCCCTCCTCTCAGCACAAAAGCAAACGCTCGCGGGGTTTTCTTTCAGTAGCATGGGGCTTCTGTTGGCGGCTGGATGAGTAGCAACAACATGGTGCCTGGGCAGGATGTTTCATGCTGTCACTGAAATTGCCATTTTTGCAGTGGTGGGGCTGCGTCTTCAATAGCCGTCACTGAAAGTACTTGCTGTGGCAGCTTTTCTTTCGGCATGGGGGCTACTTAATTTTTTTCAGTGGTGGGAGGAGTTTCAATTTGTGTGTCGCGCACATCTGGGATGGCTGCCAAACATGGCATGATGCTAAAAGGATTGAGAGCACCTGCCCCTAGCACAACAGGGCCCAATTTGACTGGAGCTTGCAGGACCTATAATATATAGAAATTACACTACTTGCAATTGGTCAGCCAGTCCAGTCACTGAAGTCAAGAGTTTTGCTGTTGATTTCAAATAATCGTCAGGCCCGACATATAGGGTGAGCAACATGTGTACACTGATTCCTAGAACTGACCGAAAATTCATGCAGGTCAGCAACAGGATGGAGCATGCTCAGTGCAGATGGACTCTTCAGAGATTTTAGCTACTAAAACCTAACCAGATTCTACAGAACCTGAGCAAACTTCAATTGCTCAAAAGTCTTGTAATTTGGCAAAGTTTGGGTAATATTTCCACGAGGATGGCAAAGGCATATCCCTGACACAATGGCCCCTCTATACCAAATTTCAAGTCCCTGCTCGAAAGTGGAGTCTCGGGTGAGGGAAGGAACTTGAACTTCTCCAAGAAAAGTCTGACAGTGTTTTTGAACATTGGCAAAACAATATACTTTCTCCTAGCCTCATTCTCTGACACAGCTGAATATTTTGGCTGAAATTTTCCAGAAATATTCAGCCTAGGGCAGACATCTATTATGGGAAACTTCAGTCCGAGCTATTAAAATTTGGCAAAATTATAAGCAACTGAAAACCAGGATCTTATAATGGTAAGTGTCAGTTAACCCTAACAGGTGGTGATACCAGCCATGCCAATAATAATTGTACACAGAAAGACCAAGTGGCTTGTGCAAGGTCAAACAGAAAGTTTGTGAGAGACTTGAATATTATTTATATCTGACAAATTCCAAAGGGGTAGCCGTGTTAGTCTATTGTAGAAAGACAACAGAGTCCTGTGGCACTTTTAAAGACTATTTAATTTTTTTCTGTTTGCTGTACAGGAGGCTGATAAGGTGATTTCTTAATTTCTGAGAGAGTTTATGGCACAATCTGACAATGTCCCTGCTACTTACAGTGCACGTAAATAAAGACCACAGTGGAAGATGCCATTGTTGATTCCCTCTGAAATTAAGGACATAGCCTTAAAGAGTGCATAACTTAAAAATGTATTTCTGATGGGGATTATTTTACTATCTCATGCTTTTATTAACCATCTATCATCATAGTATCTAAGCATTATGGCCTGCATCCCAAATACATTGAGTGCCTAACTCTGATAGAGGTCAGTGAAAATTAGATGCCTCAATACCTTTGAGGATCTGGGCCAGTCTTTTTGTAGGGAATTCTTGTCTGGGCACCATCTACCCCAACTATGTCACATAAAGCAAGTTTGTAGTACAGTGTGACAGGCGGTTGAAAGGTGCAGGAGTATCAGGTGCTATTAGCACTGAGATGGGACCTCCCCTCTGTCCATGTTCATTACAGGATTATTAGTCTCAACTTTTCAAAAATCCTGAGTTGAGCCAAAGAAGATGTAATGAGATTGGCATAAAAATCATGAGAATGCTTAATAATAATAAAATTTGGGTTCTTTTATCTTACAGTTTCTGAGCCTTTAGGATTCATGCTTCTCTATACAACCATGAGGATTGGAAACTTTGTTTCACACAAATGGAAAGCTGAGATTCTCAGGTAATGACTGGACTTCAGGAGCTGGGACATTAAACAAAAACCCCAACAAATATCAGGAAACTCACAGTAAAATTGCAAGAGTAGCTATGATGATTATATGATGCTTCAGTGTACTAGGATTGTCTCCACAGCAGTTTACAAATGATTTATCTTGATTTCTGACTGTGATAAGGAAATTAGACTTTCTATGTGAGGAAAGATCTCTTTTCTATTTCTTCTTACCCAATCACCTAAAAACTTATCAGATCTTTTTAAAATATTTCAGTTATTAAAATCTGGTAAAGCCTCTAGCACTTACCTGAATGATCTGGTACACAGTAATACTGCCTATTTCATAGTGAAAATCCTTCTGCTGTTAAAAAGGGTAGTTACTTCATATTAATTGTAGCTGTCGTGTGTGTGTGGGGGCGGGGGTTATCTGGGAGGAAGAGGAGTTTCAAAGCGAGCCAGCCTTCAATTATTTGTCTGGCTATCGAACAATTACATTTTTAAAATATATTAGGATCAAAAGAAATCCTAGGAACATCACAGGCTTATTATTAGATGGTGATACCACTGAATAAAGATGCAGAAAAAGCAGCAGTGCTCAATAAAAATTTGTTCTGTATTTTGGAAAGAAGCAGGGTGATGTACTCATATCACATGAGGATAATGAAGAACTTGCTTGTCCTTTAGTAACTGAAGCCAGGTCTACACTACAAACGTTTGCTGGCATAGCTATGTCAGTGTGGTGTGTGTGATCCCTGATTGACATAGTCGGGCTGGCAAATGCCCCTAGGCACTTTTGCCAGTATAGCTTATTTCACTTTGGGAGGCTGGAATACGATGTAACATCAAAAGTGCAGTGTTGCCTGAATAAATTGCATCCTCACCAGAAGCACTTTGCCAGTAAAGTACGTTGTTATACCTATACCAGCAAAGCGCTCCTAGTGCAGACCTGGCAAAGAGAGGAAATTAAATGTCAGCTAGAGTGAACTATTTTAAAATCAGCAGGCCTAAATAACGTGCATTTAAGAATCCAAAATAGAGGTTACCAACATGACTTCCACCCATGGCAAGTGATAATGTGCATATCATTTGGAAAGCAAAACAGAGGGCGATCTACAGAAACATTACACAGAACAATAGAAAAAGTAGGCAAATACATCAACATGACACTGAACAGAAATAACTGGCAGAAACTGATGGATGCCCTATGCACTTGAGGGTGTGGGAGGAGAAAGAAAGTGTTAAGTGATCGTCAGCATGGATTTGTCAAGAACAAATCGTGTCAAACCAACCTGATAGCTTTCTATAATGGAGTTACAAGTCTTGTGTATAGAGGGGAAGTGGTAGATGTGGTATATCTAGACTTTAGTAAGGCTTTTGACATGCTCTCGCATCACCTTCTCATTAACAAAAGTACAACCTGGATGGAGCTACTATAAGATAGGTGCAAAACTGGTTGGATAACCATTCCCAGAGAGTAGTTATCAACAGTTCACGGTCATGTTGGAAGTGCATAATGAGCGTGATACCGCAGGGATTGGTTCTGGGTCTGCTTCTGTTCAATATGTTCATTAATAATTTAGATGATGGCATACAGAGTACACTTATAAAGTTTGCCAATGATACCAAGCTGGGAGAGGTTGCAAGTGCTTTGGAGGATAGGAGCACAATTCAAAATGATATGTACAAACTGGTGAAATTGTCTGAGGTAAACAGAATTAAATTTCAATAAAGACAAGTGCAAAGTACTCCACTTAGGAAAGAACAATCCATTGCACATGTACACAATGGGCAATGACTGCCTCGGAAGGAGTACTGCAGAAAGGGATCTGGGGTGTCATAGTGGACCGCAAGTTAAATGAGAGTCAACAGTGTAACACTGTTGCAAAAAAAGCAACCATTCTGGGATGTGTTAATAAAAGGAGTATTGTGAGTAAGACGCAAGAAGTAATTTTTCTGTCCTACTCCGCCCGGATTAGGCCACAACTGGAATATTGTGTCCAATTCTGGGTGCCTCATTTCAGGAAAGATGTGGACAAACTGGAGAAAGTCCAGAGAAGAGCAACACGAATGATTATAGGTCTGGAATACTTGACTTATGAGGGAAGATCGAAAGAACTGGACTTGTTTAGTTTGGAAAAGAGGAGACTGAGAGAGGACATGATAATAGTTTTCAAGTACCTTAAAAAGTTGTCACAAGGAGAGGGCAGAAAAAATGTTCTCCTTAACCACCAATGATAGGACAAGAAGCAATGGGCTTAAATTACAGCAAGGGAAGTTTAGGCTGGACATTAGGAAAAAATTCCTAACTATCAGGGTGATTAACCACTGGAATAAGTTGCTTAGGCAGGTTGTGGAATCTCCATCATTGGTAGTTTTTAGGAGCAGGTTAAACAAGCACCTGTCAGGGATGGCTTAAGAGGGTACTTGGTCCTGCCATGAGTGCAGGTGACTGGACTCGATGACCTCACATGTTCCCTTCCAGTTTCTATGATTCTAAGAAAGAAAGAAAGAAAGAAAGAAAGAAAGAAAGAAAGAAAGAAAATCCTAAAAGAGAATGCTGAAGAGATCTTTGGTCCATTGGGTTTGTTAATTTTTAATATATCTTGAAATACTGGGGAAATTCCAGAAGACTATTAGAGTATTAATAATTGTGACAATATTTTAAAAAGGCAAACGAGGTGACCTGGATAACAATAGGCCAGTTAGCTGACATCAGTCCCAGACCTAATAATGGAAAAGCTGATAAAAGATTTGATTGATAAAGAATTAAAGGATAGAAATACCATTAATGCTAGTCAAAATGATGTTATTGAAAATAAATTAAATAAACTGGATTGCATCCATTGATAAGATTACATGTTTGGCTGATAAAGGCTGATAAACTGCATAAATATACTTAAATTTTCTCACTAAAAACTTAGCACTAAACAGTATCAATAAAGGACACGTCAAATGGCTAACTGACAGATGCCAAAAAATAGCTGTCAGTGTGTAATCATCACTGAATGGGGTTCTTGTGGCTTTCTGCATGGATTGGTACTAGGCTCAATGTTATTCGACATTTTCATCAATAGAAATATAAGAAGTAAATATAACTAATCATGGCTAATAAATACTGTGGATGATACAAATACTGATGGAATGGTAAATGAGGAGGACAGGGCAGTCATACAGAGTAATCTGGATCAGTTGGTAGACTAGGCCCATTTAGACAAAATGCATTTTAATACACCCCAGTGGTATTAAGTTACACAGCTAGGAATCAAGTTTGGATTCCTTTCTGGAAGCTATGCTTAACAAAATACAAGTTTTGCTTCAGTCAAATACATTATTGGATTCAATACAGCAGTTAAGTGTGTGAAATTTAATGATACAGAGGTCAGCCTAGATTTCATACTGGTCCCTCCTTCCTTAAACTTTATGAATTTACTAATAGTCGCAGAAGGAATTTGCTTATACGGTAGTCTCCATGTTCTTTTGTCACCGCACCTTGCCACAGGCAGGTCTGTGAAATAGCCACCATAGGTCACTACATTAACTCTTCACTTACAGGGAGATGAGGGCTTCAGCCCAATGACAGCCCTGTACTACTTCCTCAACAATACTTCCTCTCTGTGGTAGTGTCCTACTTCAATTACACAGGAAGTACAGCTTCCCAGGAATCACTTATTGGAATAACTGTTAGTATTAAGTGCCCTTGTGTTTTATTTTTAAGAATAATTTCAGATTGTTCTATTGCTGTTCCTGTCAGGATTTGTCTTGGTCTAACTGCTGTATGGAGAACAACTCCTTGCCGCCTTCTGCAACCTGTGTGGACTGGGCAGCATTACTAACGGTTTGTCCACACATGAATTTGCATTTAGTTAAATCAGTTGTTAGCTGGTACAACTTCATGTGACCTCTCTTATTTTTGAGTAGCTTATTTCAATTTAGCTTAAACCTGTCCCTAATGAACTTAAACTCTACCAAAATAAGACTGATTTTAATTAAGTGTCTACACGTCCTTTTGCAGGGCTTTTAACTAAATCCGTTTAAAACCACACCTTAAGTGAAACCAGTACAACTCTGCAGGCAAACCACCTCCCAGCCTAACAAACTGTAATAGGATCCCAATTTCCAGTGGTCCTCCCGCCATGCAGTGCTTTTAATGCAAGCGCTCCACTCCCGAGGCTGTGGGAGCAGACGAAACTGATGTGGATGCCAGTATCTTTGTATAGCAACAGACAGTCCTCTTTGCCTACAGCGTGGCAGGCAGCAAGCTGCATGTTCTGGAATCTGGATGATGCCCACAGAAGAGAGGGGGTAGAATGATGGAATCAGAAAGTGCTTGATAGCTGGTCATGACAGTTAGGGGGTGGCTCCCGCTGGTGGCAGAGTGCCAGTGGGAGGGAGGGGGCAGGGTCCTCTGCAGGAAACCAGCTGCCACTGCCTTAGGTTGCCAGGTAGAGCTAGTGCCAGTGTTCTGTAACCAAGGGGTACCGTGCTTGTGTTATGTAACCAGGGCTTTCTCATGTCTGTGAGAAAGCTCAAGGGGAAAGTGGGTTATTTCACAACAGCCAATCTCTCTCCACACTGTGAGAAATAAATGCAGAGAAAGGGTGACAGGAAAATTGACACACAGGTGAACACGGACCTAGATTCAGGCTTCCACCACATTTCCTGCCTTCAGGCTTCTGCATGGCATCCAATGCTAGGTTGCTCACTAGGGCTATGTCTGCACTAGAAAAGTTAAGTTGACTTAAAATCGACCTCATTAAAGTCGACTGAACAAGTGGCAACACTTTAAGTCGACTTAGTCCACTTTGTTATGTCGACCTAAGGAAGGGTTAGGTCAACCTAAGGAGGCTTAAGTTGACCTAATGAGTGGTAGTTATTCCTTAAGAAATTCCTTAAGTCGACTAAATGAAAGCCTAGTGTGGACATGGCTTAATTTAAGTCGACTTAAGCCTCCTTAAGTCGACTTAAATTGCTAGTGTAGACATAGCCCAGGTGTCTGCTCCTGCTGTGGCCCAATCATTTTGCCTTCTGCCTCTGTGAGGATAACCCTGATCTACATCTTGGACATTTACATGGAAATGGTGAATGGCATGGCAACTTAAATTGCAGACTTTGCAACCTAAATATAGGACAAGCGTGTTCAGGTATAAAGCTCTTAATACCAGAGTCCCATATATTAGAATTTGTAGAAGAATATTTTTTTT
>ML685798.1:7254885-7269257 GCA_007922175.1 Pelusios castaneus
TTGTCTTTCTACAATAGACTAACACGGCTACCCCTTTGGCATTTAACAACTGGTTACTGATTTAAGGTGAGCAATACTACATCAGCTTAGTGGCAGATCATTAAATCTTAGATCATATCTTTAAAAAAATTGTCCTGGTATTCTGACCTCTCCCAACCAAACAATATTTACCTGTGTGTGGAAGATGAGGTGTTTAACTTTCAGCATCTATTGCTAAAGTAAAGTGTTTGGTTTGTTTTTTTTTAACATTTAGTTTAGGCCCCAGTGCTGCAATTTATCGTGAGCAGGTGTAGCAGTACAACTACATGCAACAATTAAAATCTGTAACTTAATGTGCTTAAAAGGAATTATTCCTATTAAGTATTATGCTTTCTCCTCCATTTTTTTCCTTGGGATTTTCACACATTTGGATCTTGGACACGTTGAAGACCTACAGTTCAACTATACCAAACAGAGAAATTAATTTGTGAGAATTATTTGAACTGTTTTTGAAACTTGCATATTGGTATGTGAAAGACTACTGCACAAAGGTAAACTGCAACAAAATGGAAAAAGCCAAAAATTTCCAAGCGAAAGGCAGCAACAACTGTCCCTGTTCTAGTGAGCATCATACTGATTAACAGTTCTCAAAGTGCCTGATGAAGTGGGATTTTCTCCCATAGAAGCTCATGCGATAAATCAATTTGTTAGTCTTTAAAAGTGCCAGAGGACTCCTGGTTTGTTTTGCTGAACTAGACTAACATGGCTACTCCCTTGGAACTTCACTGGTTTATATCACTTGTATGATCACCAACTTAAAAATTTCACTTGTTTGAATTTCAACTTACTGTGGTTAAAAGTAACATTTGCAGTACTTGATTACTGTAATGGACATATGTATTTGAGTGACCATCCTATCAGTTTCTTTATTTTGTCCATTGCCATTTCAGTTAGTCATACCCTTTTGCAGATAAATACTCCCACTGAATTCTGTGAGCCTATTCATAGCATAAAGAGTAAGTCTATATTGCCAATAAATACATAAACAAAAATAAAATCAAACCCTCAAAACCTGTGGCAGTGAATTTCAGAGCCTGAGTCAACTGACTTGGTCTGGACAGTAAAAAGAGCAGTATAGACATTCAGGCTTGGGCTGCAGCCTGGGGTCTTGAAAAATGGCAAAAGGAGCCTGACCTCCAGCTTGAGCCTGAATGTCTACTTTCCAAAGCGGTATTCATGTTAGCCTGTGTACGGCAAAAACAATGAGAGTCCTGTGGCACCTTATAGACTAACAAATGTCTTCAGACATAAGCTTTCACGGTCTCCAACCCACTTGTCAGCTACAATGTCTACACTGCTACTTTTAGCCCTGTAAGGGGCAGAGTCAGCTGGCCCTGGCTCCCAACTCCTACCGCAGTTTTGTTTTGTTTTTTACAGTGTAGACACAGCCAAAAAGTTATTCACATGGGTATGTATTTACAGGATTGGGATCTTTGGTTACATGGGTCTTTGACATAGCAACAGTGCATTTTATAAAATAACTGTAAAACTTTAAAGTTGGCAAGACTCAAAGCAAAGTATAGTACTCAAAACTACATTTAACTTGGTTTTATTTTGACAGTGTTAACCTTTTTTCTCCCCCTGCAAGTTTTAAAAAAGGCAGTCCATGTGTTTTTAGATTTTTTTTCCCTGTTCTTGTATCAGAAACAATCTTCTGAAGTTATGCCAGTTTTCTACATGATACGTGCCACATACGGTGTGTATCAAACATCCACAGGGAAAGCAGTTACTAGCAGGTGTGCAAGAAGCAACTCTCAATATGTAAACGTCGGGATGCAGTTTCAACCCCATTTGTAAGACACCAGATCACACAAGTCTTATTTGGTAAATTAACTAGATCGGTTTGTTTTCCACTGGAGACTGAAGCTCGCCTGGAAATAACCCGGGCCACCCCGAGCTCCGCTACTAAATCCGATTTCATTGCCACTTTCCAAAATACAGATCAAGCCCCAGCCAAATAGTTTAAAAATAAAAAACCTAAAAAAAAAAAACCCCAAACCGTTTACGCCCCCCGCCCAAGCGGGGAGGAGGTAAATCTGCCAGGATGGGTGGAAAATGTTTTGGGGCGATGGGGGGAGCCAAGCCGACCCCGGCGTTAGGGCCACGGACTGGAGCGGGCCGCGGCAGGCCCGGGCCCCCAGCAGCCGCCCTCTCCCGGGCCCGCGCTGAGCAGCTTTGAGCCCCGAGCGGAATTTTACGGCCGAGCCGAAGCGCAGAAGCCAGCAGCGGGAGGAGCCGCCGCCGCCCTCCTCCTGTTCGTTCTCCCCGGCAACGGCGGCGCCGAGTTCCGGGCCCGCTTCGATGCGGGCGGCCCCGGGCGCTTGGCCTGAGGAGCGGCGCAGGCAGCGGCGGCGGCGTCTCCCTTCCGCATTTTCCTGGGTCTCTCTCGGGCAGTGACGTGACGTGCTGACGGCGGGCCCGGCCCGGGGAGCTTGGCCGCTTCCACTCAGCTCCGAGCTCGGCCCCTCCCTCCCCTCCCGCCCGCCCCGCCGCAGCCACCGCCGCCGAGCTCGGCCCAGTCGCGCTGCGAGAGGCCGCCCCGAGCCGAGCGCAGCCGCCCGCCACCCCGTACGGTAAGCAGCGCCGGCCGGGCCTTCTCCTCTCCGTGCCCGCGCCAGGCCGCGGCGCCGCAGTGCAGGCCCGAAGGAGGCCTCAGCTAGGCCGCGCCAGGGCTCCGGCAGGCGCGGCCCGCAAGGCCGGGATCCGGGCCCTCGCGGCGGGGCGCGGCGCGGCGGAGGCCGTGGCGGGCGGGGAGCGGGGCCGGGAGCGGGGGGCGGTGGGGACGGGCGAGGCCAGGCCCCAGGCTCGGCCGAGGGGGGCTCGCGGAGTGTCTGGAGGAGGAGACAAGATGGCGGCGGGGGACAGAGGCTGCGAGAGGCGGGGGCAGGGCGCCGGCCGCCATCTTGAATTAATCGCTCGCTCGCCCTGTAGCTTCCCCGCGGGCGGGCGGGCCGGGCCGGGCCGGGCCCCCGCTCCCTGCCCCCTCCTCGGGGCTGTGTGACGGGCCGGCGCGGTCCGCCCCCGGCGGGTCCTGCGCTCTCCCCGCCGCGGGGAGGGGACGGACGGCGCCCCTCTCCGCCCGACACACCGCGTCCGCCGCGCTCGGGAGGGGGCAGCGCTCGGCTCTGCCCGGCCCAGACACACCCCTCCCGCCTCCCTCCCCCTTGGCGGCGCCTCGAGCGCGGCAACGCCGGCGGGTAACGGTCGCCAGCGACGGCCCTTCCCCGGCCCGGGCAAGGCTTCCCACCCTGGGAAGAATGGCGGCCTGCCCTGCCTGGGGGGCCCTGTCCGCCTGCACAGCCCCCAGTTCTGGAGCATTTCGGAGGGACACTCGGGGCTACGTATTTACCCGCGTTAGGCTGTCTTAAGGCCCGGCCCCGTTACACTCTTAGTCCAGAGGAAACGTCCTTTTTATGCCCACTGGCTGCAAAGCCAGCAAATGACTGGAGCCTGGCTGCGGGCAAACCTGGGCTGGTTTTGGTGGCCACAGAGGTGGGGAAAGAAACAAAGAGTGTAAGGGTTAAGTGATGGTATTTGGGGCCCCCATTTTGATGGTCTTAGGACTTATGTGTGAACTGGAGAGCTTATTTTATAAAAGAGTACTTCTGAACAGGATTCTCCCTTTCCGTGTGCGGTGCATATTCACTGATCAAGTCAAGCGGGGAACCTGGACTGATTACAACACAGCAATGAGTTACATGTGGCCTAGACCCACCAATCGACGGCAAGAGGGGGCTAGTGCCTTAGCCTCCTTTAGGACTTTAACACACTTATGGGGACACAAGATCCTGTCTACACTACAGTTTTTAATTGCATTGTGGCCAGGTCAGGGAGAATCTTGTCATTGATTCTCCTGCCTCAGTTATACTTTTAATGAAGTCAAATTCCAAAGGGGTAGCCGTGTTAGTCTATTGTAGAAAGACAACAGAGTCCTGCGGCACTTTTAAAGACTAACAGATTTATTTATCGCTTGAGCTTTCGTTAGTCTTTAAAAGTGCCACAGGACTCTGTTGACGTTTAATGGAGATGGAGCTTTCACTGGGGTGCGGGAGGTAGGGAATTTTGCTGATTGCTCTTCACGGTGGGGGTGAGGGGTGTCAGGATTTTGCTGTGTTTTTAAAAAAATTCTGTCCAGGGGTGAGGGAGATTTTGGTGTGTGTATTAGTATTTTTATGGGAATGGCAGTGGATGAAGGATGTTTGTGTGTGATTCTTATTCATAAGCTTGGACATGTATCTTAGAGTTTGTCTACACTTAAAACACTACAGTGGCACAGCAGTAGTGCTTCAGCGTAAACGCTACCGATGCCGACAGGAGAGATTCTCTCGTCAGCATACATCTCCCTTAAAGGCAGTAGTTAGCTCATGGGTGTCAAAAATGTAGCCTGAGGACTGAATACGGCCCACAAACCTCTTCCATCTAGCTCGCGACTGCTCTCTACGAGACCACACTCTCCCCCTAAGAGAGAGAGAGAGAGTGTGGTCTCACAGCATCGTGGAGTGTAATCCCGCAACCCAGTGATCTGCGATGTCATGAAAATGTCAAGTCTCACGACGACGTAGGGTACTGGGTATGCAGGATTGCACAGGGAGAGAGTGTGGTATCGTGGAGAGGTCTCTCGTATTCACCTCTCTGTGATGCCGCGTGAGTGGAGGCCCTAGTGTTTTGATTTATGGTATGTGTGGCCCACTTGGAGTATATTTAAGTCGTATCTCGCCCACCATAGCAAATGAGTTTGGCACACTGATAGATCAGTGGAAGAATTTTACACAGGAGCTTAAGGTGGACATACCTACGCTGCTCAAGTGTTTTGGATTTTTCACACCCTGAATGAGGTAGTTATGATGACCAAATTTTCTAGTGTAGAGCAGGCCGTAGTCTTCTCCCCTCTTGCTTCCTTTGGAAAGGAGTGGGGTGAAGGAATTTGTATGCTTCAGTGGAGTATTAACAATCTCACTCTTTCCCACAATCACTCTCTTTCTCCTTTCCTTTCTTGAATGATTTATTTAAGGTCAGACCTATGGGGAGAGGAAAGATGTAATAACATCTTAGGAAATGAAACATTTTCTTTTGAAGGGTTCTTATACTGAACTGCTAGAATTATAATATCATTTTTATTCCAAATATATTTCTTTTTACCTTTCCTCAGATCTGAGGAAATTTGCCTTGATTATCATTAATATCCTCAAAATAAAGTTTCATTGCTTGTATAAGCAGATATGTAGGATCAGGGCCTTAAAGTGTGTTAAAGCAGATCTTTTTTGTTTCAGTAGAGGCTAGTTTTAAACCCCCCCCCCCATAAAACTTAGTGTTGTATAAGTTACAAGTGCTAAAAACTCTATCCTAGATTCACCCCACTTAATCTTAAAAATCTACAGATGAATGGGAGGAAAATAAATGCGTTTATCCCTGAAGTTATTTTCCCCCCATTCATCTGTAGTTCTCCATCTTCAAGCATCTGATAAAGGGAGATTTTCTCCCACGAAAGCTCATGCGATAAATACATTGGTTAGTCTTTAAGTGCCACTAGACTCCTTGTTTATTTTGTTGAACTAGACTGATGCAGAACTTGTCTAATGTGAGGTTTCTTTGCCAAAATGCATCAGCAGGGTGAGAGCTGACCAGAGACTTGTCAGTTTTGCAGCTGCTGCAGGCAGCCTGGAATAATGATAAGAATCAGGTCCGTTTCACTCTGCTGGAACTTAGAGCAGTTGTACAGGAAGGCACTGGAGCTATTCATAGGGGAGAAGGACCAAAAAGGAGAAGCTAAGTAATGGAGACCTCTGTGTACAGCAGCAAGAAATTTTAAGGGAAGGATAGGGTAGCAGATGGATAACATCCATCACAAGAGCAAGGAGGCCATGGTGTTGGAGCAGGGAACAGAGAATGTGAATGTTCATTCTCCCAGCAGCCAGTTGGAGTCAGGGCTTCAAATACATCAGACTCTAAATCAGTGGTTCCAAACCTGTGGCCAAGAGGCCAAAAGTGGCCGCTGCTCCCCTCCCGCTAGCTATAGAAGGGAGCTGCTGTCTAAGGAAGCAGGTGGAGCATATTGCTACAAGACAGATGCACATTTCTTGCTGCATGCCAAGGGAGATCAGCACCCTTCTCCCCCTGGCTGTAGCAGGGAGCACAGCAAAGCACTCTGCCTGGGTCCTTAGGCGAGAGGGTCCCTGCTGGAGACACAGGGAGGGGAGATCAGTGCTCTCCTCCTCTGGTTACAAGAGGGAGCAAAGCGCTCAGCCTGGGTCCCTAGGCACTGGGGTCCCCTGCTGGAGCCAGAGGGAAGGGAGCACTGATCTCCCTTCTGCCTGGCTGCAGAAGGGAGCCACTGTATAGAGACCCAGATGGAATGTACAGGTTTACAGGTTGCATGCTGTTTCCTGCTGCAACTAAGAGGCACAGGAGGCAGGGTGGAGTGGAGGGAGGGGTGCTGATGTAGCAGCCAGGACCCACCATGTTTGAGATGGAGCAGGACTCTCAAAATCAGTGCCTTCCAGTTTGGCATACACTTAGTAGGCCACCCACTGTGACTCAACTACCAGGCTATGTGCTTCAGTGTGTAGTGACAGTCACTCATCTACCCTAGTGCTTTGTCTGTGAGGGTGTGACATACTGTAAGTCAGTGTTTCCCAAACTGTGTTCCACATGACGTGAATAGGTGGCCATGAAAAAGTTTCAAGGCTAGTGATAGTTTTCCTTTTAACTCTTTTAAATCAACTTTTGAGCAATACATGCTGTAAATAATCTGTAGGTGTAAAATAGTGAATGTAAAAATGAGCACAGTAGTGTCAAAAAGTTTACTTTAAATATATAGTGATTTATAGTTCTAAATGGTGTATAGATCAGTATATTTTTATGAGATGATACATTAGTGGTCCTTCAGGGTTGTAAAAAATATCTGTGGCCCTTGAACCAAAAAGGTTGGGAACCACGGCTCTAAATGATCAAAGGATACATTGTATGACAAGATGGAGCCCTTGAGTAGGGTCCAGAAACATTGCTTCTACTTGGCATTGCCTAAGGACAGAGCAGTTTAGTTTCTCTCTCTTGTCAGTTTTTGGCTAGCAGGTTTAGGTTTTGCTACTTAGGTGTCTGATAAATTTACAAGAACTATGGGTGTGCATGAATAAGGAGGATGCATGGAGGGCTATGTGAGATAGGATAATTAGAAAAGAAAAATAAATGACTGGGGGTGTAGTATGAGAAAATACAGGGAAGGCAGCAGAGAATATAGTATAGGGAAAGGAGAGATCCAAGTGGGTAAAGAAGAGAGAAGGAAAAGAAGCAATCATAGAAGGGCAGGCAACACATATTATTATAGAAAAATTAACAGAGTCCTGTGGCACTTACGAAAACTCATGCGTTAAATAAATCTGTTAGTCTTTAAAAGTGCCACAAGACTCTGTTTGTTTTTCTGCAATAGACTAACACAGCTACCCCTTTGGAACTTGACTATAATATAGGAAAGAAATTCTTATCAGACTTAATAGGCCCGGACTTTTTCTAATTACTAAAACTAAATAGGTTTGAAGATCTGAGGTGCTGCAGTTCTTGCTTTTCTGGGTTAACAAAACAAATAAGGAGTCCTATGGCACTTTTAAAAGCTAACAGATTTATTTATCGCAGGAGCTTTCATGGGTGTAATCCCACTTCATCAGATGCATGAAATGGAAGCTGTAACATGTCAAGTGAATAAATACAGAGGAGGGTAAGTCACAAGGTCAGTTCAGCCTTTTTCAGCAAACCAAACAAGTTTTTTTATTCAGACTGTGTGGAACGACAGATAAAAAGGTGAGAATGTTAAAATTATTTTGGTAATGAGTGAACCAGCCCAAATCTCTATTCAGACCTAATATAACTGTCCAATTTGCATATGAATTCCAACTCTGCAGTTTCATGTTAGAGTCTTGTTCTAAAGCGTTTCTGTTGAATCACTGTAACTGTCATGTCTTTCACAGAACATGAAGAGAGCTTAAAGTGACTTTAAAACAGGACTCCAGTGTGAAACTGCAGAGTGGGAATTCGTATGCAAATTTGACACAGTTAAATAAAGTCTGAATAGAGATTTGGGCTGGCTCACTCATTGCCAAAGGTAATTTTCATATTCTCACCTTCTTATCTTTTTGTTCCACACAGTTTGAATAAAAAACCCACTTGTTTGGTGTGCTGAAAAAGGCTGTATTTATTCACTTGCCATGCCACAGCTTCCATTTCATGCATCTGATGAAGTGGGATTACACCACAAAAGCTCCTGCAATAAAGAAATCTGTAAGTCTTTAAAAGTGCCATAGCACTCCTTGTTCATTTTGCTGAACCAGACTAGCAGGGTACCCCTTTGGATTAACAAAACTGACAATAAATCTTTGATTTTTCCCAGGCCCAATGCTAAAAAAGTTTCTTCTTAGTGATTATTTGGGGTCCTAGTTCTGTGGAGAGATCCGCTTGGGCAGCCGCTTATTTCAGTGCAGAGTGCCATTGACATAATATCTTAACATTCAAAATGGCCTGATTGATGTCAACAGAACTCCATAGCAGACTGTCAATCCTGATCCCTTTTCAAGATCCAGGAGCCTTTGATTGGACTCCTCTGTGTAACAGGGAGGATTTCTTAGCAGAGGACTACGTTGTGCAAGGATGCGACTGGAATATATTTGCTAGTGGTTGAGATGTGTGAGTGTTTGGTAATACTTGTTTTTTCAGAATAAACTTTCCCCTGCAAAAGCTTCATTAATGTAAAGAAAAGGTGAAGAATGAAAACACAATGTAGAAGTTTTCACTCAAGATATTTGTGGAAACAGTAACTCTTCAGGTTCAAACATTGTCATAAAGCATTACAGTGATAGTGGGGGCTTCCTGTCCATCATTAGCAAAAATGTTTGGGGGGAGGAAGACACATACCTTCCACCTACTGACATTCTTTCTTTTGGAAGAAATCTTTAGGGAGATTCAGTGGCCTCTTTCTGGTCCCACACATCAAAACCCTCTAGCTTGGATTAAGTTCAAGGGACTAGTAAAGATTTGTACTGTTTTTTTTTTTTTGGCCGGATTGGTTTGTGCAACCTTAATTGTAATGCATATATGCAAAGGGGCAGAGTTACGGTTGGAGTGATACAATTTTAATGAGAATTTCTTAACCTTTTAGTGTTTAGATTTTGGGGTGGGAGTAGGGTGATTAAAGATCTAATCAGTTACTGTGCATCAAGGAAGTTTTGATGCTATCAAACTACAGAGAACTAATAGAATTCTAAATTTGATAATCTTTGAGAATAGATGATATTTTTAGTTTAAAGTCAAATGGGTGATGCTTCTCTGGGGAGTCTCTTCATAGGCCTACTCATGAGATTCAAAGGGCCTGTGCCATGGTGGTCTGGAATCTTGTGGCACTGACTATTTTGTGTCCTGTGGGAGGTATGAAGTGCAAGCCGTAGCTGTCTTCGCTCATTTCTGACTGCCAAAGGCTGTGAATATGAAACCTGGAGCTAGACCCTGTATGTTTCTATTAGACATCTATCTTTACTCACCTTCTCAAATAGTTTTATAATCATTATTAACTTGAACTCAACCCATCATCTATCTGGATTGTACTGCTTACCAGTCTGTCATGAGTGGGTATTTGCAGAGATTTCCTTCTCTGAGGAATGACCTCCTAAGTATTCACTTTCTCTGCCCTTCTTCCTCAGAATTTTCTCTGTCTCCTTGGAATATGAAATTCAGGAAAAATGAACTGAGCTGGTTAAGGTCCACCTCTCCTTTGTTCAGACCTTAATGTTTAGTCGCATGATATGCTGCTTATGTGAGTCCCAAAGGGTATGGCTTCCAGGAGGTTTAATAACATCACGGGCATCTTGGATGAAATCTTGGCCATACTGAAGTCAAGGGGCATTTTGCTGTTGACCTCAGTAGGTCTAGAATTTTATTTTTTGAATAAGAATATGATGTGTGCAGAGGGCACCCTCGGAGAACTACAGTTACTGGGAAAGTAACCTTTCTTTTCTTTACTTTCCTAGGCATTGTGACTGATGAGAATTAAAGGCCATGGATGAAGATGGACTTGATCTGCAGCCACATGAGCCAAACACGTTTTTTGATCCAACAGGTCTGAGAGGAGATAAAACATATAAATAAGGCCCTTCATGTTAAACATAAAGTAGATTATAACCAATCAGTTGTCTTTACTGAATGGTGCTTTGCTGTTTTATTTTTAGACTGAATGCTGCACTTGTGATTTTAGTTTTAGTTCTGAACAACATAAAATGTACTGGCTACAGGATATGCGATAAAATGAGAGGTGTTTGGAGGTTATGGGAGAGGCTCAAAACCCATAAAAACATTATGGTCAGTTTTAGTTGAATGCTAGAAAACTGGTTTATGATGTTAATTTGTCAAAAAAAAAAAAAAAGTGGCTAGTAAGGAAGCAACAGTTTTCTAGTGCTTTTTCAACTGTCTTTGTTCTCTCGCTCTCTCACTTGGTGTGTCTGTCTGTCCAAAAGTACAAGAATGCTTGTGGTAGATCGATACACTGTGTGTAAGCTGAAGACAAATGATATTAATTTACAGCCAGTATATAACAGTCATGTTCCCTGAGTTTCTGGGGATGTTTTAAATGTTGATTTAATTATATTTTTCAGGATCTGATGCAGCACATATAGATGGAGACCAGATTGTTGTGGAAGTGCAAGAAACTGTCTTTGTTTCAGATGTGGTGGACTCAGACATAACTGTGCATAACTTTGTTCCTGATGATCCAGATTCTGTAGTCATCCAAGATGTCATTGAGGATGTTGTTATTGAGGATGTTCAGTGCTCCGATATCATGGAGGATGCAGATGTATCTGAAACTGTCATTATTCCTGAACAAGTGTTGGACGCAGAAGTTGCTGATGAAGTTTCTTTAGCACACTGCACTGTCCCTGATGATGTTTTAGCTTCTGACATAACAGCAGCAGCATTGTCTATACCAGAACATGTACTGGCAAGTGAATCAATGCATGTACCTGAAGTTGGGCATGTGGAACACGTGGTTCATGATAATGTTGTAGAAGCTGAAATTGTTACTGATAGTCTGGGAGAAGATGTAGTTTCTGAAGAAGTCTTGGTAGCAGACTGTGCCTCGGAAGCAGTGATCGATGCCAATGGAATTCCCATGCACCACCAAGATGATAAGGGCAACTGTGAAGATTACCTTATGATTTCCTGTAAGTTTATGGTAAAACAGTAAAAGAGAGAGTGAAGGACACTGAATGGGGTTCTGTGTGAAATTTTTGTTTCAGAGAGTGAGTTTTCTGAAATGTTGATAAAAGCAAAGTCTCAGAAATGTATGTGGATATTTTCAATTATAAGTGTGTTCCTGCTGAAGTGGTGGTTTTATGAAGCTAGTAGCTGGCAAAATTACTGTCTAATTATTAGAACAGGCCGTTTAAAATAAAATACTTGCATATTAGTTTGCAGAACAATATTGTTTTGTATGAGTACTTACTGTAAGAAAGGTGTAAGATGCTGTTTACTTAGTAACAGCTGTAGGAAATAAACCTGACATTGCTTCAGTATATACATTTATACAAATGTATATGATGCAAAATCACTGAGAAAGCAAAAGAATGGTGTCAGATAAATGGAAGAGGGACTGACACAGAACTGCTTTGTTTTTCTGCAATTTGAAAAATGTCATGCATCTGAAATATTATCCTTGTTTGTGCTTATCTCCTTGTTTAGCCGTATAAATATAGGCAGCAATAACGTTTTCCTTTGCTAGTAGATTTTGTTTTTTCTCTTGAATAAACTGAATGTGTAAAAACACCATTAGCAAAAAGGACAGCTACTGCTGCACATGTATTAGGAAGCAACCTTGAATTCACGATTTTGTTGAATTTTTTTTAAACCTGGGACCAATACTATGGTCTATTAGAATTTTGTTATTGAAACAGGCTCAGCAGGAGACAGGGATGCTACAAGATCATAAAGATAATTCCCTTTTGAGAAATGGCCTTTAGTTCCAGCTAACACTTTTTAATGGTGTAATCTGATTAACATTTTTAGATCCTCGATGATTTATGAAAGTGATGCTATTAAATAGGCTTTTGTCATAGAATCATTGAAATAGAAAAGACATACTGTGTCATTTAGCCCATTCATGTAGTCTTTGCAGGATTATTTGTTTGTATAGCTCTTAATGATTCAAATAAGTCTATATATTGATTCTTGTTGCATTTCCAGTGCAGGTTCTTTGAGTAGTTCTTCACTGTCTGCATATTGTTCTTTGAATCCAGGGTGCCATGGTGACCAGGGTTTGTAGCCTGGCTCCTAGCTCCGCTGCGGAAATGCAGCAAAGGAGCGTCCCCTGGCGACCAAAAATAAAACTGCTGGCATCTAGCTGGGAGCCAGTTTTGTTGAGCCCTGTTATAAATTGTTTTGGCTTAACTGTAACATCTTCTGCACACGTGGATTTTAATACGTCTTCTCCTTGCCCTATTATCACTAGATTTCTTACTTCCCTAACATTTGACTTCCTGATGTCAAATACCATTGTGTAACTGTTCTAAATTAATATGGGAATCAACTTTATGGTCCCTAAAGCAGATAATCTAACCAACTAAGGAACCACACTTTTGTATTTCTTCACAGTAGGGAGTAATTGACTGAAAACATGAGCTAACCTTGATTCTGTTAAACATGATGAGGTTCTTACTCTTAATCAGTTACTTTCTCTTGGCAAGAAGTAGATCAGTAATTCCTCCACGGATTGATTTTTTACTTTCTTTGCTATTAAATATACGTCAGTGTGTTTTAAAATGTTTTAGTAACACATTTGGTCCTTCTAGCTCAGGTATGTAAGTAAATTAACATTTTAAAATATATTCACCTTTTGTTGGAAAGCGTATCTGCCATTTTCCCCTTTAATTGAAAGTACATCTAGAATTTGAGTTAAAGTTTCCCCCCATTACCGTCTATTGTACTTAAAGTCTGCCTATCAGGTTCTACTGGTTTTGAAGTCAGGAGGTTAGTACTCCTTCTGGTTAAGTGGAGATTGTCTAATCTAAATAGTCACTTCATTTTAGAAAAAAAAGCAAATGATACTTGAATTCAAATCTCTCCTTTTTACATCTTTAGTTTATGTATTTCTTGGTCTTCAGCCTGAATCTTCTCCTTTCTTCATTTGCATTTGGTATCAGTACCAGATGGCTCTCAGTGAAGATCACCAATAGACCCACCTTTGATTTCCACCCTCCCTCCCAAGACTCTAAAATCATCTTTGAGTCTGTCACAACTTTTTTCAGTTATCTAAATTACTCATCTTTGGAAATGGGTGAGTATAATTTTGCAAGGTTGACTTAATCTAAGTTGCCTGCCACCATAGTGTTCAAATGCTGCCAGTTCTCATGCATCGTACAATACATGGATGTTTGCCTGTTCTCTTCAGAATACTTTTGCCTTTCTTATTATGCTGTATCACTTGAGTGGTAGAATACTACTTTGTGCACTTTATGTGGGTCACAACATACCTGTCCCACATTCTTCACTGGAATTCCTAGGCAAGATCACTTGCCACCTTCTTTCTGTCTGTTGGTTCCCTTTCATTATTTGCCCTTTTTCTTGGATGGACTACGTTTGTATCTGGTTTCTTCTTAATCTGATCATCTCATTTTTCAAGATTGGATTAGCTGTTTCTCTGGTGAGAATGGTTGAATGGATGTCTAATAGTTGAGTAGCTCCACACATGCTTTTCTTATTCTTTTTTCTCCCTTCTCATTAGGATTGAACCTGCATTTTCCTTTCTGATGGTACCTTTCTTAGTGATCTCCATACTGTGTGACTTTCCTTCAGCAAATTTATCTGTTTGAATCATCCTTTTCCCGTTAGAAATGGAATCTAGCATGCCTATAAGATTGCCTTGATTTCTTTGGTAGGCATTCCATTTGCAAGATAAGGCTTCTTACCACTACCGATGCTTTCTTTTTGTATAGCTACTCCATTTTTGATTGCCCAAAGAAACTCAAGTTATTTGTTGTCAACAAAGCCTTTGATTGACTAAGCAGAGAATGAAAACCACTGCCATCTATTAAGCAACATGGAAAGGATTCCAAGAGTCTTGATAAATCACATTTTTTCTTTTTACCCATGCCAGAAAAAGTCATTTAAGGAGGACTCTTGATATATTTTGGCTAAGGGAACAGTTTATAGCCAAATTCCAAAGGGGTAGCCGTGTTAGTCTATTGTAGAAAGACAACAGAGTCCTATGGCACTTTTAAAGACTAACAGATTTATTTATCGCATGAGCTTTCGTGGGAGAAAATCCCACTTCGTCAGACGCTTTGAAGCTTCAAAGCGTCTGA
>ML685798.1:7269657-7373536 GCA_007922175.1 Pelusios castaneus
GTCAGACGCTTTGAAGCTTCAAAGCGTCTGACGAAGTGGGATTTTCTCCCACGAAAGCTCATGCGATAAATAAATCTGTTAGTCTTTAAAAGTGCCATAGGACTCAGTTTATAGCCAGACACACATCAACCCAACTCCTTTACCCATAGACCTTATACTTGGAAAGCCATTAGCAAAATGTTATAAAATGGCCACAGACAGAAAGATGTTGAAGTTGGTCAGGGAGGTTATCATCATATTGCTGGGCATCTAACTGAAATTAAGTTTCCTACATTTCTGATTTTACTCAATTTGTCAATGTAGGAGACATGGAGTTAGCTTTGTATTGCCGAACAGGGGCAATAGAAATAGCTTCATTGGAAGAGAAGCTGTGTTGGGTGTATTCAGTGTATTTTGTTTAATAAGAATGGTAAAATACAAATAATCAATATGGGAAATTTGAAGAGATGAAGGCTAACCTTGGAAACTGTTGATCCTGTAGTCCACAAATGTAGGACATTATATGACATCAATAGGTGTAGCAGAAACATTATGTTCCCATCCTAATCAGGCCTAGAGCCAGGATATGTTTGATTCATGCTTCAGAACCCACATTTTCAATACAGGACTCTTTCAGAACCAAGTGTATTCACAAAGATGCTAACAGTGATTGTATCATTAGGTTTAGTTGAGACACATTTTTCCCCCTTTTGGATATTTTTATTAAGTCAAGAGCAGTGGACCTAATCAGCAGAACCATAATCCACATAACTGCAGTATTGAATAACCATGGTTTTGTAGCAGATATAAAAAGTGTTTTACAGGCTGTTTTCATCAACAATCTGGGGGAATGGGGATATTTTTTCTTGTGGAGAATCTGAACAGTGATGGTTCTTAACAGTGATGATGGTTCTCTCCCACCCCCAAGTAACTTTTGCTGTCAGACCACTGTTTAATCATTATAACAGTACTGTGCATAAGTCTCCTGGCCAAGAGTGTCTATGAGGTCACTGCATGTTGACCATAAGGTAGGAGACATTGCAAGAGTAATACTTAAGAGCTTCATTTTTACTGTGCCGGGTCGACCTGAGTCAAATGATAGGCATTGGAGCTACTGATGAAAGATATCAGTCTTGAGCCCTGTGAAACTCGTCCATGATAGGTTTCTATTTCCTGGGATTGTAGGAAGTTTGCAGTGTCATTTTAGCATTGAAGAAATGTTAGGAGGGCCTAGCATTGTGTTGGACACCATTATAACTGTTCATTTGTAGAAAGAAAGTTGACACAAGAAATTCCAGACTACATCAGGAAGTAAAATTGCCATTTCAGTAGACAGAAAGTCTAGTTTATCAATTGCAGTACAGATCAACACTGTAAATATTTAGCATGTCTAACCTCATATTGGAGAATACACCTTGTTTAGGGACTTGCTTGAGCATAAACACAAAGGAAGAATGCAGCAGTCTTTTGCTTTAAGGAAATACTAAACTGGGCAAGTTGTTCTGGGAGCTGGCAAACAGCTTTTCCTACTTTTATATTATTGCCTGTGATAGTGAGAACCTTTGGCAACTTGAATGAGAGAACTCATGTTCTTATGTTCCAGACAGACTTCAGAAACTTTGAGCTAGATTCTGATGTTAGTGAAATTGATGTAAATGTGAAGTTGTGTTTTTTTTTTAATTCAAGGACTGGTTTAGTGTTATATTTATTGACAAATAATGCACATGTAAAAGGATGGCACCTGAATTTATGTCCAATTTGGCACATTTTTGGAGACGTAGAGAAATATGAGATGGTTATACCATTTGATCTTTCCAGCTTTACATTTTTCCATAGTTCAAGTACAATTTTTTCATATTTATGACATTTTCATTTTAGATTTAATGTTTGGTGGGAGGCAAATGCTGTAGTAGTATAGCAGAGCATTAATAGGTTAGTTCAGTGTTATTAATAGACAGCTATATTATGTTTTTCATTGAATTACTCTTAGGCCTTGTCTACAGTAGAAGAATTAGTCAACATAAGATATAATTATAGTACTATAATTACAGTGGTGGCTGATGTTCACACTGCTCACCTTGGGTCAGTGGAGTGCATCCTCACCAGGAGCACTTCCACCAACCTAAGGGGCAGTGTGGGGAGTTTAGATACCCATCTATCATCTCCCTGACAGGAGCCCATAGGCTACTGTGGACTGCCCCCCACTCCTTGGTCCCAATTGGGAGGTAGCCTGCAGCTGCCATGTGGGAATTTCTCCCCTCCCTGGACCCAGCTGGGAGCCAGCTTGCAGCTACCATGCGGAGACTTCTCCACTCTATGGTCCCTCTCAGCCAGGAGCTGAGAACAAGTCACTTCAGGCTTGCAGCAGTCAGGCCTTCATCTGCAAGGAGACTGTCATCCTAGCTCTGCAAACAAAAGCATTACACCTCTTATTGAGGTGGTTTTATTTTGTTGAAAAAACAGGGCAGTTTTGTTCAGGGAGCAGGGTGGTGCTAATTGTAGTGTGTACACCAGCGCTGTTTTGTTGACAAAAGCTGACGTGTCCACAAAACTCTTTAGTGTACCTCAAGCCTTAGTCACTCCTCTATTATCTCTTTGTCTTACTGAGTTACTCTTCCATATGGAGACTATCTAGATAGGCTTTAGATTAGATCAGGATATTTCATGTTGTGGACCACATTAACAGATTCTTTAAGGGACCGTAAAATTGCTGTAGCAACTATAGCAGTTACTTTAATGGAAAAGTAACATTAAGAAAGTAGGTGTTTTTTGGCCATTTTTTAAAGTAAACTTAGCTGGAAATAAGAAAAGAGCCAGCATTATGTGATCTGTCCGCTCTTTGAAATAAGTACAAGCAAGTACTCTGTGGACCACCGTTTGGGAACTTCTGCTTTAGAAACAAGTATCTGGTTATTGTTTTGTTTTGCTTTTATTTCTTTTCTTGGAGAAGCAATGTCAATAGCACAAGAGTGGGAAGTAAAGTTCTGGTACAGAGGAATCATATTATAGCTAATTCATTTACTAATTTCTATAAAGTTTATCAGTTTTTAGTTAATATTTCTACAGCTTTGGAGTAGAGTCATTCTGTCTCTTCTTTGCAGTGACATGGGTTGCGATCAGTTTAACAACTGGCCAGTGTATATACTGGGAAGGCCTCAATCCTTTAGTAAAAACCGCTGAGCATGCATGCTCTGAGAAATTAAATTAAGAGAGGAACACATTTTCCTTCTTTACTTCCAGGAGGGAGAATATAAGAAAATGGCAGCATCCTGTATTTGGCACATTAATGGGTAGGACATGCATGGGGTATCCATCGATAGGTCATATGTTTGAATTAAAAATTGAAGCATTTAAGAGGCTTCATGTTTTAAACATTGACCAGGTTGATGTTTGTAAACTTCCTTTTCTCCAACTGAGATTGGGAGAAGGTGGAAAAATGCAGAAAAAAGTGTGGCGATTTCACTACCTAACCAAAGTAACATTTTTAGACGGCACCATAAAATTAGTTACAAGTATAATACCAAAGCCTCAGTAAATCAGCATAGATAAATGCTTCTCTAGCTCCTCTAACTTCAGGTGCTTAGGTATGGAAGGTCCCTATATGTCTTGATCATAGTCAACCACCCGGGCCAGCAACTGCAGCCAAACTAGTTTCAGTGCGTACGTGCTTTATACACAGAGCCAGTTGGAGAATTGCTGGGAACATCCCCCTTGTCTCTGTCTCTTCTGATTTTCTTTTTTTTCTTTCCTTGTTATCTCTGACATTCTCTTTTAGTCTCTTCTTATCCTTTTTCCCTACTTTCCTCCTATAGAACTTATTACACTATCTACCCAATTTGTTACTCTTTTCCTGTTATCTGCCAAAGCATTTCTATCATGTTAATGCTGTAAGCTCTCTCAGAAATACATGTGGGAATTTTTCCTTTCAGGGAAAAAGTTGATTCTGTATTTCTACACATACTCACATTTTAAAAGTTTGGCATGTTTTGTCATGTTTCTTAAATAGGGTTATTAAAGGATACTTACATTAAATAGGTGTCATATTTGAGGTTTTTATACAATATGAAGGAGAGTTAGGAAACAAAGTAATTATAAATTTTTATGTTGATAGTTGCACAGTTGCCTTAGAATTATGTATTTCACAAAGATTGCTTTCTTGCCTAGGAATACCTTAACTGTTCTCTCCTGGAGAAGGAACCAAGTTTCTGATTCATAAATCAGAGACGTTCTATTTTACAAATGTTCTTAAAAACCCCAAAATCCTACAGTTAGAGGTTTATTTTTAAAAAAAGAAAATTAAAAAATCCCTGTCTAACAATGTATTCTGGGCTTTAGAATGTCAGTTGTTTTTTACCTTGCTAAGTACTTATTCCTCCATCTATTTAAGTCAGTAAAAAACTCCCCGTTGACTTCAGTGGTGCAGTTTCAAGCTTTGTTGATGAGAAAGTGCTATCTACACATGATGAACAGTGCTGACAGCCAAGCCATAAAGGAGTAAGTAACTGCTACAGAAGGAACAAAACAAAAAGTATACTTTTTTTCTCCCATGCTAAATTTCCATTTCTTTTGGGGGCTTTATTTATATTCCGAGGAATTTATAAAAGTGCATTCAGGTAGCTGAGAACACCTTCTGTAAGGTTGCATTTTCAGAAAGAGCTGAAATAACACATCGCCATAATGTCTTCCTCCTGCCCGTTTAAAAGGTTCTGAGTTTCAGTTACAGATACTTTGACCAGTACATTATTTCTTGATCAAGGATCTTGTTTCTACAGGTGCTTCAGATAGTACTATAGGTTTCCTGGAGACTTTGGATGCAATATATTCTGCAGTGTTCATTCATCATTCACTTGGAAAAAAAAGTGTTTGGTGCATTCTTGCTGCCATTTCTAGTTCTGGAGCGAGTAGATTAAAGAGCATTTTGCATATTTTGTAATGTAATATAATGCATAATATTCTCTGCAAATAGTGATAGCTACCAATTTACATTCCTTGTTGAGAAATTTTATGTATGTGTAAATGTATGTATGAGACCCAATACATGCTTGTGTGTGTGCGTGCGTGCAGTAAAGAGCTTTATGTTGACACGATTGCACAATAATAATACCTAGTTATTGTATAGTGCTTTGTATCAGTAGAACTCACAGCGATTTACAAGGATGGTCTGTATGTTGCTCCAGTTACCTGCAGTATTCCTGAGTGGCAAAATCATGACTGAGCAATGCAGATCATTCCACATTAACGCCAATAAAACCTTACACCACATCATCATGTACTTTGTATATGCCACATGTTACAGAAAGCTATTAGAAAACTTCTAAAGTTTTAAAAGATATTATTGGTACTGTTTTGTGTTTTCCTCCAAATTTTGTTACCATGAGTCCAAACTATATATATATCATTTTCAAGAAGCCATAAAAACTCAAAAGGAGACCTAAAGAAACTAGGTGCAGTTCTCAGCTGAAGGGACATCTGTAATGTGGGGGATGTGAGAGGAATAAAGGTCAACTCTTAGTGAAAAGGAATTAATAGCTTGTTGGATGCATGTGCGGAGGGGAGAAAGCAGTTAAAAATGGAAGGAATACATGAACTTGTGCTGTAGAATAAGTGCTAGTATATTGTATTTTCCACATTTTACTGCAGTTTTATATTTTGGGGTATTTCCTGATGGTTGTCATTCATCTTCCCCTCTTTGCTCCAAATTGTAGTACTGCTTCTCTAAATTAGTGGTCAAGGAACGGCAACCTAGAGAAGCCAGGAAGCAGATTCATATTTCCTATCTTTTACTGCCTTCATCACCAGTATATTTTGCCTGCCTGGGGTAGAAATAGACCATAAGAGCTGTCCTTTGTTTCAGCAAGGAATTCAAGAATGGTGTTGCTTTTTTTTTTTTTTTTTAAAGGGTGATGCAATTTATCACTTTCATCTTTTCTAGAAGATGAAAATCTTACATCTTGGATTTTCTTCTGTGTTTTAATTTTTTTTTTTTAAGAATTTGAAGCAATTCTTTATTTGTGGATTCTTCCACTGCATGGTCAAGCCAATTAATATGTTTTCATTTTTAACTATTTTCAAATTGAAATAATAAAGTGAATCCTCACTCATTTGCAGCTGTTTGTATAGATTGTGTGATCATATCATAATTTGTCTTTGTAGTGGATGATACTGGGAAGATAGAACATGAAGGTTCTGCTGAAATTACTATGGAAGCAGAGTCAGAAAGTGATCCATGTAAAGTGGACAGTATTTGTCCAGAAGTCATCAAAGTCTATATCTTCAAAGCTGATCCCGGAGAAGATGATTTAGGTAAAGCAATGTGGTCATTTTAGAATACTCTAACCTGACTTCTAAAATCCTGTATGTTCTAAGACTGTGGTTTCTTTCAACTCATTTGTGAAGAGCCATGCATTCTAGATGTTAAAGAATATACACATTTATTTTTCAGTTTAGAATTAATTTGGTAGAGATGTACATTTAAAAAAAATCTACTTTTACTCTAATCTTTTTAATTAGGAAGCACAGTAGACATTGTGGAGAGTGAACCTGAGAATGATCACGGAGTGGGACTACTTGATCAAAACAGCAGTGTTCGTATTCCAAGGGAAAAAATGGTTTACATGACCGTAAATGATTCTCAGCATGAAGATGAAGATTTAAGTAAGTAGGTGGCCTTTATTTGGGAACTGGGTTTTTATTTTCAGTGGTGTGAAGTTAAGACTAAACAACATTAATAATAATTTCTTTTTCTGTTAGATGTTGCAGAAATTGCAGATGAGGTTTACATGGAAGTAATTGTAGGGGAGGAAGATGCAGCAGTGGCCCATGAACAGCAAATAGATGATTCTGAAATCAAAACTTTTATGCCCATAGCTTGGGCAGCAGCTTATGGTAAGATCATGTGTAGGCACTTCTTCAAGACTGGCCTTAATGGTAACAAAGTATCTGCAAAAGCATTTACATTCAGCATATCTCCTTGGCATTATGTTTCCTAAAGTTCAAAAATGCTGTCAGCAATAAAGCTAAACAGATTTCTGAAAAGGAAAATGGAAAGTATAAAGCAAATTTCTTCTTATTTCCATTTTAATAGACATTTCCTTCATATAAATAATGTAAAAGGTAGTATAGTAAGAAGCACACAGGTGAAAAATGGTATTTTGAGTACCTCTAGCCTTCACAGTTTTGGGGTATAATAAAGGCCGGCTCGGGAATAGAGAGATGAATATTTTTGTCAGCTGTGGCAGCTGGGGTCGGGGGGTTACGTAGGATTCACTTAAATCTTAGCTGAGATTTTACTACATGACTTTATTTTGGAGTGCCTGGATGGGTGAATAACTGTGTAATCTGGTACTTGGAAAATGAAATAATTTTAAAAACAAGCAGGAAGGGGACATTTTGTGTGCTCTTCATTTAAATGATCTCAGAGACCTTGGGTACAACTCAAAGTTGCTTTCCAATATTTCAGAATTGTTATTCTTGTTAATTGGTATATGGGCACTAGTTGACACCTAAACTAACTTTCCTCCTTGTTGGAATAGATCATTTATGATAAAGAAGCACCCAGGTACTCCATTAAGATCAGGGCCCTGAATGCTAGGGTGCTGTCCAAACACATAAGAGAGAGTCCCTGACCCAAAAGGTTTTCAGTATAATTTAAGATAAATTATGTGTCATTTAGAAAAAAATCTCTCTTCTGGACACCTATCTGTCCATTATTAGTTAAAAGTTTCACATAGTCATCACAGTTGAAGTGAGAGTTGAGGAGGGATTTAAAGAACAACAGGGTAATGACTGTACACATTAATTTAGAGATGGCAATTGAGTCTGGCATTATTAGGAGCCTGGAAGAGATGAGGTGTGAGGAGTAACACAATAAGATAGAGAGTGGGTAAGTGGGTAGGAAGGACTTTTAAAAGATGAGAAGAAACTTAAATTTCTTATGGAAAAGAAGCTAATAGATGTACTCAAAAGAGATGGGGCGATATGGACTGAATCTGACACGATTTGTTGAGGACTTGAGTGGATTGAAGTGGATTTTCCAGGATACAAAAAGAGGATGTTGCATTAGTCAAGAAAGATGATGATTAAGGCTTGGATGAGTGTTTGTTGTGTGGACACAAAAAATTCTAGACCTTCTAAAAATGTTTTAGAGGAAGAGCAGCAAGATCTGAACATGTTTTGGATGTGTGGAGCTAGAGAGAGAGTGGAATAAAAGATGACATCTAGGTTACGGGTCTAAGTGACATGGAACATAGTGGTGTTGTCAGCAGCGACAGAGAAAATGGGTAAACTAAATGCTGAAGAAATGATTGGAAAAGATGAAGAAAACCGGGGGTGCGGTGAGGGGGGTGGCGGCATGAAAGGCAAGGAGAAAACTGTCAAGGAGAATATCTGTTAAAGAGTGCTAAGAGATCAGGGAGGAGAAGGATGGAGTTGAGGCTTTAGACTTGACTGTTTAAAAAGTTCATGCAATACCTCAGTAAGCACATTTTCAACAGAGCAGAAAAGGGAAAAAGCTAAATTGGAGGGGATTCAGAATGGAGTTTGAAGAAAAACTCAAGGCAACAGTTGTAGACAGTTCATTCAGTGTGTCTTAAGGATGAAGGAAAAAAAGAGAGGAAAGTAGTTGGAAAAAGAGGTGAGACTTCTAAAGAGGAGGTTTTTTAGAATGTGGGAGGCAGTAGTGTGCTTGTATTAAGGATGAGAATCTGATGGGAGAGGTGAGACGGGAGCAGGAGAAGTCATGTGGCTTGGATGGCATGGGTGTCGCTGGGGCAAGTGGAAGGGAGTTTAGAGGAGATCAGATAAGAAACCTAAAATCAATGAAAGAGGCAAAGGAGGAGAGAGTGAGGGAGGTAAAGTTACTAGGGAGGTTTATTATTTTTCTGCTGCACTGTGACAAAATCCAGTCATACTGCTGCTTTCCATTCTAGGGAAAACACCTGTATTTGAGAACATTTAGGTCCCACTTTGTCATGTCATAATATGGAAGGACCCTTGTGTACATACCTTGTGTATTTTTAATTGGTGTCATGTGTTAAAGTGGTTTTCAGTTCCAAAATTATCCATGTCACCTGCCGCACAGACTCTTCACCACTTTCTCTGGCTTCCCTCAGCTGACACGTGAAGTTCAGAATCCTCAGATTCTAAATGAGTCTCTTCCTGCCTACATTTTTTTATCTCATTCATTCCTACACACCCACTTCAACTCTCTAGTTTGGTGTCTAGCTGCTGTTTTGTAACCTCCTCCTGTTCTTGTCTTCATGCTTTCTTATCTGCTACCCTTTTCAACTTGAACTGCCTCCCACTTCTGGAGCTTGAAGAGGCCACTCTTCTTGAGACCACTCCTTAAAGCTTACATATTCCTCAAAACCTTATCAGTATTAAACAGTCAATAAAAGATGTGTTTTTAAATAGAAAACAAGTACCTTAATTATTTCACTTTGAGTTAAACCCATTATCTGGTGAGTTATATATCATCTTGGCACTATTTGTATATTTAGAATGTAAGCTCCTTGGGGCAAGGATGGTATTTTTCTCTTTGTTTTATACAATGCTGAGTTCATTGTTCACTCTCCCAAAAATGTATTTGTACATGGTCAAATCTCCATATTTGCAAAGTGTGTGAGATGCATGTATTCATGTTGTCCTGATTCTTATGAAACTCTGTGGCACGTTCAGAGATGACTCCCAAATTTATGGTTCAGTCCTGCAAAATTTCTGCATATAGAACTTCTATTATCATCAAATCAAGTGAGTTGGCTTTAACTGAATGTCCATTCCCATGTAGAGGTCTTAGAGGATTGAACCCTAATGGAATAATGGACCTCAAGATAAATAGTCTGACTTATGCATGTTCCCTGAGTTTAGAAATTCTTTGTATCGAATTACTAACCAGAAATGTATGACAAAATCTTTTCTTAAAATGCAGTGTTGAGATTATAAAAAGAAAAGCTTTTGTGAAATAGACTTCCATTTTCTTCTGTAAACTGCATTGGATTTGAATCCAGATTGTTACACATACAAATCCCTTACCTGCACTGCTTGCTTATAGTCAGTTACTCAGCTGTTTTAGTCCTAGATTTTGTCATATACTGAGAAGAGTGCTTGTGGAGCAATTAATTTTAATGGCCTTTTAGTTTAACAATACCACCATTGTTTAGTTAAAACGTATCAAGTTATCTCTTGCCTATTTTTCATTTATCATTATAGTTTCTATAGTCCAGATAATCTTTAGAGTGATGATGGTAAGTAATTTTAATCTATTTTATTAGGTAATAATACTGAGGGGATTGAAAGCCGGAATGGCACTGCAAGTGCTCTGTTGCACATAGATGATTCTGCTGGACTTGGGAGACTAGCTAAACAAAAACCAAAGAAAAGGAGGAGACCTGAATCCAGGCAATATCAAACTGGTGAGTACTTAGATGCTTAGGTATTTTAGTGATAGGACCATAAAAATACCTTGATGGAGACATATGGAGGATACTCATAAATAAACAAGAGTCCTATGGCACCTTAAAGACTAACAAATTTTGCGGGCATAACCCACTTTGTTGCAGCCCATGAAAGCTTATGTCCGAAGAAATTTGTTAGTCTTTAAGGTGCCACAGGACTCTCATTGTTTTTGCTGTGTACAAACTAACACAGCTACCCTGCTGGAATGTGTCATAAATAAATGTGTATTGCCATTGAGGCCTTGAAGACACAACATTCTATAGAGAGAATATGATTATTTTGCTTCTCTGATTTGTTGGCAAGATGTTCAATTCACATACCCAACTTGTATTTTCTTTCTAAAATTTGGAAATAAAAATGTTAGGGAAACATAACTTCACAGCTTCCAGTGGAAGTGAACCCTTCTCGGCCAAAATGAAAGCAATAGTGTGATAAAAGGTAAATTCTTATACATTTAACTTGCTATACAGATTTGAATAGACTAGAGTATGCAGGCTTTATCAAAAGCAATTCTTGGCCAAATAAAATATTGCTATAAATGGCACTTGTTTAAAAAGCTGATTGTCTTTTTTTGGTATATACAATAAACTGAATATAGTTAATTATGTCATTTAATTTAACAATTAACTAAAAGCATATGAATATCATACATTACTTTATCTGATACACATTTTGTACATGTTCTCTCATGTCTTTTAATATTACTTCAGTTTTGAAATAAGTTGACCGAACTCTCTTTTTAAAATCTTTACTTGAAACCACAATAGAAGCTGCTTTGGGTTGATATTAGTGGGCTTCTGTCTTCACTGAATAATTTCTTTATTTCATTGTCTGATAAAAATAAAAAGGACACCTCTCCATTTCTTTAGGTGTCCTTGACTTAAAATGCAAATATCAAAATGCCTTTCTGTTTTAACTGAACTGCAGCAGTTTCATATCATGTAGCTCCCAAGCAGCAAACCAGGCATATTAATGGTGGAAATAATTCTTCCTTTTGTGCTACCACCAACTGCCCTGATGATTTTTCCCTATTTGGAGGAAAATGTGCTTCACAGAGTGCCCAGAAGGTAATCAGATTCAGGCAAATATGGGACTAAGCTGAGGGAATGAGTTCCAAAACTGAGGAACCCTCACATAAAATGTTCTCCCATTGACTCACTCCCATTCATACCAAGAGGACTCTAGCTTGACCATCTCTGCTGCTTGTAACCCTGACATATAACATGAGGAGGGAGGTAGTTTCTCAGGTAAGTGGGTCCTAGACTATTTAATGCAGTTCATGGGGCACTGAGGTAATATGCTCACAGGGCAATGTTCCACTTAACAAGTGAGCTGGTGAATTCTGGAGCAACTTCAGTCGCTAGGTGGGTTTAATGTAGGGGTCTCAAACATGCGGCCAGCGGAATTACCTCTTGCGGCTCGTGGCGAGACCTGGAATTCAGGGGCTCCCAACCCCTGGTCCGTGGGCCAAAAGTGGCCCATGGGGCTTTTCAAGCACCCAGTGCCCCTGCGGGCTGGGAGCCGGCAGCCAGACTGCGGCCACCTGCCTCCCACCCGGGGTCCTGCCGCCAACCGAACTGAGCTAGGCGCCGTCGGCAGTGCTTCCGGGCCACGCTACTCCCCCTGTCTCCCTCCACGCTCCTTGGAGCGTCAGCAGCCACTGCCGGGGAAGAGCCAACTGCTGCCTGGGAGCTGTGCCACTCAGCAGAGAGCCCTGCCCTGCAGTGGCGGGGGAGCACGGCAGGTCAGGCAGCTGGAGCAGGCCATGGACTCAGCTCCTGGGTCCAGGGCAGGGCTCGGGTGCGGGGACTCAAAGGAGGGCGGCCTGGGGGTGTGGAGAGGGTTCACTGGTGAGATCTGCGCTGGGGGGGAGGTGTGGCTCCATGGGGTCCCTGTGGGGGACTCTGCCTGTCTCCTGCCTGGTCCCGGCATGCAGCTAGGAGCCAAGCTGCGGCTACTTACGTCCCCTCCGGCCTTGGGTATACCATGCAGCCTTTTTTTAAAAAAACCTTTTAAAACAATTTAATTTTATTTAAAAACCTAAAATCCTTAAAAAAATTAATTTCAATTAAATATAAGTCAAATTCAATTAATCAAACCATAATTAATTAATTTTAATTAAAATCAATTTGAATTCAATTAATTAAATTTTAATTAAATACACTTGTGGTCCTTCAGGGTTTTAAAAATTATATTTTTGGCCATCAAGCCAAAAACAGGTTGGGAATCACTCATTTATAATATAAAATTTTAAGTGTGTTTATTTGCTTACTCTTTGTCTTTCTGATGATACTGCCATCTTGAATGGACGTAGGTCTTAAAAGTACAGTAAATGTGTTTTGTTCATGCAAGGGTAATGGCAATGTTCGGAAGTACATATATATGTGAACAGTTCTTCTCTTCCATGAAAATGAACAAATCTTTGTTAAGGTCAAGGCTCATTTATGAACATTTGCAAGCAACACTGAGATAGGTTTGATATCCTAAGACGAAACCAAATATTGATGCTCTGGTTGGTACAAAACGCTACCAGCAAAGTGGCAAAAAATTAAATGACTTTCAAAATTAGCACTGACGTTTTATGTTAGTTTCAAAACAGTTAATAAATTGACTTTTAATAGCATACTATATTACTTTTCATTGTTTACTATACTTTTTTATCATTGTATGAAAAGGTTTCGGTGACGCGGCCTTCGGGCCAATATCGTAGTCCTCATGTGGCCCTCGTGGTGATTTGAGTTTGAGACCCCTGGTTTAATGTGTAAACCTATGTAGATGTCATTACAGTAGTATAATCTTGAGAAGAAAAAGACATGGATGACACTTGTAAGATCTGTTTCTGAATGATTGCTAATTTCTTGCCATGCGTATATGAAAAATATTCATTGTGTCCATTGCTGCTACCTGATCTCAAAGCAAACTTAATGTACAGTATATTATAGAAAATATCTTATATAGGAGTGTGAGAGTTATGAATAGGCTTCATTCATTTAGTTAAAAAATAAAACTTTGAAATCTGGTATCTTAGGGGAAGCATAAATAAGTTGCTGTGTGAGGTTGTTTCATTGGCTTACAGAAGTTGTCCCATAATATAAATTTTTCCATCTTTGATTAAAACGTACAGATTCAATTAAGAAAATTTGGGGAAAATGTTGAATAAACTGTGATCTCTGACATGTTAAATTATTCCTTATCGCGTCTCTGCAAATTTCTTTCACGTAGTTTGTGTGACATTGATTTGTTGACTGTAAAGATGCTTGTCTCTCTGGATGTTTCATACTTGACAGTACTGCCAAAATCAGAAATTTTGAGTCTTCAGTTGTTAGTGTTGGGAATTTCTGACTGAGTGATACAGAGCTAGTGTAGAAAAGTAGCTAAAGTGAACTTAGTAAGATAAACGGAAGTAACTCAGATTTATTGAACAGTTCAATAAATCCAAGTGAGTTACTTCCATTTATGTTATTAAGTTCACTTTACTTTTCTATACTAACCCTATATCATTCATATCACTCATTGTTATGTTAATGATGATTTGAAGTATAATGTTAGATGGTGAATTTCATTATATTTTTTTGTTTATTTTCAGCAATAATCATCGGCCCTGATGGTCATCCTTTGACTGTCTATCCTTGCATGATTTGTGGCAAGAAGTTTAAATCCAGAGGTTTCTTGAAAAGGCACATGAAAAACCACCCAGAACACCTTCTTACTAAGAAGAAATACAGATGTACGGACTGTGATTACACTACCAATAAAAAAATAAGTTTACATAACCATCTGGAGAGTCACAAGCTGACTAACAAAACAGAAAAGCTTATTGAATGTGATGAGTGTGGGAAGAGCTTCTCTCATGCAGGAGCTTTATTTACTCACAAGATGGTGCATAGGGACAAAGGAGCCAACAAAATGCATAAGTGCAAATTCTGTGATTATGAGACAGCGGAACAAGGGTTACTGAGTCGTCATCTTTTGGCAGTCCACAGCAAGAACTTTCCTCACATTTGTGTAGAGTGTGGCAAGGGGTTTCGTCATCCGTCGGAGCTCAAGAAGCACATGCGAATCCATACTGGTGAAAAGCCATACGAGTGCCAGTATTGTGATTACAGGTCTGCTGACTCCTCTAACTTGAAAACTCACGTAAAGACTAAACACAGTAAGGAAATGCCATTCAAGTGTGATATTTGTTTTCAGACTTTTTCGGATACCAAAGAGCTGCAGCAGCATATACTTATGCATCAAGAAAGCAAAACACATCAGTGTTTGCATTGTGACCACAAGAGCTCAAACTCAAGTGATTTGAAACGACACATAATTTCAGTTCACACAAAGGAATACCCTCATAAGTGTGACATGTGTGATAAAGGTTTTCATAGGCCATCAGAACTGAAAAAACATGTGGCTGCCCACAAGGGTAAAAAATTGCACCAGTGCAGACATTGTGACTTTAAGATTGCGGATCCGTTTATTCTAAGTCGTCACATTCTCTCAGTTCACACAAAGGATCTTCCATTCAGGTGTAAGAGATGTAGAAAGGGGTTTAGACAACAAAATGAGCTAAAAAAACACATGAAAACACACAGTGGCAGGAAAGTTTATCAATGTGAGTACTGTGAGTATAGCACTACAGATGCCTCAGGCTTCAAACGGCATGTAATTTCCATTCATACAAAAGACTATCCTCACCGTTGTGAGTACTGCAAGAAAGGTTTCCGAAGGCCTTCAGAGAAGAACCAGCACATTATGCGGCATCATAAAGATGTTGGGTTGCCTTAAAGTCTCTTTTACAGACTTATGGCTTGGAGTTGTAAAGAATATTGCTTTTCAGTCTGTCAGCTTATTTTAAAGCCAATCACCTATGATCACAAAAAAACAAAATACTGTGCTTTGATTTATTGCTGTATACAAATAGGATTATTGCTTCTAGTTGACTTTTATACATTTTGTTCAATAGCGTGTTCTGAATTCTCTTCAGTTTGTTTAATAAATGAGGAAAAGAGGGCAACAATAAAGTTGCATTTAATAAAGTAAACCCTGACTCATCCTGAATTTTTCAGCTTTAGCTTATTTAAACATTTATCTTACTGACCATGTTGGTACTAACAGTGTCCATGTTAATGCAGTTTTGTTGTGAATTTTAAAATATTTTAAATTTTCTCTTGACAAAATTGTCAGAAATGTATAAAATAACATGGGGAATTTGAATGTCAAGAATAATGTTCTTAGGGCCCAACTATCTGTTTTGTTCAACATATACAGAACTTATGACAAATTAAAAACTTTACATTTGAGCAGTGATATTTAGTATTACTGAATAAAAATACATTTTGCATTTTTATTCAGGTTTCCTTTACAAAGGTTCTCATTCCTTCCTTTATATTAAGTAAAAATGATGGTTGGGGGCATTTTTTCAAAGCTTACACTTTTTGGAATAAGAATTTGTTCATAAGTATTATGTTTATTACTCAGTGCTTCTTTGTCTTTGAATGGTTATGTATCACAAAAGAGTTTTGGTTTTCTTAACTTTCTGCTGACTAACACTGAAAACATAAAATATAGATGTTCCACTGGATGTCTGGATAGGCTGCAACTTCTTACATGCATAGCCAAGTGTACCCCCAAATTGAGTATGATTTTATGTATTACACATGAAAAAACAGTATTTGAGTCAAATAATCACATTTTTACTGGGAATTACTTCAGTTTTATTCTGAAGTCCAACAGACAGACAATTTTGCAAATACATTCTTTAGAAAGAGAATTTCAGGTAGGAAGTAGGAGCAGATGATTTTTTAAGGAACAGACATCCTACTTTCATGCAAATCTCCTTAATAAAAATAATTTATGACAGAGGCAGAACTGTTTCTAAATAGAATGTTTCTCATGAGCCATCAGCAGCTGTGCTAAATGCTGTTTATTAAATAATTAGTATCCAGAATTAACTCATTTTTTCTAGTCTGTTTATAAACAAATGGGAGAGGGGGAGTATTACAATTGTATGTATTTTTACCACCTGAAGTCTATTACTTAGAAAAAGTTGCAGTGTAATATTGGTTGCTAATTGCTGTATAAATATGGAAAATACAAAGTCATGTATCTTGAAACAACAAAGGTAAAACAAACTGAATTGCTTAATTACAAGTCATGTTCTAGGGCCTGATCCTGCATTCTTTATTCAGACGCACACTGAAGTCAGTAGGTCACTGAGAAAGGATTGCAGGATGTGACCCCAAATGATTATAGGGTTAGGACAGATTCTGCATGATCTTTAACGGGACTATTCACTGGGAGGAAGGGATGCAGAAGTTGGCGCTCAGTCCTTAATCTGGCCCGTTGTGAGTTTCCTCTTTTAGAAGTTTATGTTCTAAATCTTCACTATCTTGTTTCATATTGAGACCTGCAGCTATTGCTCAGACAGTCCGTATATTTTATTCCATGTGTAAACATTTGAGGTTAACTTGAACTTGTCTTTTCAGGAAAGGCTAATGCTTTCTAATGCTGTTTTTCTCAAAATTTGTGATGTCTGGTTAATAGTGCCACCACATGTGCTGATCCAGTGCTAGATTGGCTAATAATAAAGAGGTCCTGATACTTTAATATGTAACCAGTACTTGACTTCAGTGGAAATCTATGTGGTTACAGCAGTCTACTTGCAAACTGTATATTGTAGGATCAGGTCCATAGTGCGTGAAAACTTTGTGTAGATTTTCCATTGAAATCTTGCAAAATGTCTTTGTTCAGATTGTTTTTTACCTTAAGCATTTTGCAAGTGGAAACCTGAAACCTCTATAAATTCCACATACATTCCCACAATATCATTGAGAAGTTCTAGCCATTTTGAACTATACATTTTTAAATAAGCTGAAAGACATAGAACACAAACACTTTACACACTTTATTTCTCTTAGGAAGTCTGGAATCATATACACTTTTTTAAAGCACAATGCTGAAACCTTTTTTTAAAGGAGTAATTAAGGGTTTGGTCAAGTGGATTTTGTAAAATGTATTTGTCTGTATAAAGAGAAAATGAAATTGTAGTTATTGTTAATGTACTGACATAAGTTACAGGCTAGTTTTAATTCTTAAATAATTTGATTAGCTATTCTATAAAGTGGATGTTTCAGTTAAATGTTTTAAAAAGGTACAGATTTTTACAAGGACATAATATAAATTATTGTTCTGTAGAAATGCCCTGTTAAATATTGTATGTCCCTCCCTCTGTACACTTTGTAAAAAGAAAAAGAAAAAACAAAATACATAGAATCATATAGGGATGTGTGACATTATTGTAATTGTGTACTTGATAATAACGTGAAAAAATAAAAATCAGAATATTTTCTTGTTAATGAACGTTTAGTTTACTTGATTCCAGTGCTAAGATAATATAATTTAATGATACAAATTTTAGAAAATGTAATTAGCTTAGCATAAGGGCTAATTTTTATTTCCCCATTTCTCAACTCTTGTGCACTATAGGATAAAAAGTTTTTAAATGCTTTGCGTTCTATGAAGCAAATAGAATGACTGACTGATCCTTCAGTCTAGGGCATTTGACCTTTTCTTATATCTAGATTGCAAGTACGTTGAGACCCTAACAGGGCAGGTCCTCTGAATTCAATTCTGTTTCCTTGAAGTTAAAATGATTGATTTAAACTGTTTTTATAATGTCAGCCTGCTCCAACAAAGTGGTATAGTATTAAGTGCAGCTTTGCTACAATATTCAGACAATGGATCATTCTTGTTTTGTTATATTCCAGAATAAACAGCATTTTCAGCTATCATAATTAAACTAAATGAATCATATGCAAATAACATTTAGGTTACAGAGAAGGTAAGAAACACACCTATGTTCTGTCTAGGACCCCAGTGGATAATAATCAAAATGTCAAAACAATTTAACCTAGTGCCCTTAACAGGACTCTTTCTGATGGATGACTGTGTATAGGTGAGTTGACGGAGATCTAAGCAATTGCCCTGGCCATCGCAGGAAGAAAATCCAAGACACCGGGAATGTGGTTTAACTAGGCTGCAGCTTTATTAAGTAACATATTTGGGAACTAGCCAGCAATAACCCATCCAACTCAGGTCACCCTGTGTTATGCCTTCAACCTGTCATCAGCTCTCTATGCCTCTATTCCATTAGGTGAGTACCTGGGGGGAATTATTTGGGGAATTAGGGACCCCTTTTAACCTGGGCCCAACAGCATTGCTGGGACTCCATCATCTTCCCATTGTACAGGGTTAAGGAAGTGAGAAGGAGATAATTGTCTCATTGTACCAGACATTAGGAGACCCACCTAATTCCCCGTCTTGAAGAGATGCCTTCTAGACAGCTTCCAGTGCTGGTTTTCCAGGGAACTCAACCCCCACTGAATGAGTACACAAGGAGGCACCAGCTATTTCCTTGACTGCTTCCCTGCATCCAGACTGTTAATAATGCCCAGAATCATACTCATTTTTCAGTTGAAGTACATCATCTTTTTCCTTGAATAACAGGCAGTTTTGTGATAAGCAGTCGTCATCCTTACCCACACATGTAATTTAGCTAGTAGCTGATTTACCCCTCTCGGCTTTGTCCTGCATAAAGACCAGATGACTCTCCTTCCTCTACGGTGGCATCTCTGACCAGGTGCCACCTGTAGTTGGCTCCATTTCCTAATCTTTGTCCTAAATCCTTTACTAAATCCCCAAAGAGTTTCCCTTCCCCACAAGGTGGACAGTGACTCATTCACATGGCCTTTCCCTCTCTGCCCAGCAAGTGTAAGAGGGGCATCTGCTATCTCCAGAACATGCTCCTCCATTCAGGCCAACTCAGAGCTGCCTCACTGCTGGAGCCCAGCTGTGAACGTTCAGGGGAACTGGCAATGCACTGAGGGATAAATGCACAGTACTGTGCCCACATACCTAGCCACCAGCTTCTGTGATCTGTTTTCTTGATCCCAAAGATGTAAATGGGAAAAAATTAGCACATTTATACCATGGAATTATCATCCCTATCAGGGGGGTCTCCATACCCCTCTCTGCATTCAGATGCCATTCTTGATAGATTCATAGATTTTTTTTTTTATTTTTTTTTTAAGCTCAAAGGGACCGGTATGCTCATCTAGTCTGACCTACACAATGCTGGCCCCAGAACCTTCTGCTCACTCCTGCAATAGACACCTAACTTATGACTGAGATAGAGAAGTCCCCAAATCATGGTTTAACGACTTTGAGGTACAGAGAAACCACCAGCAAATGACCCCTCCCCATGCTGCAGGGGAAGTCAATACCCCCCAGGATTCCTGTCAGTCTGCCCTGAGGGAAAATACCTGACCCCATATATGGTACACAGCTAATCCCTGAGCATAGGGGCAAGACTCACCAGCCAGACACCCCAAAAAAGAATTCCCTGCACCACTCAGAACCCACCACATCTAACATCCCATCACAACCATTGGCATATTTATCACTAGTGGTCAAAGATCAGTTAATTGCCAAATTAGGCCATCCCATCATAACATCTCCTCCATAAATTTATCCAGCTCAGTTTTGAAACCAGCTAGGTAGCTGGAGCCATGAGGCTCCCATTCCAAGCTGTGCTGGTGGTCTAGTCAATCCAATCCTGAAAGAATGGGATTTTAATTCATTCGGAGAACCTCAAAAATATGTGCCCTTCTATATTAGCATGAACCAAAGTTTCTTTTTCCAACGTAACTTCCTGTGAAGAAAGAATGGCCAGACATAAACAGGTTTCTGCCCTTGACTTGTCTGTACAGCCTTCACTAGTTCAATTCCAGACTCTCTAAACTCTGACAGCAATACAAACAAGGAGTCCTGTGGCACTTTTAAAGACTAACAAATTTATTTATTGCGTGAGCTTTTGTGGGAGAAAATCCCACTTTGTCAGACACTTGGCCACAGGACTTGTTTATTTGCTGAATTAGACTAAGAGGGCTACCCCTTTGGAACTTGTCAACAAGGCTCTGGTAGTAATATAATTCACCTGTCTTTTGACACTCAGGGTGTAATCCACAAAAGGTAGTTAGGCATTCCAGTGTCTTCCTTTCAGGTGCCCTATTGCCTACTGGAATCTACAACCCTGAGTTAGATGCCCAGACTCCTTACGTAAAGGGATAACTTGTACACCTGAAAATGGGATTCACAAAAGACAGTAAAGTGAGCAAGGAGCTGCCTAATTTAGCCAGTAGAAAATTCTGTTGAGAGGAGCCTGACCTAGGCCCCACCTCTCAAACTGAGTTAGGTGGACATCTTCTTCCACTTATAATTCACAAACATATGCTTTCTCCTGGAGTTTCTGCCCTAAACACCTGTGGACTATGGGGCATTCTTGGCAGGTTTCTCTCAGTCTCTCCTCTTGAGGCTGTTCCATTTTGTATAGATAATTAAATAGGGGAACAGGTTGAAACCTGGGTCTCCTATGTCCATGGGAAGTGCCCCAGCCCCAAGCTAAGAGGTTTTTCTCATGTATGCTCTATCTAGTCTAATGACTAGTGCAAATAAATTGGAACAGCTTCAACAGCTGAGCAGAAAGAAGCCAGTGTGACACAGTGGTTAGGGCGCCCCCCTGGAACACAGAAAACAAGTTAAAATTCTTACTTCACATCAGATCAAAGGGGATTTGAACATGAGTTTCTCACAGCTTGCATTAGTGCTCTATGCATGGGAAGGATCATACAGAAAAGGACCTTTGACCCCACCACAACTTTGAGTAGGGCCCAAGCTGGTGAGCATGCTTATCAGATCGCTGAGATCGGGGGAGCAAATGCCTAGTTTGAGGATCCCATCAGGACTTAGGCATGAGCTGGGTGCTTGGCATCAGGACTGAGTTGGCTTGCAGGCCCACCAGCAGAAATATAGGGAGTGTATCAACAGAAACAGATGCACTTAGGGAATTAAGGTGCCTACAAGGATAGGCAGGAGCTGAAGGTGGTGGTTTTGAGGATCTAAATTTTGGCTTTGTGGTTCTAGCCCTCATTTTCATCTCTTCTCCCCATACAGTCCTTTTTTTAAATTCCAAAACTATATCTCAGTCCTCCCTGGCTGCCCCCTTAACAGCTTGGCTAGAGACCACCCGTCCAATGGCCTAATTAAAACCCACTCCTAGGCAATGCCTAAAAAGTGTGCTGCATAATAAAAAAACCCCAGTAGCATATGATGCCAGTCCACACCATACCACCACAGATGGTGTGCAGTGTGGAGATAAGTCAAAAGCTGAGAGAGGCTGCACACCTGGTCTTAATTAGAGCTGGGGAAATTCCTCAACACGCACCAGACTGTTCATGGGACCAGTTGCTTTGAACTGAGGCACCACCAGAGGCAGCATTAGCCTATCTGGGGCCCTAGGCAAAGGCCCATAACAGGGCCTCCTTCGGGCTCCCAGCCGCCACCCCACTGAGGGCCCTGAAACCTCCCCCTGTGGCCCTGGTGCCATGCCAGGGCTCCCAATTCCCCCACTGCCATCCCTATGGAGGGCGAGCAGGCTTCCCCCCCTGCTGCTGTGGGGCCCCCCACTGCCTTCAGCAGCGAAGGCAGGGGGCGGAAGTGCAGAGCTGGGCCCGAGGGGGGAGCAGCCAGCCCAGAGGCAGGGCAGAAGTGTGGAGCCCGGCCTCTCGGCCAGATGGGCCTGCCCCCCCCATGCTGATTGGCCCTGGGCCCCGTCCTCCCACAGGGATACCCTTACCTTGCCCCTCCTCCTCCTGCCGCTGGCCCCCACTGCCCGCCATGTGTTCCGCAGTGCAGGACAGCAGGCAGATGCAGCTTTTGGATTAGGTGTAGGGGCACCTCACTGCTCAGGGCCACCTGCTTCACCTACCCCAAAAGCCGCCTCTGGGCACAACCAATCAAAACCAAGGTTCTAGAGGCCCAGCTGTACCTGAACGGGCATTTTGCTGGCTCCGAGCAGCAAGTGGCAAGTTCTGCCCACATCACACACTGTGAATTCTCAACATGGGCCACTGCTTGGTTAGAACTGCCTCTCTCACTCCTGACCTGGTCCCTGCAGTTAGATACTACTCCCACAACAAGAAAGCACTCCCAGAGGAGGATGTTTTTTAGTATCGTCTCCCAGGTCCAATCAGCACCGCTTGCCCTGGTGGAAAACCCTGACCCAATGCCTCCCCTGCCAGCTGAATGATAAACCTCAGACCAAATGCCCTCCTCAATGCTATACCCCATCTGAATTAGGTTTCACATTCCCTTCTGGCATCCAATCTTCTTTTCAAAGGAAATCCTGTCGCACTGATTCAGGACTGCCCAGTGCTTGATAAATCCTTAACTTCTTGTTTTGCCCTTACTAAGAAATAGGGTCTCGCCGGGACTGAGAAGGCAGCCACTTGCCACATGCACAATACCCATCCTTAGGGCACCATCCTGGCTATGGAATTGAAGATGGGTACACTTCATGCAAAGTAATCGCCTTGGAGGTTCCAGGCCTCCTAGCTATTAACAGAGGCAGGAAGGAACTTGTCTAAGGTCACCCAGTGGAGCAGTGGCAGAGCTAGGAACAAGTGTAGGGAGCCATCCCACAAGATCTTTGGGGCAGGCACCTACACAGCTTATTAGCAATAAGTAGAAATACCCAAGTGCTTAAAACAGTTTCCAGCCATGGCAGGAGATGAGCTCTTTGGCCCAGACCCACAAGGATATAGGTGATTTAACTCTGTATTTAGGTGCCTTAATCACAATCTGTAATCCACAACCCTGCCCTGCTTGGCTGCTTCCTACCCTTGTAGGTGCCTAAACTCATTTGGTGCCTTCATTTTTGCTGTAAAATATAGGGGCCTACGTTACTGACTCTGCACCTGTGCATTGCTGCTATTCTAGGTAACCAGATGCCTATCGCCTGCAAGAGCCCTAGTGCAATCCACAAACCAGTGATGGATGTGAATTGCCCTCCTAATTTGTCTATAGGGCCCACTCTAGTAGGTGTGCTGAGAACATCTGGAGTGGATCCTATTCAAAACTGAAGAGTAGGCCTGCCAAATCAATTTTTAGTTGACTGGTTAGAGTACTTTCCTGGGATGTGGGAGACCCCTGGTTCGATTCCTTCTTCCCCTGCACTGGGAGATAGACTTTGCACAGGGGCCTCCCACAACAGCACCCTAACCACTGGGATATTCTGATGATGGGGCCTACTTCAAAGCTGTTCCACTTTGGCTAAATAATTACATCTCTTAGGCTATGTCTACAATTGTTAATTTAAGTCGACTTAGCATGTCCCCACTCAAAAATTAAGTCGACTTAGAGGGGACCCTGCCAAATTGACCAGAGTGTCTACATTGGACGCCTAAGTCGACTTGTAGGAGCTAGGTGGACCTGGGACTGATCCACAGTGGCAGGGGGGGCACCCGTTGCCAAGGGCCAGGGGGCTCAGCATTTGCCCCATTGTACCTTGGTACAACGGGGGCTGAGCCTGGCAGGGCATAGGAGCAGGGTGGGCAGGGCTCTGTCCTCTCCTGTGGGGGGGAGGGGCACACCAGGCTGTGGCTGTGCCAGCCACCCTGGCAGGGAGGGCAGTGGGGAAGCCCTAAAGCCCCCTAAGTTGACTTAAAGTCAACTTAGGGCTACTCTGCATCCACACTGGCTAAGTCGACTTAATAAAGTCGACTTACCCAGAAAAGTTGACTTAATACTAGGTTTAGTAAAGTCGACTTTAATTTTCCTTAAATCGACTTAAGCAGCTGCTTAAGTCGATTTAAGGAAAATGTAGCGTGGATGCAGATTAAATTAAGTCGACTTAAGCAAGCTTAAGTCGACTTAATTTGTAAGTGTAGACGCACTCATAGACTTTAAGGTCAGAAGGGACCAGTATGATCATCTAGTCTGACCTCCTGCAAAATGCAGGCCTCAAGACCTCCCCCACTCACTCCCGCAATAGGCCACTAACCTATGACCGAGTTATTTACCTCCTTAAATCATGATTTAAGGTCTTTAAGATACAGAGAATTCACGGGTAGGTGAGCCATGCCCCTTGCTACAGAGGAAGGTGAAAAACCCCCCAGAGCCCAGGCCAATCAGCCCTGGGAGAAAATTCCTTCCCGACCCCAAATATGGCGATCAGTTAAACCCTGAGCATGCGGGCAAGTCTCAACAGCCAGTTACCCAAGAAACAATTCTCTGTAATAACTCAGAACCCACCCCATGTACCCTCCCTTCTTAGGCCATTTGTATATCCACCACCCCTCGCCAAAGATCAGTCAATTTCCAAAATAGGCTATCTGATCATACCATCCCCTCCATAAATTTATCAAGCTCAGTTTTGAAAGCAGTTATGGTTTTTGCCCCACAACTCCCCTTGGAAGGCTATTCCAGAACTTTACTCCTCTAATGGTTAGAAACCTGTGTCTAATTTCAAGCCTAAATTTCTTGATGGACGTTTATAACCATTTGTTCTGGTGTCCACATTGGTGCTCTCCTCAAATAATTCCTCTCCCTGCCTGATATTAATCCCTCTGATGTATTTATAGAGAGCAATCATACCCCCTCTCAACCTTCTTTTGGTTAGGCTAAACAAGCCAAGTTTCTTGAGTCTCCTCTCATAAGGCAGGTTTTTCACTCCACAGACCATCCTTGTAGCCCTTCTCTGCACCTGTTCCAATTTGAATTCATCCCTTTTAAACATGGGGGACCAGAACTGCACGCAATATTCCAGATGGTCATTAGCGTAAGGTGGGTGCCCTAAATACCGAGCTATAGAGGCCTTCTCTGACCCAGTGATTCTTTAATTATTGAATCCATAATGGAACACCTTCAACAGGAGAGATTGGGGATACTCCTGTATCAGAATGTGTCATAGTACATTGGCTAGCTTGCTTTTCTGGGCTGTAGGAGACCCCAGTTCAAATCCTGTCTCCTGCTACAGCAGAGAGAGGAAACTACAGCGGGGTCTTTTGCATGGAGGGCAAATAATCTAACCACTAGGCTAAAAATCATAAGGCAGGTAGCACCCCCAGGTATGCACCTGGATTTTGTGCATACACCACCTGACTGTAAGAGAGGAGTTCTGCCTCATGAAACAGATAGGTGCCTCTGTGCAGCCTAGGGTATCAGATATCCTGATTTTATAGGGACACTCCTGATATTCAAGGCTTTGTCTTATATAGGTGTCTACTACACCCCACCGCCATCCCCATTTTTTTACATTTGCTAGCTGGTCTCCTAGTGCCGCCAGGGCCGAGGCACCTAAACTCTGTGAGGGGGCGGTGTTGAGGATGCATTGCTCTCCTCAGCATCTCCTGTTGGCTAGCACAGAGGACTCCACACCTAATTTGCTGACTTTTTGGGATCCCCTTCTTAAGCACCTGCCCCTCCCTGTTCATTGGATAGGGACCCTAGGCAACTAACTCCAGTTTCGTAGATTCCACTGCTGTTCCTGCGATTGTCTAGGTGTTTAAAAGTTATGCAGTGCCACACCTAATTCCCTTTGTGCTTCCAGGCCACAACTTCTGTTGATTTCAGTGAGAGTTAGAGACCTAAATGCTTTTGAGGTGCTGAACCTGTATCTCGGAATGTTTTCATTCATATGAATGTCTATTTCTTCTGTTGGCCTCAATGATGTCTTGTGGTAATGAATCCCACAGGTTATGCTTTCCATATATCATTCCCTCTTAACAATTTTGAATTTATTGCCATTGGTTGTCTCCTTGTTCATGTAGCATGAGAAATGGTAAATATGAGAGCCAGCATGACTTTATTTCTACCCTTTGAGAACCACTGTCCTAAAAACTGAAGATGAAGAAACAGATCTATTAGAAACAACATAATAGAGGTTTATCAATCTCTTTTTGCTGGTACCTCCCCTGAAAATATTTCAGGCTGTGATGTTATTTGGATGTTGTTACTGAATATGGCTCTTCACAGCTCTTGAGCCAAAAGTACCTCTCCTCTATCCCTGCCATGCGTTGTTTAATACATTCTACTAGGTTTGGCTCAGTTACTGGTGCTGAGCTGAACGTATCTGATCAAGTTGTGTGGACATCTAATAGAAGCCAACCCCTATGACATGGTAAGTAGTATCTACTCACAGAACAAATGAATTTGAATTTCTCAAAACAGGAAACCAACTACACAAACAAAGCAATGTCTGGCAGGAATAATCATATGGGAGGAAAAATAATGGTGAACTGCTGAGTTATGCTGTATTCATTTGAAAACATAGCCCTCAAGCTTCTCTAGAAATGAGCTGCTGCAGTAGTGTTATGAATCAGGCACATTTATATTGCCTCACATCCTGGTCACTGCTGCACCTATGATGTCTTAAAGTAGTTACAGCTGAGTTGGTGAGGCCCTAATGACAGCTAATTGGAAGGAAACAGCTGACAGAGTCTCTTCCTTCCTTTGGATCAAGATAGAGATATGGAACAGCTGCATGGTAGGAAAGAGAATTTCTACCTACACCATGACTGAAAGAAGAAAAAAGCTAAAGTAAGGCTTCCCTTTTCACTTGAAATCTCTTCTCCCCATTGAGAGCGCTAAGCTGAGTTGCAGAAGGGATACATTGTACAGTCTCCTGATTTGCTCCTTAGCTAGGAAAGATACAAAAAGAAAAAAACAAAAAACAAATGGTTTTCTTTCTGCTGTGGAGAAGGGCTGGGTAAAGAACACTACTGTGATACTTAAGAGGAAGAAGAGGGAGTATTTTAGTACTTTTCAGACCTCTCCTACTTCACATTCGTCAATGCAAAGAGACATTTTGCTTTAAAGAGAGGACCTTTAAAATTGAGAAAATATGTCCCAGGTTTTTTAGCCCAGTGTTATAAAGGTATTTATGTACCCAAACCCTTGACTTAGGCACCATTGTGATCCACCAAACCTCCACCTGTCTATTGCCTGTCTCATTCTTGAGGTGTGTAAATTTTCAAGTCTTCCCAAAGACCAGATGGCTCTGAGATGTGGGCAGAAGATGAGGCTCTGGATTCCTAGAGAGGGACTGCCTGTACCACAAAGTGATCCAGAGGAATGCTTTGAGGACCCAAGCTGGTATATGTGCTCAGGAGCTGCCTACCAGATCAGGTGCTAGTCACAGTCTGGCTGGAGGAAGAGCTAGCCGCTTACTAACTTTTAGCCGGAACTTTTAACTTTTAGAGCACTCAGCTTGGATGTGGGAGAGCCAGGTTCAGTTCCACCCCCTGCCTGAGGGGAGACAGAATTTGAGTAGGCGTTTTCCACCTCTTGGAAGAGTGTTTTATCTACTAAACTTGGGGGTATGCTAATGTAGGGCTTCTTCAGGCTTTCCTGTTGAAGATGTTCTGCATGTGCATAATTAATTACAGTGCTTGGTGGTGGGGTATTGGATGATGCCAACCTAGGTACCCTGATTAGCTAAAGTTGAAGCGGCTTAATAAAAGAGACCGAGGGAGCCCTATCTCAGACTATCCCATAGCCCAGTGGTATGAGCATTCGCTTCAGAGGTACTAGACTGCTGTTCAGATAGTTTCTATCCCATTAGACAAGGGGCAGGGGACTGACTGTGGATCTCCCACATCTCCTAACCACTGGAATAAAAGTTATAAGATGGTAGTACCACCTCCTACTTTTCCAGTGGTTTTGTGTGGAGTGACGTAGTTGCCTACCTCTTTCTTACAGGAAATGCTGTAAGTGCCTGTCGGCTGATGCAGGACAGGAGTTCCTGGTCGTGTAGCACAACCAGAGATAGGTGCCTCCTTGCAGCATGGATTTAAGAATTGTGATGTTTTGGGAGTCATTCAGATTAGTGAGGGGCTCAGTCAAAATTGCTGTAACCCAGAACTCTCATCCCAACAGCCTGTCGGCACCCCACAAGCCTCACCCTGCCTTTGCCTAACCTGGTTATTCCTTGCAGGCTGATCTTAGCACCCTTCCAGCCCTGAATTTCTCCTAAAAAGGCCTATAGCAGGGACCAGTCTCTCTCACAGGACCTTCAAAGAAAAAGTTAAGTTGTTGCCTCTACAGAGATAGTCGATGCCAACTCCGTGGATGCTCTCTGAAGAACACACTGGAAAAAATGCTTTGCACCCACTGGTGCTGGCCTGGCCAGTGATCTGGTGCTGCTTCAGCAGCACCCTTTAGGGATCGTGCTTCCTGTACATCAGATAATGGACTGTGAAGAGCCACTCCCCATGCATTGTTTGATCACTGTGGGGCAGCGCTGTCCGGAAGTCAAGGCCAGCTCTGATTGTTGCCCTGCCTGTTCCCCCTCAGCTCCGCCTCTTCCCCCATGTCCACCCCACTCTTCACCAGCACTGACTGTCAGTGACAGGACGTGTCAGCATCTAATCTTTCAGCATATGCTTTACTGAGTTTACATTACACAGCATGGATGTTTTGTCACAGGAGCAGAATGAGTTTATTAACAAAAGAGCATGGATTAAGTGATGCAAGTATATGCAATAAAGGTGGAGATGGTTACAAGCAAATAAAAGCAAAAATGTGCATCTAGAAATCTAAACCATAATCTAGGAAGATACAGACTTTGTTCAAAATGGTTTTTCTCATACCTATTTATCCTTTCCAGCATTTACTGAGTAGTTGGGCCAGGAGTCAGGGTCCATCACAGAGACCAAATGCTTGGTTTTATTGTCTCATAAGGTAAAAGACAAAGAGGGAGTCTCTCTTTGTTCCTTATATTCCCAAAGGGGTTGTCTTTACCTTACAAGTTAGGAAGGCCTCCTGAGGATTCAGTCTTCTGTTAATAGGGTGCTGGAGCCATCTTAATTATCTGTTTATAGAGTTCAAGATCCGGATAACCCCTGCCAGTTTAGCTCAATGGCTTTGTTTATTGCTAATATGTAAAGTGATGTAAACCGCATATTTTTGTCTAGCACAGTCCTGTATACTACCTTTACCTAGGCTAGACTGTCTGGTCTTACACATGTTCTAGTAATGGGAATTCATAGCTTCACATGTAATATTAACACATGGATTTTCCAATATTATTAATAATCAGCATATTAGCTTTCATATTATACCTCACAAGGCCTATTTTGTACAAATATTATTGCAGTAGTGTGCAGGGTGTGAATACAGGGATGCTAGGATCACAGACCTCTATCTTTGTGAGACAGGTAGGTAGATAGGAGAGAGGACACACTTCTGTTGCACAATGTATAAGTGCTTTTAAGGATCTGTGCCCTGGTGAGTGGAGGGATTAAAGCTCCCAAATTGTCTGCGTAAGAGTTTCAGTTGCAGACATACTTAAGCAAATAAAAACTGGAGATGGCAAGAAAATCCTTGTAGAACATGAAGTCTCCTGAGACCCTTCTCTGGGAGAGAGAGGTGCTTCACAGTGGGATCCCCAAAAGCCAGCCAGCAGAGTGGGGCTCTACCTCAGCTATGCAATTGGAAGAAGAGGTTGTCCTAAGCCCCTTTCTTCTAAGGGAATTAGGTGCCTAAGTATGGGCTCAAAGAAGATGCTTATTTCTGCTTGCGATCCACCACTAGGAACCCTTTCCTAAAGTCAGGCATCAAAGCTGTTCCTTGCAAAACTGGTGGTGGCACACACTTAATTCCACATCAGTCGGGATGGGAGAAGTAGGGACTCTCTGTTCTAAGCTTTAGCTCAGTGGTTAGGGTATTCACACTGGCTATAGGAGACCACAGTTTAATTCTCCACTTTGCCTAATGTCAAAAACTGATTTAAACAGATTTCCCACCTCTCAGCCCTATCCTCTGTCGATTGATGCTGTTCCACCGTGATAAATAATTAGATATGAGAGAGTGAGTGCAAGCGAGAAGGGTCTGCATCAGTAGGAGCATTGCCAGCAGAACAAGGGAAGTGATTGTTCCCTCTATTTGACATTGGTGAGGCCACATTTGGAATATTGTGTCCTGTTTTGGGCCCCTCACTATATGGACTAATTAGAACAACTCCAGTGGAGGGCAATGAAAACGATTAAGGGGCTGGAACACATGACTTATGAGGAGAGGCTGAGGGAATGAGGCTTGTTTGGTGTGCAGAAGAGAAGAATGAGGGGGATTTGATAGCAGCCTTTAACTACCTGGAAGGGGGTTTCAGAAAGGATGGAGCTAAGCTGTTCTCAGTGATGGTAGATGACGAAAGTAGAAAGAATGGTCTCAAGTTGCAGTGGGGATGTCTAGGTTGGATATTAGGAAAATCTTTTTCAGTAGGATGGTGGAGAAGCCACTGGAATGGGTTACCTAGGGAGGTGATGGAATCTCCATCCTTTTAAAGGTGTGGCCTGATGATGCCCTGACTGGGATGGTTGAGTTGGGGTTGGTCCTGCTTTAAGCAGGGGATTGGAATACTTGACCTTCTGAGGTCTCTTCCAGTCCTAATCTTCTATGATTCTATGAATGACTCTATAGTTTGGTGGTGAGGAGGACACTCCCCTTTTCTACTCCCCAGGGCTGTTTTGTGTGGAGTTAGGAGTGCCTTGAGAATACCTACCTTCCAGCATGGGCCTGCAAGTGAAATTGGTGTGAGAGTGTCTAGTTTCACCTGGTTTGAGGATTCCATTGAGGCCTATGTGTGAGATAGGTGCTTGGGTACCTGACTACGGCAGCAGTGGACATGCCTAAAGGAAGAAACATAGGCATCTAGAGAAAATTAATGGTGAAAATATAAGCACTGAGGGATCTTAGGTGCCTCCAGGGTGAGGCAGCAGTTTAGCAGGGGGTTTGAAGATCTCATTGGCACCTGCATTTTGTACTTAGACGTCTAACATGGGAATTAGCTAACTAAGTCCTTTTGTGCATCTGGGCCTTAGACTTTCTGTGATTCAGTTCTTGATCTGTAAAATGGTGAAAATAATACCTCACAGAGTGTTCTGAGGATAAATATGTCATAGTAAAATGTATAAAAGAGCAAATTTAACTTTACTTATAGCTGCTGTCTCTATCTAGATTAAATGAACCCACCATTGCAATGGAACCTGTTATAACAGGTCGGAGCAACATTACCCAAAAGCTAAGGACAGACCACAGGGATGAACAGCCCATCCAGCTGAAAGGGAAAAGAGAATTTAGGGAGCTGGGGCCAGGTCCACAAAGGGACTTGGGCATTATTATAGTGAGTGGCGCAGCACCTAGAAAATCCCAGTAACAACACTGATCCACAGAGCCTGAGTTAAATGTCCAGGGTCCCTATATAATGAACAGGGAGAGATAGGCACCTTACACTGAAATCCACAAAGGCAGCTTGCTAGGCAGGAAGATACATATGCTAGCCAATGAGGAGATGCTGGAGAGGGAGGTGTGTGCTAAGCCACACCCTTCTTTCAGAGATATGGCCTATGTCTGGGCTGCGGAGAGACATGCCATCCCTGCCTAGTGATACATGAATTGGAGGAAGATGGATGCTTGGCCAGCCAAGTCATGTGAGTCGTTAGGCATTCTCAGAGGGGGAGGAGAGGGATGACCTTCAGACTAGTGGATAGATTCTCTAGGGTGTAGGACCTCTTGTTTAAAGGCTGCCTCCTCCTAGGTAGGAGAACGGATGTGAACAGGTTGGTCACTGTGACGGACTTCAGTTCATGCAATCTAGACCAGCAAAAGGTTGTCATTGGAGGCCCAGTGAGATATAAGTCACCTGACTACCGTCCTACAGGCCTAGCATAGCTTCAGTTGCTGGCTTGGCTATTCTGTCTCTGATAGCAAGACATCATCCAGCTGGCAAAAATAAATAGGACTACTATGTAACCTTGCAAACGTCTCAGTTTCTGTATACCATGGCAGGTAACAAAACAACATACATAACATGTATGCTTGCAGCCTTACATAAGTAACAGTAATAAAAACAAGACATTATCCTAAAACATTTGGGGGTACACGTTTCCCATTGTCAAGGTACATATTTTTACATTGCCTCTCCTATCACCAAAAGTTGTTTTAACTACCACAATTATCACAATAAAAAAAAATGTAATAAAAAATAAAAACTTAATATAAGTAATTAGGATATATAATAATACATTTAAAAATTAAATAAAAGCTATTTACAAAAAAGTATAAAAACACTAAAACAAAGAGATGTGCTCCATTAACTCTTGGTTCTGCAAAAAATGCTATCCATCAGGCCAGAGGCCTCTGAAAAAAAGCCATTCCTGTATACAGCCTTCTAAGTAACTGCTTAGCTCTCCAGGTTTAGTAAATATAATATGTTGTGTATAACTAGTATATCTATAAAAAACCTTACACGTTAAACCTTATTAATCTGCAGTTCAGGTGTACTGTGTCTCACTAGTATTCACACTGATCACTAAAGTGTCCAATATCAATAGTTGTATCATCGTTTGGCATCATTTGCTATTGTAGCTCCCAGCCTGGGAAGCTCACAACCAGCCAACAAGCATGCAAGTCATACTCTGAAGTGTCTGTGTGCTAGACGACAGCCCTGGTTCAGCAAGTCTGATGCCAGTAGCTTGTCTACAACCCCACAACTCCACTCTGGGTTCCACAAGCCTTGGTTACAACCAGCAAGGTGATCCCAACATATTCCCAGTCCCGAATTTTCTCCAAACCGTGTGTTCTGCAATGTCGATCCCCCCTTGCATAGGTTAGAGAAACACTGAAGTTCGTTCCTTTCTAAAGACCGAGCCGTTTGCCACACTAACTGGCATTAACATTCACTTTAATTCAAACACTGCTCTGGTGGTTTATATTAATAGTAAAACACATTTATTAACAATAGGATATAGGTTAAGTGATGCTGAGTAAAAGTAGTAAAGTTACCAATGTGATATATGCCATCGTGCCAACAATGCCCCTCTGTCTTATACATTGGTCAAAATGGACTGTCTCTGTGCAAAAGAATAAATGGACACAAATCAGACATCAAGAATAGTAACATTCAAAAACCAGTAGGGGAGCACTTTAACCTCCCTGGACATTCTGTAACAGACATGACAGTTAAAGTACTTCAGCAAAAAAAAACTTTAAAACAAGATTGGAATTTGAAACTGCAGAACTGGATTTCATATGCAAATTTGACACCGTCAGATTAGGTCTGAATACAGACTTGGAATGGCTAACTCACTACCAAAGGTCATTTCCCCTTTTTTAACATTCTCACCTTCTCATCTATTGTTCTTTAAAACCAACATTCACACTGTTTGAATCAAAACAACTTGTTTAGTTTGCTGAAATAGACTAAGAGACTGCCTCTCTGGAACTGTTTGAATTGACCTTGTGACTTACCCTTCTCTACATGTACATGTGTACCTAACACACTACAGTTTCCATTTCATGCATCTGATGTGGAATTATACTCACAAAAACTTATGCAATAAATACATTTGTTAGGCTTTAAAGGTGCCCCAGGACTCCTTGGCTGTGTCTACACTGGCAAATTAAGTCGACTTAAGCTTGGCTTAAGTCGACTTTATTTGCCCTGCGTCTACACTACACTTTGCTTAAGTCGACTTAAGGAAAATAAAGTCGACTTAAGGAAAATTAAGTCGACTTTATTAAACCTGCTTTTTACTCGACCTAAGGCTTAATTTGACTTTCTAAAGTCGAATTAAGCCAGTGTAGTCATGGGGTAGCCCTAAGTCGACTTAGGGCTACCCCAGGACTACACCACTGCCCTCCCTGCTGGTGGGGGCACAGGGGGAGCCTGGCATGCCCCCCAAAGGGCAGGGCAGAGCCCTGTGTGTGATGCTGTCTGGATTTAGGGAAGCATTTATGATATTATTTTCAATGGATATCTCATAAATGCTATAATCCATAGGAACTATGTCATGTTTGGTATCAATAGAAAGGTAGTAATTTGCTGGGAATGATTATATAGTTTATGTCTAGGAATTCTATTTGGATTAGAAGTGAGGAATTGGGTATTCTATCTGTACTTTAACTTATGTTATTTTATTGAAATACCTGTGGGTGGATGTGTCAAACCATTGTGTCCTTAATGTTTAGGAATGTACCAGGGATAATGGTCCCAGGAACTAAACTGATGAGCCATTAAGGACACAATGGGTGTATTCCTTATGTCCTTAATGGCTCATCAGGATACTCCCTGGGACCATTCTACCTGGAAAATTCCTAAACATTAGAGAGACAATGGTTGTTTACACCCTCCCATCTAACGCTTTCCTCCAGAATGACACAAGTTAAAGTATGGATATAACATCAAATTCCTAACTTCTAATCCAAATACAATTCCTATACATAAACTATATAATCATTCCCAGCAAATTACTACCTTTCTACTGATACCAAACATGACATAGTTCCTATGGATTATAGCATTTATGAGATATCCATTGAAAATAATATCATAAATGCTTCCCTAAATCCAGACAGCAATGCACACAAGGCTCTGCCGTGCCAGGGTCCCTGTCCCCCTTTGCCCCATTGCACACAGGGGGTGCCCCCCCTGCCACTGTGGACCTGCCCAAGGTCCCCCAGCCCCACAAAGTCGACCTAGAGCATCCAATGTGGACACTCTAGTTCGACTTTGTAAGTTCCCCTTTAAGTCAACTTTAATTTTAAGTGTAGACACACTAAGTTGACTTAAAGTCGACTTAGTTAAATCGACTTAGTTAAAGTCGACTTAAAAGTGCAAGTGTAGACATAGCCCTTGTTTGTTTTGCTGAAACAGACTAACATGGCTACCTCTTTGAAAATTTCTCGAGGTTACCTTGAATGCCTCTTCCTGTACAGAGTTTTTGACACTATGCTAGGAGTTTGAACGTGGATTAAGAACGGCTGCAAAGAGAAGAGTGTCATAACAGCACATTTTCTAGTAGCAGGTCCTCTGTTCCCAGAGTTGAGGGAAATTGCTTAACCAGTTCCTGACCAGGCCTAATCCTTTCTGAAAACTAACCAGCTCACAGTCCAGTGATTGGAGTTAGTGCTGATATGATCAGCAGTAATGAATCCTAAGTTTAAAAACTTATTTTAATGAGACACTTTCTACAGGAGCTTGTGCTTGTAAATGTTTAACATTTTTTTTCTTCTCAGAAATGTATCAAAATGTGGTCAGTATACATGTGTTTCAGAGGAAGTGCTCTCTTTCAAAACAATCAGTCCTAAATTCTTTTACCCAAAACCTTATGCATGACTTGTGTAGTCCTGCCAAAAGCTGAATTATGAAGTTCTGGTCTCAGACAAACAGGCTCATGTGGATTGTTTCTTAAGATAAACTAATGTGCTAAAGTATGTGTAAACAATAATTATTTTGTTAAGTAAGTGGAGGATGAAAGACCAAGTAAGAACTCTTAGTTTAAAAATCTTGTAGATTGCATAAATCAGAAACTCTTTCCCACTAGGTGGCAATAGAGTATAAAACCACACACAAACAGCTACCGGTATATAGTAGTATTGTTTCTTCATTGGTGGGTGGCATTAATTCACCAAATGGCCCTGGCAAAAATACTGGAAGCAGATGATTTAATCTCCATTTATTTATAGGATACAATGGAACTGGTATTTGATGCCCTGTTTGCTGAAGGAAATGTATTTTTATGGTGTATTTCCTAAAGAGGCAGAAATTGTCAAAGTTTTTCTGCTTCCAAACAAATGCTTTTAAAACTCTGCTTTTGCTCTTTCTTGTCAGTGGCCATGTTGCAGGGATAAGCATATTGAACTGTGACACAGGAGATCTCTAATTTTGTGTCTGCCATAAATTTGCTGTGTGACTTTGGGTAAATCACTCTGCAGTACTTCCCTTGCAGTGGTAGTGTGGGAGAAGTTTATTTTTTAAATATTTTGGGGTTCTTGGTATTGGAGATATTGTAGAGAAATCCAAAGTATTATTAAATTGTTTGGTACTTTAACTCAGCACTCAGAAAAATGAATCATAATTGCATCATGATGTATTTTATTGGATGGAAGGTTGATCTTGAAAGAGGGACTTGGAGCTAAATGGGTCTTCTCACAAATCACGGGAAACTCAAGATAGAACAATAGAATATTATCAACATGTCATATGAAGAGTTCATTCAGATTGCTGGGGAACTGAATCCCATTGTATCAGTTTAAAGTTGTGTGATGAAGCACAAGCCAAGCATAATGGTGCATGAAAAGGTATTGAGGTGTGTGGAGAGGATGCTGTAGGGATTAATGGTACGTCTGGTTTTACTGAACACCTTTGCCAGGGATCTAGCCTGGGAGATAATTTGGATTTTACAGTTTCCCCCCCCCCCCACCTCAAAGGCACATGGTATAAGAAAAATTAACAATCAGATTAAGTGCTCACTAATTTTGTGTCCTCCTGTTTTTGGAAGCCCAGTGTAAGTCACCTAAGATGTGATTAGTCTCTGGAAAAAAAAGCAAGCCGGTTTGTTGAGACAGACTGTCTTTTTGGGGATTAACATAGCAAAGGTAGGGAATTGTTCAACCTAGAGTTACCCTGCTCAGAAGGAAGGGAGACACGGGTCTCCACCTAAGAAAGGCAATGGCTAGGGAGTTGGAAATCTGAGAGTGGCATGCTCCTGCTAAACCACTAGGGGAATCCAAGTATGGTTGTCCTGGACTGTGACAATTAGGATCCACAGCTCCCTGTGGACAAAAGATATACTGCAAGTTTGTTGTTGGAAAGTTACTGACTCCATCTTTCCCAGGTAGGTGTGGTTACTGTTGGTTAGTGAGGGCCATTGGTGAGCTGGGAAATCTGTCAGAAGTGCTAGCTGCAATCCTGTAGTGTCATCCTCAAGATGTCCTAGTGCTAAGAAAGAAGTAAATGAAGACAAAACCCATAAATGCTGCAGCCATAGCAGAAAAGAGGTATGAGGCAGTGATGGAACTTTGGGCAAAATTCCCTGGCCCAAATTCTGAGAAAGCAGCACTTTGGAAATATCATTTATACCTCAGGAGGAAGATTAGAAGTATCAGACATGGTATTTAACTGAGCTTAGGTAAGAACATTGGGTAAAATCTGCCCACTCTGTGGGCTGTGGAAGTGAAAGATGGCAGCAGAATATCAATCGATGGAAAAACAAGTCCATATCAGTGCTACCAGTTCACTAGTAATGAATGTTAACAAACTAGAATGGAATTACACGTTTCATCCATCATACAGCTGAGTTCATCACAGCTAATGTTATTATAGTGAATACCAAATGAATTAATAATGATTCACCACTTAATTTCTTCTTCACACCCCCTCCACCTTTTCTTTTGCTTTAACAAACTGGGCTGGAGCCAACTGCGATGACAGGTTAGTAGTGACTTTAAGCACCATGTATGCTGCTATTGTGGCAATTTAAATTGCCACTTTCTATTAAAAGGTCTAACTCCAAACGGTTTTAGCTAAAAGTGTGCTGCCCTGACGGTGCAATTAAACAAAGAAACTCTCTTTTTGGGATGTCAGTGCAACCACATTTTAAATAAGGGTTCAGTCACACCTCGCTAATTTAAACTACAGTATAGCTTTCGACTGAAGAAGAATACCTGATTTGAGTCTTTTTTTTTTCATGCCATGTGACAGTTTCAATTATCATTGTAACAGACTTCAAGCAGTGAATGTGCCAAGGGGATCTAGCAGTCTTTGAAGGCCCCCTTCTCTTCACTACAAATGTGAATAATGAAAACTAATTTTTCTCAATATTTACCTGTAAAAAGATACTTTCCCTATTCAAGAGCTCTTCCTAATTGTAGTCTCTCTTGCCTCCAGAGCTGTTCATAACAGTAATTGTTTATTTGGCATATATTTCATTTTGCAGCTATAGTTCTATGTATTGACTCTTTAAATTTTAGAAAGATGCCACACATGGAACAGTATACATTTTAATAACAACATTTTGCACATTAGAAATGTTTTTGATCTGATGCTCTTGCAGTGTTTTACAATGAGTATTATTTTATAGATGGAGGCACAGAGTTCAAGCAACAATTCCAAGGTCACCCACCAAACTATTGTCAAAGTGGAGAACAGAATCTAGGCTTCCTGAGTCCCACTTCCCTGCTCTAACAAACTTTCTCTACTTTGCTTTTTGTAGTAGGTGTATCTTAACTCCTCCTGATACAATCAGGGAAGAAATGTCACGTGGCTTTTATATAGAGAGAGTTTATTTAATGTCTTAAATGGTATATGGAATATTAATATCACGCATGACAATAAAAATAACATGTTTATCAGCCATTTTTCTTAGGTAGATATTAAATTAGAATCGAAGAATATTTGAAAGCTGTAATGGTGGGTATTTTATTTTAATGGCCTTTAAGCTTTGTCAGTATATCTAAGAGTCCCTTATGTCATGTCCAATATGCTTTTTCTGAAGTGTGTTAGATTTGCTAGAGATAAATGAGTCGTAATATTTAAGCTCCCTCTCTTACATTCTCACTTGCTCCAGTTGTTACTCTGAAGGACACAGATAGTTATCTCAAGATAAGTATCTATATGATGAGATTTTTATGTCTACACAATTACATTTCTAATCTCAAAGCATTCCACATTTTATCACTTTACTGCTATGAACAAATGCAGCAATGGAGATTGATTTAGATCTCACACTTACAAGAATAATATGCAAAGAATGAGAATGAAAAGTAATTTTCTTTATAGAATTATGAACATTTTCTCTTTGATATTTTTCCCTTTCTGGGTGGACAAACAAGCAAGCAAACAAACACATCTCACCAGTACTCTGGGAACAAATGAGCAGAAGGACGGCTAATTGCACGGCCATGTGGGCTATCATGGAACAAAAGTGTCCTCTTGGAAATGTCTGAAAAAAAGATATTGGCAAAAAGATTTAAGGAGCTTGGGAAAAAAATTCTCTACCTATATCTGGTGGCATTTCTAATGTATGTATTTTGCAGATCCTCAGTGTATTTAGTTGCCTAAATTGAAATTGATGTACATTACATTACATGATGCATTACAAAGTTAGGTGCCTAAACATCTTTGAGAATCTGGGCCCAAGTGCCAAAAATACTATTTGTTCTTTTATAGCATCTGAAAATCTCAAGACAGCATAAATGAAAGCAGCCCCTCAACACTTTGTAGTGTGTGTGAATATTCCCATTTTACGGATGAGGAGACTGAGGCAAACAACTGTAACTTGGCCCAAGCTCCACCAAGAAATGTTCTATATGTAACTTTTTAGAGATAATAACCATGATTTTGCAATTGCATATTTACAGATAGACGTGCATTCACTTGAGTGCTACACTAAAATTAGCAGATGTCTTTCTCAGACCTAATAGCTCCTCACTACTTGCGAGAATCTCCTCCAGTTATTTAAGAGAGAGTCTTCACTTTAGACTCCTAACTAAACAATCTACCCTGCTTAGTGCCCCAATCCTAACTAGGGTGACCAGACATCCTGATTTTATATGGACAACTGTGATATTTGGGGGTTTTTCTTACACAGGTGCTTGCTATACTATACTGCTCACCCCGATCTTTCATACCTGCTATCTGCTCACCCTAGTATTAACTCCCCTGAGCTCACTGCCACTGTTTTTCATGCCTACACACACTTCTCTGTCTGGATCCATTCTCTGCTCTAGAATTACATATATTTGGCAAATGGATAGGTTTGCCATGAGGTCTCTCCACTATGTAGTGTCCCTTTATATTCCTATCTCAGATTCTGTCACTTTAACTGGATTTTACAGCTGACAGGTGATATTTGTTCTATGTTCTTATGTCAATTGAATATTATTCCTAAATGAGTATATTTGTTGGACTTCACATTATATGGCTTTATGTCAGTTTTGGCATAACAAATTAAATTTAATTGCAAGGCGCAGTTCTAATCTGTAACATTTAAAGAATTTACCAAGTTTAACATTCATAGCTGCACAGGCCAAGGGCGATTGAGCTATTTTCATGAATTTTTCTAGTCATAGATAGAAATCTTTGTGTATTACAGTTATAAGGAATAGCCAGCAAGGATCTGTCAAAAGCAAATCATGGCAAACCAATCTAATTTCAGGGCCAGATTAAGACATACTGAGACCCTAAATTATTTCAAGACTCAGAGGCCTCATACAATAAAAAATAAAGAGAAAAAAGTGTATTACATTATAACAGAAAAGGCAATGAAAAAATAAATAACCCATTATATTTGCACACGTGCGCACACACATACACACACATGGCAAAGATGCAATAAAAACAGCTGAATAAAACATATATCTTGCAAAAAGCCTTATTTGCATTATCAATTTCAATTATGATAAATCTTCTCAGTTATCTCTGACATATTTAGAGGCCCCTCATAATGTGAGGCCCTAAGCCATGGCTTACTTGGCTTGTGCCTAAATCCCATACTGCCTAATTTTCCTCTTTGACAGAGTTATTGGCCTAACAGATATGGCGAAGTGGTAGATATGATTCTCTTGATTTAGTCCTAAGTGGTGCACAGGATCTGATCCAAGACGTCCAGCTATATTCACTGTTCTGCACTAGTGACCATAATGTAATTTTATTTAACAAAATAGTTAAATGTGACACTTATTTTGTTTTTTAAAAAATGGTTCCAGAGATGATTCTGGCAATTACAGGAACATAAACTAACTTCAGTTACCCAGCAAGTTGATTGAAACTATGGTGAAGAACAGAATTGTCACACATCTAGATGGACATGATTTGTTGGAGATGAGTCAACATAGCTTTTGTAAATAGAAATCATGTCTCAGAAATCTATTAGAATTCTTTGAGTTGGTCAACAAATATGTGGACAAGAGTGATCCAGTGGATATAGTAGACTTGGACGTTCAGAAAGCCTTTGACAAGGTCCCTCAACAAAGGCTCTTAAGCAAGGTAAGTAGTCATAAGAGAGAAGGTCCTTTTGTGGCTCAGTAACTGGTTAAAAGACAGGACATAAAGGGTAGGACTAAATGGTCAGTCAAGTGATTGTAGTGGAGATAGGTACATACATTATCTGGAAAAAGGGCTAAACAATGAAGTGACCTCCTGTGGGGGGGAGGGGCAGTGCGTTGGAGGAAATATTCTGTTAGATTTTTTTGACTGCTGCTGCACATTGAGCGGCATGTTTTCAGAGAACTATCCATAATGACTTTATGATCTCCTTCTTGAGTGGTGACAGCACATTGAGGCATCAATATTTTGTATGTATAAGTGGGGTTGTTTTTCAATGTGCATTACTTTCATCTATCAATATTTAATTTCACCTGCCATTTTGTTACCTAGTCATCCATTGTTGTAAGATCCCTTTGTAGCTCTTTGCAGTCAGCTTTGGGAAAGCTGGGAAGAAGGGAAACAAAAGTGATTAGGGATATGGAACAAATTCCACATGAGGAGAGAGGAAAAAAAAGACAGGGGTTATTCATCTTAGAAAAGAGAGGGCTAAGGGGGGATATCATAGAGGTCCATAAAATCATGAATGGTGTGGACAAAGTGAATACAGATGTACTATTTACCCTTTTACATAATGCAAGAAGCAGGGGTCACCCGATGAATTAATAGTCACCAGGTTTAAAACAAACATAGTCAAGTACTTCACACAATGTACAGTCAACATCTGGAACTCATTGCCAGAGCTGCTGTGAAGGCCAAAAGTATAACTGGGGTCCAGAAGGCGTCAGTCTGATACAAGTCAGTATTTTCATTACTGACTTGGATAGTGCTGGAGAGGACCGTGGCGGGCTGGCCCGCTCCGCCCCCCAGGGACACCTGTCACCCTCCGGGGACTGGGAGCTGGCTCCGGCTGGGACCCAAGGCCACCGCTGGGGCTCAGCCACTGCCGGGAGCCAGCCCTGGACAAGGCCATGCTGCCGGCAAGGACCAGCCCCACCCCGGCTGTAGCTGGGAAACTTGTGTGGGGCTGGGGCAGGCCAGGCCAGCCCAGAGCAGGCCTGCTGCGTGCCAGCTGTCGCCTGGCCCGGCCTGCATATCCACTTACCTCGACCCTGGGCTGGCCAGCTGCTCCGCCCTAGGGGTGGGGAGGGCCGGCCCAGGGGCCGAGCAAAGCGCTCTCGCCCCACCCCGCTGCTATCAGCCCGCTGCTGAAGGCAGCTGGGACTGGGGCAAAGCGTGGCCATGGGGCCACGGCGTGGGCCCCGCACTGCCCCATTAGGAGTGGGACAGCGTGGGGCCCACATAACCGTGGGGCCCAGGGTGATTGCCCCGTTCGCCCCCCCCCAAGGATGGCCCTGGTGGTGGTGTTGATGCCCCTGGCTGCATCTGAGGTCATGCACTGGGTAACTCGAAGGGGTGGAAGGCCATCGCGCTGATGAAGCTCCTTTGCTCCAGACTCAGAGGCAGCTGGGACACAATAACACCAACCATATAAGGATGTTCCCCCCCGGTTTCAGGAAGCAAAGTAGATAACAAGCCTTGAAAGTACCAGTGGAAATCGGTCAAAGTTTGCTCTCTAAGAGAAGGGGGAGAGTACTTCCACCGCTTACAAGGAGAAAAGTATTGAAGCAAACAACCTGTCTATATAAGGGTCACTGCAACGGGGGTGGGGTGTGCATGATTTGAGACGTGCCTGTCTCCGTGTGCCTGCTTGAGATCTCAAATAAATCTTAGTGTGCTTCTCTGACCTGGTGTGGTTATTGGTACTGTGCACTCCGGGCAACGAACCTAAACGAACTGTTGCTAGCCCCAGCCCGTCCTCGGGCGTCCCACCTGCAACAGTGTGGAGAGTATGCTTATCAAATTTGCAGATGACACCAAGTGGGGGGTAGGGAGACATTTACTAGCACACTGGAGCAAAACTATACTGAGGCATTGTCAAGATTAGTAGATTTATAGCTTCCAAGGCCAAAATGGACCATTATGATGATCTAGTCTGACCTCCTGTATTGCACAAGCCATAGAACTTCTTCAAAAAAAATTTCTAGAGCAGATCTTTTAGACAAACATTATTCTTGATGTCAAACTGGTCAGTGATGGGGAATCCACCATGACTCTTGGTAAGTTGTTTCAATGGTTGATTACTCTCATTGTTAAAAATGTATGTCTCATTCCCAATTTGAATTTGTGTAGTTTCACATTCCAGCTATTGGATTGTGTTATACCTTTCTCTGGTAGGCTGAAAAAGCCCGTTATTAAATATTTATTCCTTACACATTGTGATCTGGTAACCCCTTAATCTTCTCTGTGTTAAGATAAATAGATAGACACAAGGAATACAATTATTACAAAGCATGTTCTCTCATTTTTAATCATGTCTCTTCTCGTGGCTCTTAGCTGAACCCTCTCCAATTTATCAACAACCTGCTTGAACTGCGAATACCAGAACTGTTAAATACAAAGGCAAAATCTAACCTTCTGGACCGTCCTTTGGATGGGGGAGGGGAGCGAGTGGGGCAATTGCCCCGAGCCCTGTGGTTTCGAGGTGCCCGATAGCGGGGCAGCGCAGGACTCGCACACTTCACCACCCACTGCGCCCTGCAGGCGGCCTGCTCATTCCCCCGTCCCGCTGTCTTTGGCTTCCTGCCGAAGGCAAGGGAGGGCGGCAGAGCCCAGCCTCTAGGCCAGCCCACCCCACCCCCCAGGGTGGAGCAGCCAGCCCACAGAAGCAGAGTGGGAGAGCTGAGCCCAGCTGGGCCAGCCAGCCCACCCGCCCCCACTCCTGCCACTGCTGGCTGCTGCTCACGGCTGCGCAGGTGGCTGGGCCCGGGGTTGGAGCCAGTTTCCCACCGGGTGGCTTCATGGTTCCAGCTGGGGCCGGGGCCGGGGCCAGCGGGCAGCCTCTTTGTCCCAGCCGGGGCCAGCTCCCAGTCCCCAGGGGGCGACCAGAGTCCCTGGGTGTGGCTCCGGGTCCCCAGGGGGCCACTGGGATCCCTGAGGGGGCAGAGCAGGCCAGCCCGTCATGCTGCCCTCCAGCATGGGGGTGCAGGGGCCTCACCTAGACCAATTGGCCCCGCAACGGACGGCCCTGCTTCTACTGGAGATTGCTCTGTGCATCCAGGATTGTATTGGCCCTTCTGGTGACAGCATCACATTAGGCCAGGGGTGGGCAAATTTTTTGGACTCAAGACCATATCCACCCTATGGCAGGCCAAATGCAGTGGGAGGAGGGGGAGAGTGCGAGGCTTAGAGGGAAAGTGGCCACTCCTCCCAGCCCTGTCCTCTCCCACCCTATTACAGCTAATGTACATATAAATAAATATAGATACACATAAAACCTACTCAACCTACTCACTCTTCACTTTTCTTTTTTTTTTTTGCACTGTCTACTTTTTTGCATTGTACACAGTTTTGGGGTTTTTTTTGCAGTTTTTTTGCACTGTCCACTTTTTTCCTTGCTCTTAGCACTGTTCTCTTTTTTTTCAAAATTTTTTGCATTTTTTTTGGTACCAAGGTGGGAGGAAGGAAAGCTGGGAGAGGGGAGTTTTTCATTTTTTTTTTTTTTGCACTGTTCATCCCCTCCCCCCTTGCTTCCTTGGGCACTGTGTGGAGTAGGGGTGGAGCTGGAAAGGGGAAGATGGATGCACTGAATCCTGGCCTTTGGGGGAGTGTCCACTGTGCTCCAGCCAAGATGTCATTGGGCCTTTGGGGAGCCGCTGCCACACTCCGGCAGGGCGCTGCTGGAACCATGGGAAGAAGAAGTGGAACCGGGGGAGAGGAGTGGGCACCCTGTGCTCCAGCCGGAGCACTGATGGGCCAGCCGTGGGAGGAAGGGGTGAAGCTGGGAAGAATGGGGGAATGGCTGCCACACTCTGGCCAAGGCCCTGCTGGGCTCAGGTGGTGGGAGAGGGAGGAGGCTGCCCAGATAAAAGGGGGAGCGTCTGTGGCAGCCGAGCTCTAGGCCACCAGCCAGATGCAGCTGGCGGATGGATGAAAGGCTCAGGTGGGCCATCTGTGCACTAGGCGCTCATGTTCAGCTTGTTATCCACTATGAGAATTAAGCGCTCAAAATCAGGTTAGTCCAATGTCATGGTTTAACTTGCAAAATTTTCTGTCTCCTTGTATACTGCACTGTATGTGGTATGATGGTCTTTAGCTATGTGATCATGTATGACTTCTTGAATACAATACAATTGTTTGTGTTTTGTGGGAGGAGGACAGCAGGGGGGAGGGAGGAGATAGTTATTGGAAGTCCACCTCCACCTTAACAGGTGTTAACTGTGTTTATTATTGCCCCAGTTCAGCAAGGTACTCAAACATGTGCCCAACTTCAAGCATGTCAGAGCATCCCATTGACTTTCTTTTTGAATCCTTTATCTCGCAGGATCCCAAATTGTTCTGTGACCTTTCTCTGCTGAAATATAGCCACTTACAGGATGAAATAGATATAAAATGGATATAGAAAGCCCTAGCCAATGTGATCTACAGACAGCATGCAAATAACCACATTGAGACACCCCTGTTCTGGATTCAATGCTTCCCAGACCTGCAGGGGGAATCAGAACAAGTTAATACAGACTGAGGCACTAATAAATTAATAATAATGTTCAGGGCTAGATTAACCGGCTGGGAGGCCAGAAGCTGTCCCCCACCGTGGGGGCCCCACTGCGGGGGTCAGGCCCTGCCCACCTGTTACTGGAAGGGACCCTTGGGGCGGGGCCAGAGGGCGCTCCTGCCCTGGCCCCACTCCAGCCAGTCTGCCTGGGGTGGGGTGGCTGGTGCATGGTGCGGCAGCCCCCAATGCAGCCCCCCAGGGCCATGGGCCCTGGAGTGCTGCGCCGGGTCAGAGTGGAGGCCATGTCATCTGGCCCCGCCCCTGGGCAGAGCAAGGAGGTGCTGTCCCACCTCACCCCTGGAGGTGGAGTAGCTGGCCCAGGGGAGGGGCGGAAGCACAGAGCCCGGCCTCTGGCTCCAGGGGCCACTCTGCCCCCTCCCCCAAGTGCCGGCAGGGCAGAAATGCTCTCAGTGCTCCTGCCCTGCCAGTGCTGAGGGGGTCGGGGGCACTGGATTATTATAGGGCTTTTAGGGGCTAGAGCCTGGGCCCCCCCTTTCGGCTGGAGCCCAGGGTTTCAGCCTTTATAGCCCCTGCAATAATCTGGCCCTGATAATGTTAATAAGGCCTACTGCTCTGCTTGGGGCAATGTGACTCCAAGTTTGAAACAGGATGCATTATACACAGATTTTTAAAAACAACACATTGGATAAATATGGCAAAAATATTCCAAAAATTAACTTAAAAATTAATTTGTTTAAGTTGCATTTTTTTCTTAGTATTAACTCTTGATTCAGAACCCCCAATCATGTGATTTTTTTTTTTTTTTTTTAAAAAGAAAAATGTTGATTTTTTTTACTTTCTGGCTTTTGAATCACCTGACTTCAGGAACTGGGGCTTTTAAGAAAAACACCACATATCATGAGACTTCTGATAAGACTGTGAGATTTGGCAACATGGTTTTCTGTAAATATTCTACTGAATAGGTTTTATGGATAGGAATATTTGTAGTAACAGTACTGTCAAAGCAAACATTGAATAATATTTGTAGAAAGTAACTTCAGAATTTGTGAGAGTATTCACACTGGAAATCCGGCTATGAGAATGGCCCTTGTCCAGTTAAGAATCCAAAATATACCATGTGACCTGTATGTCCAGTAAAAGTACTACACGACTCAGCATTTGAATCTCTGCAACTAATTACTCAAACTGAGAATTAAATGCCAGCAAGTAAATATGAGAAAATTGTAAACTGCTTCTAGACAATTTGAAGACATTAAAAAGCAGCACGTACCATTCGGTAAAATACTCTCTCTAAATTATTCCCTTGAGTATACATTTTTGAAGAGTAGATGTGTAGCATATTATCCAACCACCAGGAAGAAGTGAAGCATGCTGGAAGAGCTGTGGGATTGGTGTGGACAACTATGTGAAACTGTCAGATGACTTGTCAAATGCAAGGAGAGAGGAAATTGGTGGCAGGAGGAGATAATATAAGTGGCTAGTGGAGGTAAATGAAAAATAAGGTGTTTGAGTAGTTGAGAGCTAATAGATGCTACCATGGGAACTAACAGACAAACAGCATGCTTGGGTCTGAGCTGTTGTAACACATCAGATGCAAGTTAAACATTAAAACAATGGTTGATCTGATAGAAGGAAAAGATTTTAATAAAATAACAAAGGATTAGGGAGCTGAGACATTGGGAATATGATTGATGTATGAAAATATACAATAAATGTGTAGAATTCAAGAAGAGTACAAAGGAAGTGCATATAGCTTCTGGCTCACAGTGTGACTGTGTGCAAATCACTGTATCTGTTTGTGTTTAATAGTGGGTAAAAAGAAGACCCTATCTTGCTGAATCTGGGCTGCAACCTTTCTTGGGAAAAGAAATGTAACCATTAAATGTCACTAACACACAATGCCTCCATTGTGGGCTTTTTTTTTTTTTTTTTCATCTCTTTTCTCAGGAATCCTACTGGCAACATAAGAAGATGCTGCTGCTATAAATTTCACTGAAATTAGATGATGAAATGGAGGAGGAATGCCTTACAGCTATTTTGAAAATGAGTCATAAAATGAAAATCAAAGCTGCCAACAGTACATTTTAGAGTAATTGAAAAGTATGAGTGTAGGCCATAATTACACAAGGGGGGACTCTATCCTGGGAAGCAGTGACTCTGAAAAAGTGTTAGATAATCTGCTGAACATGAGATTCTAACATGACTTTGTGGCCAAAAGTGCTAATGCGATCCTTGGAGACCTACACAAAGGGATCTTGAATAAAAGAGAGAAATTATTTTACCTCTTTATTTGGTGCTAGTGTGACCACTGCTGGAAAACAATGTTTAGTTTTGGTGTCCACAATTCAGGAAGGATGTTGATAAACTGGAGAGGACTCAGAGAAGAGTCATGAGAGAATGCTAAAGGATTAGGAAATGATAGACTGAAGGAGCTTAATCTATTAGTTTAAAGGGGTGACTAGAGTTGTGGGGGCAAAAACCATAACTGTTTTCAAAACTGAGCTTGATAAATTTATGGAGGGGATGGTATGATTAGCCTATTTTGGAAATTGACTGATCTTTGGCTACATGTGATGGATTTACAAGTGGCCTAAGAGGGGAGAGTACATGGGGTGGGTTCTGAGTTATTACGGAGAATTGTTTCTTGGGTAACTGGCTGTTGAGACTTGCCCACGTGCTCAGGGTTTAACTGACCACCATATTTGGAGTCAGGAAGGAATTTTCCCCCAGGGCTGATTGGCCTGGGCTCTGGGGGGTTTTCGCTTTCCTCTGTAGCAAGGGGCATGGCTCACCTACCGGTGAATTCTCTGTATCTTAAAGTCCTTAAATCATGATTTAAGTAGGTAAATAACTCAGTCATAGGTTGGTGGCCTATTGCTGGAGTGGGTGGATGAGGTTTTGAGGCCTGCATTTTGCAGGAGGTCAGACTAGATGATTGTACCGGTCCCTTCTGACGTTAAAGTCTATGAGTCTATGAGATCACAGTCTATAAGAACCTAGATGGGAAACAAAATATTTAATAAAGGGCTCTTCAGCCTAGCACTGAAAGTTATAATGAAGTCAAATGGCTGGAAGGTGAAGCTAGACAAATTTCAGATTGGAAATTAAAATAAGGCATGGGTTTTTAACAGTGAGAATAATCAACCACTCGAACAATTTACCAATCCATGGTGGAGTCTTCATTGCTGATCATTCTAAAATGAAGACTGGGTGTTTTTCTAGAAGATCTGCTCTAAGAATTAATTCAGGGAAGCTCCGTTGCCTGTGTTACACAGGAGTTCAAACTTGCTGATCATAATAGTCTTTTCAGGCATTGGAATCTATGAATTTATTAATTCCCCACTGCCCAGGATCAGGGGTGTCACTGTCCCCAAAATAGGTTCGGGGCCTGGGCCCATCTGTCCTGGGAGGCCCCAATCTGTCCCGGGGGGAGGGGGGGGCTGGATACATGGCCCCGGCAGTGGCCGGACGAGCCCTGAATCCACAGCCCCAGCAGGGGCCGGATTGCGCCAATGGTGGCTGGGCGGGCCCCAGATCCACGGCCCCAGTAGGGTCTGGATCAGGCCAGCTGTGGCTGGGCAGGCCCTGGATCCACAGCCCTGGCAGGGGCTGGATCAGGCTGGTGGCGGCTGGGCAGGTCCCAAATCCATGGCCTGGGCTGGGGCCGGGTGGGTCCCAGATCCCCGGCCCTGGCGGGGGCGCATTGGGCCGCTGGTGGTGGCTGGGCCCTGGGTCCCTGCCACACCTGGGGCATTGGTTCTGGGATGCGGGGCATGTGCCCCACATGCCCAGCACCAGCGACGCCACTGTCCAGGATGAAATCTTGGACTGGTGAAATTTTTCTTGAAAAAGAGACTGTCAGATCTACACTAGAGAGTTTTGTTGACAAAAGTCACAGCCCCAGGGGTCTGGAGGGGCGGCGGGGGCTGCCGGGCTGTGATAACACATCTCCAAGGGTGGACTTGCATTAGCGACCTACCAGTAGCAGTCTGACGTTGTCAGCTTCCACATGGCAATTGCAATGCGCTTCTTCATCAAAAGGACAACTCTCATTATGGTGTCCTTGCGCCACAGGGCAGGAGCCAGCTTTGCACAGCGTTCCATGGAAGCGGCTTTGTGCATTTGAAAGTTCTGTAGCCATTGCTTGTCAGCCCAGACCTGCATAACGATGTGATCCCACCGCTATTGCACCCAGAAGAGGTGGTTCGCTGTGTGCAGTTGTTAAGAAGGGTTTCAGTGAAAGAATGAAGGAGCTGTGCTCCAGAGCAGGCTCAGGCAGGCTTGCAGATGTTGAAAGTAAACCCCACATCTCGGACATTCTTGCTCACTGAGAGCCTGTTTCTGCCATCTGCAGACCTTGCTCAGGCAAAAATCGTGTGAAATTGAAGAAGCTTGCACTTCCCTTCCATTGTTACCAGGCCAGTAGTAGGTTAAAAGGAATCCGCTTGGAAAGTCATAAACGGGATTTATAGTTTTCTTTTGGCTGGGTGGGTCCCACGATATTGGGTAGATGAGGGGGGTGACGAAATATCTTTTATTGGACCAATGTCTGGTAGTGAGAGAGAGCAGCTGAAGAAGAGCTTGGTAAAGCTCAAAAGTTTCTCTCTCTCACCACACAAAGTGTGTCCAACAAAAATATTTCCTTGCCCACTTTGTGTCTCATAAATGTGACTGGGAAGAAATATTCTTCCACTAAATGTTGGGCAGCAACAGCCATATTTTATATCAGTGTGAAACCAACACTACTTACCTCCTTTCTTAAATTGAAGCAAAGCTCGTTTCAGCTCGCCAAGCTGGCAGCCCAGGAAGGGAGCAACACAGATGTGACCCTATCTCCCCACTGCTCTGTCATTTCAGATTGCTTTGTGGAATTGATGGGGTTTACTAGGCTCATATCCCTGCACTCTACGAGTGCAGTGCTGCATATACTACACCGGACACAGAAAAATTCCTCCCTTGTTACTCAGGGACAGGGCCAGCCCAAGGAGTTTTGGTGCCCTAGGCGAACTATGACTTAGCATTCCTCCCCCCCACACACCCACGTGTTATAAAAGAAGATACCATTTTAATATTTTTTTAAATAGAGAAAAAAATTCACTTCCATCTAATTTGGCGCCCCCTTAAAGCCTGATGCTCGAGGCAACTGCCTAGTTCACCTATATGGTTGGACTGGCCCTGCTCAGGGAGCTGTAACAGAAGCCAGTCCCAGATTTGGGTTTGGTGACTGGTACAAAATGCGTCACATGCATGGGTACTCGGCATCCTTCCCCTAATTTGTAGCTTGCCCGTAATTTGCACATACCCGTCTACTCACATAAAAGATCTGACTATTATGTCCAGAATGCAGAGTAGAGCTAGAGTTCATTTTCACACAATAGTGAGCCTAATCAAAGTGCAGGCCCCAGCCCAGCCAATATAACTTTCACAGTATGTCAAATACGAAACTCAGCTATTTGAAAGCATCCCATTTCCCAAGAGTGGTCTTTAAATTGTGGCGGTTCTGGAAGTGTAACCTTCAGGTGGGCTAAATTCATTTAATTGCCCTTCTCCAGTGCCCCACAGAAATCAATCCCAATCCCTGTGAGGAAGCAGCTGGAGACCCAGGATCCAGTCTGTACAGGACTCACAGCGAAGCTTGCTCAGAGCTACACTCCCACATTAAAATACTACTACAATAAACATAACAATGAACTTTATTAACTACTAACTAAATGAACCTTATCCTAAGAAAACAAAATACAATTAACCAAGAACAATCCCTCTAGAAAATCCCACAGGAAAGATACCCAAAAGTCCCAAAGTCTGTGTGGAGTTCACCCAACTCTCAGCTACAGTCTTTGTTGGAATGTAGAGGCTTGAGTGGCAAGAAATCGCTGTCCTCTTCTTCCTTTGCTGGAATCCTCTGTAGCATTCCATGCAGGCTTTCTCTTCTTTGCAACCAGCCCTCAGTCCCACATGCATGTCTGCAAGGTCTGTTGCAAATGACTCCATTACAGGGAGAAAACATCTTGTTCACTCCTGGCTCAGCTCCTCTCCAGAAAACTGAGCACATGGTCTCCTTTCAAGGCAGCTCCTGCCTGCTGTCCCCACAGGCTGCTGCTCTCATGTCATCTGACTGACAACATCACATCACACCAGCAGGGTACACTGTGGAGCATGCTCAAAATGCTACCACTCCCTGCTTCTGGAAGTTTCTAGTTGTGGGTAGCTAATCTGCCCAGCAACAGTAACCCAACCTCAGCAGGTCTCCCAGAGATAGCCTTTTCAGGCATATGGGTTACAGAAGCACTGGTGTATCTGCATTCTGCAAACTGGGCAATTGATGTTTATGGCTAGTAAGACCTAGTAAGGGGCTGTTGAGTCCTCTGGCTTGGTGGTGGATTGTTGATTGCTTCCTCATGGAAGGGAAGGTGCCAGCATCCTCCAAGTAACTATTCATCAGTCCCTTGTTCAAGAAACCGCTTCTTGGTTAAAATAGTTTTGATACAGGTCAAGGTCTGTAAAGCTCTCGATAGCTTCTGAGAACACTGCTCATGTCAGGCTTCTGAACTCATCGTTCCCCCAAAGCTCTTCACCAGACTGTGTGTTTCAGCCCCACAAATGATTGGGGTCTGTGTATTGCAAGAGAATGTTGAAATAACATTTTGAATTAAAATCAACAACGTTAATGTGTGTGAAATGCAGAAGAAAAATGTTTTAAAATAAAACAGAATTTAAAGGCCAATCCAGATATTCATGTAGGGGACAACAATTGTTCCATCTATTCCACTTCAAATTACCTGTCAATTTGGCAGGTCTTTTCTAATTCGCTTAATGCACACTATTCAATGTCAAGAGATTCTGAGTACTAGTGCTGCTAACAGTTTAATGTCAGGGTTCCCCGCATAGAGCTACATTAGAAGAGAAAGTGGCATCTTTACTGAAACCTCCAGCTTCCCATTTACAGATTTGTGAGTGAGGCCCGAGGAAAATTAAATGTGTACATGTAGAAATTGAACTTGATGCACCTAGCTCTATTTATTTTTCTAAGCATTAGGTTGGTATTAGTTTAATATTTTAGTTATTTGGTAATGAATTTTTGCATCTTTTCTTGCCCTTCACACCATCTAGAGTGACTTGTAGCTGCAGAGTCTGGCTCCTAAAACGATTAGTCTGTACTCCCATATGTTCAAGAAGTGAGCTGACCTGAACCAGCCCTTAACCAGGATAAACTCAGGATCACATATTGGGCAATCTTTCTTGGTGATGGTGTAAATAAGGTTGCAAGCAGTGTAACTCAGAATAAATTATAAAGCCAATTTTCCCCACTAGGGAACCAAATTTTAAAACCCTATTTTCTGTAACTTTATGTTAAATACATTTCGTGAGGAAAGCATATATTACCCTGTGAGAGATGCAAGTTCATTTGAATAACTATAGAAAATTCACATCTACTTCTTGCAAAAGGAACATTTATTTCTTAATAGCACATTCCATTTGAAAAGCCTTGAAAAAATTGATGAATTGCTTCTCAATACCTGTGTGGAGTAGGCAAATATTATTGGAAACTGAAGCATAAAGAAGTTACATTAATTGAGCAAGATTATGTAGGAAGTCACTGGCAGAATCAGGAACAAAACATAAATATTCTGACCGGCCCGTGCTGTAACCATACAACCACACTTCTTCTCCTAATGCTTGGTGCTACAGCAGAGACATAGGACTGGAATTATATAGCAAGAGCTTCTTTTCCAACAGAAAGTTTACTGACTGATAATTCATCTAATAATACATTATTTTATTAATTATTTGTATTGATTTTCATTTTTAAAAAGCCATGCAATGTATAAGGAGACAAATGACTGACAGTTTGTATATATTTACAAATACTGCATGCTTCACTTCTGAGTTAGCAGCCAAAGAAAGAACAGCTTATCACTGTGAAGAGCAATTATATGAATCTGAAGAAATTTGGACCCCATTTCTAGATGTATTTGAATAGTATGAAAAGTAGCCATTCCACACAAGCCTGGAGTGGATTAAGATAGACCAGATGAGGGACAACTATTGGAGAGGAACCAGGGATGGATAATGTCAAATTGCAGATGAAGCTCAGCAGGGGGAAGAGCTGGGAGGGGAGTGTAAAAGCCCAGGAGGGGCTACTGGGAGGAAATCTACAATCACTCTTCTGGAGTAGTGAGATGGAGAGGAGAATACCCAAGGGAAAGACCAAGTCTTGGGAATCCTTGCCCTGAAAGAAAGGCCAACCCAGAGAAGTTGTAGGAAAGAAAGCCTGAGAACCTGAGGTAGGAAGAAGTTCAGGGAAACAGCACCAAGGAGTGGGATGACAGTGATGTTTATAGAAACTGGGCTGGAATCCAGTGTAGAGGAAGGACTACCAGCAGGGCTGGATCAACACAGGGGCTATAGGGGTTGAAGCCCCTAAGGCCCCTGCGTGATCCGCCCTCCACCCTGCCCACTCAGCCTGACACAGTGCTGGCGGGGTCTGGGGGGTGCTTGGAGGGCCCCTGCCCGTGCTGCGGGGGGAGGAGGGGACTGGGCCCTGGGCCAGAGGCTGGGCTCTGTGGTGCTCCCACCTCGCTTCTGGGCCAGCTGGTTCATCCCTGGGGGCGGGGCAGCACGTATTCGCTCTGCTCCAGGGATGGGGCTGGCTGGTACATGGTGTAGTCTCTGGTGTAGCTTTCCAGGGCCCGTAGCCCTGAAGGGATGCACTGGAGGCATACCCCACACCAGCTGGTCCCGCCCCCAGGGGCAGACCAGCCAGACCAGGGCTGGAGTGGTAGAGAGTGGCCTCTAGCCCCAGGGCCCCCCAAGCACCAGCCTGCCTGCAGGTCACCAGGCTGGGGAGGGGTCCGCAGTGTGGACAGCCTGGGGCCCCAGGACCCCTTAATCTGGCCCTGCCTACCAGCCAGTGGGAAAGTGGCACAGGAGAAGAAGACTATCTGAGGCAGCATCCAGACAGTTTGTCTGATGGGACTTTGTGAACTTGGAAGTGGAGGACTACATAGTGACCTGCCCAGAGGACTAAATCATGACGTGGGTACACCCCAAGTCAGTGTGTGTGAAAGAAAAAGAGGCTACAGTGTGAGTGACTAACAGAAGCAGGGCACCATATGAGGCAAAAGCTAATTATCAAATCAGCCACAAGGAGGCAGACCTATGATGAATGGAATAGATAAAAATGGTGAGATGGCTCAAAGAATTCCAGACCTCCCCTCTGTTTTTGACCTCTTGCCATTCTCTCTTTTAATATTGGGCGCTTAGCGGTCAGTGTGGATACCAGTGAGACATCTGACAGTGATGCATCTGATGAAGTGGGTTATAGTCCACGAAAGCTTATGCCGAAGAAAATCTGTTAGTCTATAAGGTGCTAGAGGACTCTCGTTGTTTTTTTCAGTGAGACACAGTACGCCCAATTTGCACATTAATAAGGTTTAATGTGCAAGGTTTTCTATAAATATACTAGTTAAATACAAAGCCTAAAATTAACTAAAGTATATCATAGTCACTAAACCTGGAGAGCTAAGCAGTCCCTCAGAAGGCTATTATTTTGCATGCCTACATGTTCTTTCACAAGGTGTACCTTTGGGGTTTCCAGCACTTGGCTTCTATAATTTTCTTTTAACATCAAGTCTCCAACATTGTATTCTTTGAGCTTAGGAGTTGAATGTATAATTACACTCTGATAGGTGTTTATGTATATTACTACACTGGCAGAGAGATTCACTAAAGCCATTGCAGATACTATACCTTTAGCTCAGTGACGGGTCTTTCCCTTCTTCAGATGGAATATCCCTGTGTAGTAGTAGCTAAAATTAACTTTGTTGTAAATTACTTCAGATCCATTTTGACACCATTATCGGTGTGTTGCTGTGTTCCCCTCTGGTCCAATTCACTCTGGCTAAATAAATCAAATAATCTGGGCCGGCTTCCTCTCAGGGGCTACTCAGTTTGGTAACATTAATTAATTAATACTGCTGTGGTATATCCAAATAATCACTACATATACAATGTAGGTCATAGCGTGTAAGGTAATATAATTTTTAGTTAAGACATATATTCCTTTGCTTTCATATCATTCATATTCATGGCATATATTCAACATATATTCACATATTATATATATACTCCACATATATTCATATATGTAACATGCATACTCAGTATTGCCTTATATCCTAAATGCATACACAGTCTATATTTTCACAAAACCCTCGTTTGAAAACACAACTGGTGCCTAGTACCCCAGTACCCCCAACCTAGTGTCCTGGGCCTAACATTCCCAGGCCCAGGATAAGGGACTAATACTATAATCGCATACTAATATCTGCCTAATAGTCGTACGAGGGAATGTGCAGACTTTAGGGCAGATGGGGGCATGAGCATAGGAAGGAAAACAAAGGTAACCAAAATGCAGTGTTTAGCCCACTGGGTTGCCTTCCGTCCATATGCTATGCTTTTCCGGGATGATGGGTAAACATCCTCCCCATAAAAAATAAAAAATGGGGAAATGTAGTAGGTACAGGCCCAGTGCAAGGCCCTTAAGCAGTTATAGGCCCAATATAAGGCCTCTAGCCTGAACCAAAGTAATGTCAAGATATTGTTAAACTAAGATACATCAAGAGTTACATAAGCACAACTCAGCACATTCCATAAACCAGGCACCAAGACATCCAGGAACATTCCATAGATAAGAAAGAACAGGCTGACCCTTCCCAGAACCAGAAACATGATGGATAGGTAAAACCAACGTGTACAAGGTAATAGGCGGCACCTAACTGCATCAAGGGGCCGAACCTTGATACGTCAGAAACATTGTAAAAGTTTCTAAGTGTATAAAAATGTATTTCTGGGATGCTTCGGGGTCCGGCCTAGGGGGCAGTGGAAGATCCCGCCACTGACTGAGCCGAGTCCATTGTCGTAGGGTCAGTATCTGCAGTGTGTCTCTGGATGAGTCTTAGAGCACTCCAGGAAAACTGCTACTGTATCCACTGTGACAATAAACCTGGTCGACGTGCCTTCGTACCTTACTAGACTCTGTGGTTATTGGGGGTTCTCTTCGGGTCTGCTGTGTCAGCTATCTGCAGGAGCTGGGGCAGCGCTTACAGGGAACACACGCACGCAGCCGAGTGATACCAACATTGGAGAGAGCAGAGCACCACACCGGGAGCCTCTGACAACAGCTACATGCTTGTTTGTGACCTTCCCCACCAAAAAACTATGTTGTGCTTGTGTGTTCTCTTCTCTTCCTTTCCCCCTGAGATAGCAGGCGCTAAAAACCATGCCTGTCTTGCTGAAACCTTCAGGAAGATAGAGCTTTCATTTAATAAAAGGGTGGGGGTTCTGAGTGCTGTACAGGCAACAGACTCTAGCCTCTAATCACAGTGTGCTTGATAGCAACTACTTCAGCAAATTAAGGAACAACACTAACAACCTTGGAAGAGAGTTCCACCCCGTCCTCAGCCAGGAAGAGATTAGTTATAATACAGTCTTGAAAGTGCTGGTTCATACGTGGAGGGCGGAAGGGTTACTCAGCGTCTGGAAAGGAATCCCTGGGAAAGAATTTTTAAAAAAAAATTAGAACATGATCCCCAAGAGGTACTTACTTGGCCCTCCAGTCATGTGTGTCATGCAACTCATCCATCCTTGCTCCATTAAAAAGAAGTCTCCTACCTGTGAAACCCAAGCATGTGTTAACTGCGCGGGAACTCTAACAAAAAAAAATAAAAATCCTGTGCACAGTATTTTAAAATTCTGCATAGTTCATTTGTTAAAATAACAAAATACAATCATACCAGTTTCAATTATTTTAGAAATTTATTTCAAAATACCTGTCAGCAAGTATGTCTGTAACAATACAGACAGTAAAAAAGATACCCCCAGGAGTAGAGAGTTAAAGAATCTACGACAATCCAGTTATTGTTTCTCTGATATGCTTTTGTTGGGCACCTCAGTTGGGGTGTGTCATATGCCATCTGGACACATCTTAGGAAAAAACTCTGCCCCCCCAGTCCAGTCTTTTACTCAATTCTTGTTGTTGTTCCCTCTTCCTCCCCCCCCCCCCCCCCCCCCGGCGCTGTAGTTTTACTATGTTTCAGTTTCCCAAAATACAGGACACTGCCTGGGGATGGGGAGTTGGGGGGAGGTGAGTACAGCTGGGAGATGCTAGAGGGGGTGTTTGGGGAGTACTGTAGGGGGCTGTGTTGGCCCAGATGTATGCAATCCCTTCCCACACAGAGCCCAGCTTCAGGCTCTGCTCCACAGAGCTCCATTATTGTTCCATCTGGCAGAGACGACCCATACCTACCCAGAGTAGGGAGAGCTCAATTTAAAAGTTTGGCTTCCTCTGGAACAGCTCAAATCAGGCCCAGAACTGGCACTCCACTCTCTGCAGCTGCACCAGGAACACCACCAGAAACTCTGAACTGGGTCTCACTGTGTCCCACAGCAAGGAATGATCATGTTCCTCACTCATTTGGCTCTTCTTGAGACCCTGCAAATGCTTCAGGATCCTGTGGTCTGTGTTTGCAGCTCTCATGACAAGTGCTGAGTTATGCAGGCACCATGCTTCTATCAGTGATGGTAGACTCTGAAGAAGGACATGCAGGTTGGTGAAATTTTGGAAAAATAGGCGTGAAAATTATGGGCTACAGATAACATTATGGGATGCAGAGAGTTGCAAACTGGGAAGTTGACCCCATGTTCCATGCCCCACTGTATGTTTTGGCCCCGTCATGCATTGACAGAACTTCCCCAGAAACAGTGCGCTGGATGGGGGCAAGGTGCACAGCAGGATACTACCGATGGTGCACTGCATTCTGCATCGACACAAGCACTCCTGGTGAGTATGTGCACTCCCAATACAAGGGCACAAGCAATGTACTATCTGTATGTCAGTGCAACTTGAGCCAATCTAAGTGTGTGGTGTAGACATGTCCCTAGTTTGTAAGAAAAAGAAACAGAGTCCCGTAGCACTTTCAAAGATGAACAGATTTATTTATCACGTTTAAAAGTGCCACAGGACTCTGTTTTTCTGCAATAGACTAACACGGCTACCCCTTTGGAACCTAGTTTGTAAGGTCTTTGATAATTTCCTGAAAACTAGACCTTCAACTGAACATGCTTGCTATAATGTGGTTTCCGCCCCACACCTACTTCCTTGTGCTGGAGTCATTCTATGGCCCTCCACCTCCGGTTCCCCTTCCTTCAGGGGAAACAAACTCCTCATAGTGCAAAAGAAATTAAAACCTTCCTCCCTGGAGGTCCAATTTATTCTATTCTCAAGTACATGCTGGCCTGTCGGCCCTTAAGCCCTGTTCAGTCTCTCCCTCCCCTTAGTTGGGAGGGGGTTTTCTGCCCTATGTCTCAGAGCTAGATCACAGTTCAGTGTCTCTGCAGGAGCCAGACTTGCTCCCTGAAACTGCTGCTTCAAGCCAGCACTAGCTCCTCAAGCTGCTGCTGCCTGACCATCCCCCCTTCACTACAGCCACCCAGTGCAATCTTTAGGGGAGCAGCTGCTCTCACACAGGTGTCCCTCCTTTGCTAGCCCCAGGCCCTCCAACCCTTGAGGCACGAGCCACCCAGTTACACTTCCCTTATACGTTGCTCATTTTATGCCTGGCTGATTCTATTCCAGGGTTGTAGATCAATCTACCTTATTAGCACTTGTGGAGTATAAGGACCAAATGTATAAATAGATAAACATACTTTGGGCAAAATCCTGTTCTGCATGGCACAGATATGCCAAGGGAGGAAGAAAGCTCAAGGGACATCGCCCACGTCTGGGTCCTCTGTAGGTACGCTGGAAGGGATTACCTCCTAGCACACTCCTGGGATCTGATCCAAAGCCCACTGAAATCAATAGGAGGCTTTCCGGGGACTTCCATGGACATTGAATCAGGCCCTAGGTTATGGCTTGTTTACTGCTGCTACTCTGTTGGCTGGATGGCTCTGGAAAGCTGCCACTGTTTCCCCATATCTTAATGCTATCACAAGGGCAAGATTTCCCTTTATAATTAGGATTACTTCATGGATCTGGGGAAAAAGAGAAGAATGGGAACTAATCAGGGCCGGCCCAACCAATATATAAACTAGGCAGTTGCATGGGGCACCAAATTAGATGGAAAATAATTTTTTTCTCTACTCAAAAAGATATTAATATGTTATCATTTTTCTCTATATTGGATGTGGGGAGAAGGGGCACCAAAGGCACAATTTACCTAAGGGACCAAAAACCCTTGGGCCGCCCTGGCACTAATGCAGAACCCCCCTAAGAAGCTGTTGGTTTTTAGAGTCTACCTTTTTCAAACCTCAGTGAGGCAGAGTCAGGCTTTCCTAGTGCCAGTATTTCAGGATTAGGGCTGACCCAACCATATAGGTGAACTAGGCGGTTGCTAGGGTGCCAGGCTTTAAGGGGCACCAAATTAGATGGAAGTGAATTTTTTTCTCTATTTAAAAAATATATTAACATGTTATCTCTTAGAACACGTGGAGGGGGATGCCAAAGTCATAGTTTGCCTAGGGCACCAGAAAACCTTGGGCCGGCCCTGCTCAGGAGAGCTAATCTGCTAACTCCGATGTATGTGCTAAGCACATTTGTACTTCTTAATGAGACAAGAAAGCCTCTAATGCACTATGTTCGCCATATGCTATCATGTTTTTCTGTCTGTTCCAAATTCGTATTGGAATCAACATTATGTGCTAAAACCGATGCAACCAATCACAAAACTTCCACCCATGTGAGGCTGCCCCACCGTTAAAAACACGATATGATAAAAACATGATAAAAATATACGTGTGTACTCCCATTTCCATCCCAGGCATCCATATCTGAATCTGAACAAAATCAACCAAGAAAAATTGTTGTTGTCTAATTCAAGTAAGGAATTCATATAAATAGGATTTTTCAAACACACTTTCAGTGAATGCAAGAAGTTGGCACACATATTGGAACAGATGGGGCCCTATTGACTCTTCTCAGAAAGAGCCTTTAAAATCCGCAGGCCAACTTTCCATGTCAGCAAACACAGAATTGCACATTCAGGCATGTTTTAACATTTATGCTTGTCTTAAAATTTCCTGATGATAAAACATCAGTAAACATGTCTACTGAGCCAGCTAATGGAGCCTGGGAAGGAAAGCAGAATGTTTTAGTGGTTATTTTCCTCTGATCTGGCAATTAACCATTGCACTGGACAGAGACATCCAAAAAAAGGATGAGTGGAAAACGTTTCTGAAGAATTCTCCTGGCATATTTTCTCTAGGAAAGAGAGACTGAGATGGCTAGGATTTGCTTAGTGTCTAAAACTGTGGGAAGTCCACAGGCAAGATACTGCTTGTCTGCTCTAGATGTCACAAAATTCTCTCCAAATAGAGAGAGGCCATGTCCCTCCATTACATTTAAATGGTGATGACCTTGTGAAAAACTTTGGGAACAACAATAGTGAGAATTCAGAGAAAGCGAATTGTTTCGGTTCATCAACACCATGCATACCTTTCTGTTGGTAACAATACTGATCATCAACAACAGTAACCACTGACTAGAGTCCTGCACAGTTATAAAATGTGTATCCTTGTCCGCTCTGTGATCCACTTCTGCTCCTGGGGCAAATTGTTCAATTCCTTCTGTCCTTCATGGAACAGAAAATCCCATGAAACTGCAGGGGTTGCAGCTATCTCTGCAGACACACTGGGCCAAGGCCAGATTAACTGGCTTGAGGGTGATGCCTGGGCCCAAAGAGTGCTTCCTCCCTGGTCCTGCTCCAGCCAGTCTGGCCCCAGGGGCAGATCCATTTGGCACGCAGTGTGGCCCCTGGTGCAGTTTTCGGGAGCCACGGGCCCTGGAAGGCTGCGCCAGAGTGGCGGAGGGTGTCCTGGAATGGCGGAGGCCATGCTGAGAGCCAGTGGGCCCCAACCCCCAGGCTGAGCAAACAGGTTCTGGCAAGCCCCACTCCACCCCTGGGGGTGGGAACACAGAGTCCAGCCCTGCCGGCACCGAGTGGGGCAAGGGGGAGCCAGAATCCAGATCGGGGTTTTAGGGGCTGGAGCCTGGGGTCCCCTTTGTGGCCGGGGCCCAGAGCTTCAGCCCCTAAAGCCCTTGCTATAATCCGGCCCTGCACCGGGCCTCGGCTCAGATCCTAGTTCTTCCCACTATCTATCAAGTCATTGCTCTGTTCCTGAAATGTTTCTTTAAGCAGAGGCTGTAGGATCCACAGTGCAGAGAGAGCACCAAAGAGGAGATGACTCTGTCTCAGGCTATGTTTCTGTGGATTTCCTGCATGAAGTTGGCTGTATAGTAGGATTCAGGGTATGCTTCTTCACTGAACCACCTTCCAGCACCTCACTTCATCCAACATAATTGTTCTAATGCATGGATCTTAACTGTGTGGAGTGTAGCCCTCTTTGGGGTCCCAGGAAAGTGTCTCTGAAAATGGATCCAGACCTCTGTACAAACAGAATTAATACTATGTTTCTTTTACAGTTTAGCTTCCTTCCTTGTCCACTGCATCATCTCTGGTCATCACTTCCCTTTTTGATTGAGTACAAGTTGCTTTGTCCCATTCTGAAAAACATTTCTCTATCCTCTCTCACTGTAAAGCATCTTGTGAGAGTTTGTGTGCAAGTCATTAAGCATCTGTACATTGAATTGTATGTCAGAGTTCTCCAACTGCCCCCCGCCCCAAAGACAGATGACTCAGACATCTTTTGCTTGTGCAACACCCGTGCTTGCTTTCTTTTCAGTGCAGAGTCCCTTTTCAGTTCATCTATGCTCTGAGGCTCTCAGCTTCTCACCCCTGCTGACCCTGAGGCAGACTGCCTGCCTGGCCAGTACCTCTGCTTCCCTTTTCCAGGCCTCTTTTATAGTCTGGCTCCAGGAAGTCAGGTGTTCTCACCTGCCCCATTAGGCAGGGTCTCACTGGCCTTAATCAGTCCACAGCTGTGAGGCACTCTTACCTCCACGGGTTTTCTCCCCAGCCCAAGCAGTTCGGAACTCAGTGGCAGCAATCCTGTGGGCTTAAGCCCCTCCCCTCCACTCCACAGGGTAAAAATCTCATTAGAAATAGAGGATTTTCACTGTGAAGGAGACTACTGGTCCTTCCATGTGGTTTTCTGCCTCTGAAGTGGCTGATACCTCATATTTCAAAGGAGAGCATCAAAACAAGCAAACCCATAATGCCCTTGGCTAATTGCACAACACTGAATGCCAGAGAAAAATGTCTTCCTTGACCTTTGCAACAATCTGCCCATTGCTTCAAATATAAGATTTTTATTACCCCACTTACGCATGTGGGACAATACATTTTATTATCAATTATAAAACTATCCAGACAGTTTTTATATTCAAGCTACAGTATTTAACTCTAAGGCCTCCTGTGAGCAACAAATAAATTACCAGCCAGGCACTGTCCTGTGTGAAGTAGTTCCTTTTCTTTTAAAATTTCTTTGTCATTTCATTTCATTGAATGGCCACCATCTCTCATTTTTTTTAAAAAACCACCAAACCCATCAACATGATTGAGATTGTCCCTTTTAATTGACTAAAGTGAGTGGAGAATATTCAGACCCCCTCTACTGGAGATTTTCCCTGATATGGGAGAGTCCTTAGCAGGGTTAAAGCCGCAACTCCAGCACAGGGGCTGTACCCGGGCAGGGAGGGGCTATGGCTAGAATGTGCTGCATTCTAGCTACTTGTATCTTCAGATTCCAAAGGGGTAGCCGTGTTAGTCTAGGTCAGCCAAACAAACAAGGAGTCCTGTGGCACTTTTAAAGACTAACAAATGTATTTATCGCATGAGCTTACGTGGGAGAAAATCCCACTTTGTTTGATGAAAGCTCATGCGATAAATAAATTTGTTTGTCTTTACAAGTGCCACAGGATTCCTTGTTTTTTTGTACTTTCAAGTGAGAGATGATTGCTTGGGGAATGTAGATTCGAGCAGTCCTGAAGCTGCTCTAATATGGACTGGGGATGGAGAATCAGGAAACTCTAACCAATTTCTTGGCAACTCCCTTTCCCTTTCTCCCACTGCAGTGAGCAGATCTTGGTCAAGAAGAGAATTTGGACATATATTTTCAGAAAGGCCATTTGTTTGTTTCGTCCCTGAGGCTGTACGTTTGTCAATGGGAGGCTCATCTGAACTTGGTGGTGTCTGCAAATTTCTACCCAATGATAACTGTAAAAAGAATAAAGTGAAACAGCTAGCTTTTTTCTTCAGTTTTAAATGAAGTAATAAACGGTTCTAGCAAGTGCTTGTTGGGAGTTTTGCCAATGGAAGGGCTTAAGCATTAGTTACACTAATGAATGCAAATTTAAGGAAAAAAATATAAAGGCACATCACTATTGTCACAGTAAGAAAGCTAGCTTTTTCCAATATTTGAGTGTACCTTCACCGGTCTCAGGCCTCAAGCCTTTTTCTTTCTTGGGGTAGAATCTCATAGTTCTCCCACTCTTAGATTGGTCTTTCTGGACTCAGTATCTGCAGATTTTCTGCTTAGGAGTTTGTGACCAAGCAGTCTTCCTAAAACAAACTACTGTTTAATCTTAACAGTAGGAACAAACAATAATGAGAAAGAAAGGATTTTAAAACTACAAAAGGCCTACATGCATGTCTATCTTACCAGGAATTTTAGGCAGCCCTATCCACCCCCAGATTCTAATTTCTGGAGTCTGTGTTCTCCTTATATCTCTCCTTTTCTGTCCTGGATGGACTATCCTTAAAATCCAGCCACAGTTCTTTATTCCCTCATCTCATACACTTGGATCTGCTGCCCAAAACCTGTTTGGGGAGCTATGCAGAAGGCTGAGGCAGACTTCCAAAGCAAATAGCTCTTACATTTTCTTGTAAGTGTTTGCTAAGAAGGATATATCTGGATTACCATCCAGTTTTTTGGATGCATTGCTTGACTGTCCTATTGAAAAACTAACATAACTGTTGCAGGAAAGAACTAGATAAAACTGAGAAGTTGAAGGTATGAGGTAAAATGTGTGCTGCATCCCCTTCTAATGGCTCTCTCTCTAAAGGATAAAAAACCTACTAGTGGCAGTTATCCTTTTAGCTCAACTGTTAGAGGTCTGTGCTGAAGATTCCAAAATTAAGACCTGTTGAATGCCAAGAAAAGGGGGTGATACGAGACCTGAATGGAAAATCAGAATTTCCATTCTGTAGGAATTACTGATGTTCAACATTTGCTTTTCCTGAATTAGAATGAAAAACAGAAGTACCAAAATTTTTCTATGAATGAAAAGTTTGAAACATGTTTGATATGGAAATCCTGAAATATTTCATTTCAGCATTTGTGATTAAAAAAAATTAAAACGATGACATTTTTTAATCAAAATGTTTCATTTTGGTTTGTTGAAGTGACCAAAAATGCTTTATTTTTGAATCAGTTTAGCCTTAAACTACATTTCTCTATGATGGTGCTTTGCCTCAGGGGTGTTGTATGACAGATTCTCCCCTATGGGCCAGGCTACCTGGCCAGTGTACATCTCCCACAGCAGTGTAGTTGATGGTAAGCCTGGGTAAACAGAGTGTAAACTTCTCATTTAGGAAACATAAAGTTTAGTTTGGGTTAGTTTACCCACTTTCTTTTTTATCACTACACCACTGATCTCCCATCATGTACCTGTAGTTATGAGACTTTTGTGATGCATTATGTTTCTCAGTCAAAGAGCAGACTATATTGCATCATGGAAGATGTAGTCTGGCCAGGGAGCTCAGCCCATAGGAGAAAACTACAGTTTCCATAAGGCAATGTGTCACAATTAGGAAAATGCAGCTGAATGTTCAACTGACTCTAAGCAAAAAGTCTTGGCTTGGTTCAACAATCCCAACTATTCAGAATCAGGTTAAACCAACCTGAATTAAAATATTTCATTATGGTTTTCTCAGCAGAAAATCAAAATGGCAGCATAACTAATATTCTTCTGTGGAATATGTCAATTTTGTGCAAAACGAGTTTTCCAATGGAAAATAATTCCAATAAAAATTCCTAACTGACTACCTGCTACAAAGATCAGACTGAAAGATTCTGCTACTTTAAAAAAAATAAAATTACTGTTTTGGAATATTTCCTGTTTTCCTGAAGTTTATAAATTTGCCTTCATTTTACATTCTCTCTCTCTGTTGAACTCCACTCCCTTCCCCCACCCCCATGCAAAAGATAGCTGTGGTTTAAATGGTAAGATCTTAAAAAACTGGATAAAAATGCTGTTGATGTTGTTTGTTTAAGCTTTGAATGAAATCTAGCTCTCTGGCTAAATCGTTTTTAAAAATAAGGCAAAAGGTTTAATTTTCAGTTGCTTCCTCTCCTCTGTTTTTTGTTTCTTTAGGGGTGAAGCCCATGGTAGTTTTCCACTTTAGTGGGAACATGATTTCATCCTAAATGTATCCATAACTCTCCCCTTCTCCTAACTACATACAGAGAGGTAAATGTTTAAAAGATTTCTCTCAAAACCTTGTAAAAGTGACCAGCTGACATTTCGGGTGGTGTGGATGGTGGTATCGGATGCTGCGGAGGTGTGAAGCAGGGAGTGAAACTAAGGCTTGGTCTGCACGACAGAATTAGATAGACCCAACATCTACCTAAGTAGGTGTACACACTACAGCCTTGGTCCTGCCAATGTAAATGCCTTACTACCATGACATAGACAACAGAGTCCTGTGGCACTTTTAAAAACTAACAGATTTATTTATCGCATGAGCTTTCGTGGGAGAAAATCCCTTTGAAGCATCTTCAAAGCATCTGACAAAGTGGGATTTTCTCCCATGAAAGCTCATGCGATAAATAAATCTGTTAGTCTTTAAAAGTGCCGCAGGACTCTGTTGTCTTTCTACAATAGACTAACATGGCTACCCCTTTGGAATTTGACTAGCATGACATAATAACTCTACCTGCACAAGAGGTATAGACCTTATATTGGGGCAATTAGGGTGATGCAGTGTCCACGTGCACACTGTGGGTTATGTACGTTGGCTGGAGGTTTTGTCAGTTTCACAGCTCTGTGCTGGGGTTGTGAAACTTGCCAAGAAAGCCAGGAGCTGGTTGTGGACCTGAGAGCCTGGGCTCTCAGATACTCACATTGCCCCTTCCAAGTCAGTGGAAGCACTCTTGGGCTATGTCTACACTTACCAAAGTTAGTTCGAATTAACTAATTTTAGTTAGTTCGAATTAACTTAATTCGAACTAGCATGGCCCCACTAGAATGCTAGTTCGAACTAAGCAAGTGCCATGCATGGCACTTGCTTAGTTCGAATTAGTCAGTTGCATTAAGGTCAATGTGCTGGTTAGTTCGAACTAAGCAGAACTAAGAAATTCCTTAAGTCAACTTAATGAAAGGTTAGGTCGACTTAATAAGAACTGCCAGTTAGGTTGAGCTAACCCTTAAGTCGACTCCTTAGGTTGACCTAAGCACAGTGTGGACGCTTAAGTCCACTTTATTAGGTCGACCTAAAGGCAGTTAGGTTGAATTACTAAGTCCCCGTTCAGGGAAACCACTTTGTTAAGTCGACCCAATAACAAAGTTGACCTAACTTTTTATAGTGTAGACATAGCCATAGACACTGGGGTCTCTGTTGGAGCCAGAGGAGGGGAGCACTGATCTCTCATCCCCCTGGCTGCAGAAAGGAACTGCTGCCTAGGGACCTAGGTGGAGTGCATGGGGAGAGAAGAAGTGTGCTTCTTCAGAAGTTTCTCTGCTTCCTCCTTGCTGAGCTCTTTCTGCTCCTAGCAGAGACTAGTGGCCCTTCAGGGTTGTAAAATAATATCTGTGGCCCTCCAGCCAGAAAGGTTGGGAATCACTGGGCCACATAGTGACCTAGACAAATTAGAGGGTTGGGCCAAAAGAAATCTGATGAGCTTCAGCAAGGATAACTGCAGAGTCTTGCACTTAGGGCAGAAGATTCTCATGCACTGCTACAGACTAGGGACTGGTTGGGCAGTAGTTTGGCAGAAAAGGACCTGAGGGTTACTGTGGACAAGAAGCTGGAAATGAGTTGACAGTGTGCTCTTATTGCCAAGAAGGATGACAACATATTGGTAGTGTGACCAGAGATTTTTGCCCCAAGATATATAAGACATGGATTCTATATGAAGAGGCAATTGGCAGAAAAGCCTCAGAAGGGGTTTAAATTCCAGCAGGCTAATAATAGCATAGGGTCAGTTACAAGAACATTACATCACTTTACCCAGAAGTCTCTTTGTCCGTGAACTTCATTTTGTTTATAGAGAACTCCATTTTGTTTAGTTGCAAGAACATTACATCATTTTACCCAGAAGCCTCCTTGTCAGTGAACTCCATTTTGTTTTATATACCAAAACCATAATAAGCCCTTTGGTATATTATCTTGGTCCCCAACAATACACAATCTCTTCCCATACCATCTACATACTTAAATCTTCTTTTAACTTCAACAGTAGTAAGGAACAGTGTGTGTTAAGCAATTAGAATAGTTAGCACCTAGGTAGCAATATAGGTAGGACCGTTGATAACGTAGGACTGAACCATTTAAAAGCCCTTTCTCTCACTACATGAAAAACCCTGTACCTCTACAAGCCAAAGTCATACTTTATTTCATAAAGTTATATTTATTTGTTAGATCAAAGTTTCATTCTCTTTTCTCATCTTCTTAGCCTTGAAATGGACCTTTAATTACTGTTCCCCCTTTCTCTCGCTTTGGTATAACCCTTCTCCATTCTTTTCCCACTCATTCCCCCTCCCTCTAGGGATGATCTCATTCTAGGGATGATCTCATTCTAGGATGATCTCATCGCATATGATCTCTCCCCCCCCTTTACCCTCCTTAACTGAACTACAAGTCCCAGAATGCCCTTGCCCTTCAGGACTACAAGTCCCATGATGCACGCTGCCTTTCCCCCTTCTCGGGGCCTATAAAAGAGCAGCCAATCACAGGCAAGAGTTGTTGGACACTGAGAGCCTAGGGAGATGCTGCTAGTCTACCTAGCAACTAGCAACAAGTCAGAACACCGGGACCTGATATTGATCACTCCCGCAAGCCGGACCAGATAGTCTGCCTAGCAACTCAGCGCATCACAGAAAACCAATTGTCAATGGACTCACCCACCTCCGTAGTTCGAGTCTGCACGCCACCACCCGGACCAGGGCTGCCACAGCTTGGGACAGCATCATCGCAGCCCAGAGCAGCAGCGCGATAGCCTGGACCTGACCATCAACATCCGAACCAGCCGTGCCATCATTACAGCCGGACCAGCCATACCGGACCAGTGCATCTCGGACCCGATCCTGTCAGACCGGACCCGTTTTTCTCGGTGAGGCATTGGTGTGTTAAGGATTTGAGGCAAACTCGGCTAACTGAGTTCTGACTTATATTGCCCAGGTTCTGGCTACCTCTGCCTAAATGACAGAACAGAGAAGGCGCCATTGAGACGAGTCAGCGGCAATATTTAAGGGGTTTGTGAGTATGACAAAGGTTGCGCTTGTGAAGCTGAGTGACTGCGGCTTGAGTGAGAAGGGCTCATCTCCAACCCACCCAGTAAATGACGGATCACCATTTACTGAATGACACAGGAGATTAGGGTTTTAATTGTTATAAGGTATAGAGTATACGTTTAATATTGGTATTATATAGTTAAATGCTTATTAATAAAGTGGTTCAGCGGAGCCGCAACATTCTATTCGACTGCCTAACGGTCATTTGGCTCTCCGCTTATTTTATGAAAGTCGAAATATGCTCGACATTGAACTTATTGTATTAATCTTACACAAATAAATGTTAAGATTTGTTTTGGAAACATTTCCTGCTCTGTGTCTGTTCTTGATCGACGGGCTGTAGTCGTATTTTCCTAGGGTTTAGACCATTAAGCAAGCACACCTGAATTTAGAAATTTACCTCTGTCTATAGGTTCAAATAATTTGATAAGTACAGTTGGGTAAACTGAGGCACGGAGGTAACAGTAGGAGCTTTGCCAACAGATCAAGGGAATTAGGGGGGAAAAGGGAATTAACTTTAACCTCTATTTGGTACCGATGAAGCCTCATTTAGATATTGTGTACAGTTTTGGGAGACTGCAACAGGAAGGATGTGGGCAAATTGGAATGAGTCCAGTGGAGGGCAACAAAAATGATTGAAGGGCTGGAGCACATAACTTATGAGCAGAGGCTGAGAGATCTGGGCTTGTTTAGTCTGTAGAAGAGAAGAATGAGGGGGGATTTAATAGCAGCATTTAACTGAAAGGAGGTTCCAGGGAGAATGGAACTAGGCTGTTCTCAGTGGGTGCGTCTACACTTGTAAATTAAGTCGCCTTAAGCTTGCTTAAGGCGACTTAATTTACTCTGCGTCTACACTACACTTTCCTCAAGTTGACTTAAGCAAGCTGCTTAAGTCGACTTAAGGAAAATTAAGTTGACTTTGTAAGACCTCCTTTTAAGTCGACTTTTGGCTTAAGTTGACTTTCTAAAGTTGACTTAAGCCAGTGTAAACCTGGAGTAGCCCTAAGTCGATTTAGGGCTCTCCAGGACTCCCCCACTGCCCTCCCTGCCAGGGTGGCTGGCACAGGGAAAGCTTGGCATGCCCCCCACAGGGTAGGGCAGAGCCCTGCTCACCCTGCCCCATGCTCTGCCAGGGTCTCTGTCCCCCTTTGCCCCATTGTACCTAGGTACAATGAGGCAAAGGCTGAGACCCCTGGCACTTGGCAAGGGGTGCCCCCCCTGCCACCGTGGAGCAGTCCCAGGTCCACCTAGCCCCTACAAGTCGACCTAGTTGTCCAGTGTGGACGCTTTAGGTCGCCTTTTAAGGTGCCCCCAAAGTTGACTTAAAATTTAAGTGCAGACATGCTAAGTCGACTTAACAAAGTTGACTTAAAGTTGACTTTGTTAAGTCACAAGTGTAGACATAGCCAGTGGTAGTAGATGACAGAACTATGAGCAGTGGTCTCAAGTTGTAGTGAGGGTGGTCTAGTTTGGATATTAGGAAAAGCTTTTTCACGAGAAGGGTAGTGAAGCATTGGAATGGATTACCTAGGGAGGTAGTGGAATTCCATCCTTGGAGATTTTTAAGGTGTATCTTAACAAAACGCTGGCTGGGATGATTTAATTGGGGTTGGTTCTGCTTTGAGCAGAGGGTTGGACTAGATGACCTCCTTAGGTCCCTTCCAACCCTAATTTATGATTCCATGATAAAACAGGGATCCTACAGATCTTCTCTGATAGTCAAAGGACCATTTGTATATAATTTTATTCATCGTTTTGTGAAAAGAATCAAAACACTCTACAAAACAAGTATTCATCGTCGCTGTAATTTTTCTATATGCATCTGTGCACAATGGATTACAAATAGGTTAAAATAGAGGTGCAATGGAAGTATAGCTGCCTAAGCCTTACATCTAACTGCACTTGAAAAATTAGGGAGCTGTAGTTTGGGAGGTTAACTTTAAACAATGTAGCTAGCCTGCAGTGAAAGCATATTATCTCTACATTAAAAAACAGGAAGCAGATGTAACAGCATTTAACCAATTTTGGATGGCATTCCTGAACTTGAAGCTTGTATTACAAATGTGAACTCTGACAGTCTTACGAGTTCTATATTTGTGTCTGGCTTGTGGAAGAGGGGTATCATTATTTTATGCCTTTCACAGAAATTAGCAAATGAATAACACAACAATAGAGGGGGACAAAAACACAAGCGCTTGGGAATTTCCTGATAAGAAGTTGGTAACACATACAATGCAAGAGGGTACGCTGGAACACACGCCTTAAGCCGAGAGAGCCTGTGATCAGTCTTTGATCACTTTCATTTTCCTCGACCTCCTCCTCCGAGTTGCTGTGTGTAAACAACAGGATTTCCCCACTTTTTGTGAGGGGCAGGGGAGGGGAGGGGGCAATCTTTAACTGGCTCCTCGTTCTACAGCACTGTTTGAAACGGAGAGAGAAAGAACTGGCTCTCAAAGTGAAGGAAATTTAAATTTGGCAGCACTTTTCAGTGCCTTACTGTAAAAGCAAATAAAAAGTATTAGTGCTTTGTTAAGCAGTCATTCCCACGCCAGCTTGGGGAGTAGGAACAGTGCGGAGGAAAGAAAGCAACAGATCAGGGACAGCAAGAGGGACAAGTTCTAACAGAAGCTCTGAAATGGAAGAAATGGGGAATGGGACACTAGATCCTGTCTGTGCTAAGAATGATCCTCCCTTCTCTCACAAAATTATACGAGGTAAGTTTTGCTGGGGAAAAAGGGGTTTTCCAGGATGATTTATCAAGTGAAAACATGTCTGAGCTGTTTTCTTTTTGCAGAATTTGTACACTTAAATACCAGATGACGAGTTTCCTGATTTATTTTAGTGATGTGTAACATGAGAAAGCTGGGTTAGTATTTGAAAAGGATTCCCATAATTTAAAATGTTAAAAAGGGGGGGGGGAGAGGGATCCATTGTTAAAGTGTGTGATAATTGTTAGTATTTGGAGGTATTTTTGGGGGTACCAAAGTAGTTCACCAGAGTAACAGAAATGTAGTGGCCATGCTAAAAACAATCTAGGCTGTGATGTGATTTTGATGCTATGCAAGTGAAGCATTAAGGACCTGATTCTGTAGGCATTTGTCACCAGACAAAAAGCCTGTACTGTGTTATGGTGAGTTGTCCCATTAACTTGTAAATATGCCTGGTGGTAAGTAATCATGAAGTTCAGTATAGGAGCTCAATAGAGTCATCTTTCATCTTTCATTATTACATGATGATTTCCATATTGTCCAAGATAATTGGAAAAATTCTACTGATAAATTGAGGCAACATTCACTTTCTATTTAATAGAATAAGGCAGTGGCTCCCAAACAGAGACCGACAGGGTCTTTCAAAGTGGCCCACTGTTCCCCTGGGTGCAGAAGGGAGCCATTGCATAAGGACCCAGTTGGAGCAGGTTGCTGTGGGGCTTCACAACCAGTGCAGGCTCTTTGCTGCACCCAAGGGAATGGGAGATCTGTGCTCCCCTCCCACTGGTTGCAGCAGGGAGCATGGCAAAGAGTTCTGCCTTGGTCCCTATGATCTGTGGGAAGGGAGCACTGATCTCCTGTCCCCCTGGCTGCAGAACAGAGCCACTGCCTAGGGACCCAAATGGAGCACATGGGGCTGAAGGACATGTGCAGTTTCTGTACTGCAGCCAGGGGAAAGGGAGATCAGCAAGGAAGCAGCCTACTCACTGAACTCTTTCCATCTGGTTAGAGTGTGGGAATTAGAAGGGGGCTGCGGGCAGAGAAGCCCAGATCTGCCATGCTTGAGGAGGGGCAGGACTCTAAAAATCAGTGCCTTCTAGTCTGGCCTGCATGTAACAGGACATCTAATGTGATTTAGCTGGCAGGCACAGGCTTCAGAGTGTATTGACAATCATTCATCTACACTAGTGCTTTGTTTGTGTGTGTGTGAGATATACTGTGAGTAATTTGTAGGTGTAAAATAGTAAATGTAAAAATGAGCACAGTAGCATCAAAATGTTAACTTTAACTATGTAGTGGTTTGTAGTCCTCAGTGGTGTATACACCTATACATGATTATGAGTTGATAGAATAATGGCCCTTCCGGCTTGTAAAAATATTTTTGGCCCTCAAACCAAAAAGGTTGGGAACTAAAATAAGGGGTGTATGTATATGAATACATTCAGAAGAAACTGGGTCACCTGGAAAAAGATCTGAAAAGGTATTGTGTGATATTTTGTAATCCGTGCTTTGTATATCATTTATAAGAATAGGAGTGTTCTTTATTTCAGTGGGTAGATGTTGTATATCTGTGATGTGGGGTGGCGGGGAGCTATGTTTCTGGGTCCAGAGGCCCCTTCCTCCTAAGAAGAGCAAAGCAAACATGCATAGAATCTGTCTTGCAACCATCAAGAACGTGATACAGCAGCATCTTCCTTGCTATAATCTCATACTATGCCCATGGTGGCTCTTCTACGTAAACTCAATGCAATCTGGAGTCTGTGGATGAGTGAGAGGAGTAGGCATCCAAGGGTGGGAAGGAATCAGAAATGGGAAGAAGCTTTGCTGATCAAAAAGTCTACCGGAAGCAGCATTAACTCCTTTTTATTTTTGATTGGTGACAATAGTGAAATGTGTAGACTCAGAGACTCTCCTATGATAGCATGACTTCTATGGAATGGAGAATAGAGAGGAATGTGGAGGGAAAGGCCCGTGTGGTTGTGCTAAACTGTCCCCCCAAATCCTTGGGCTCTATATTGTCATGCCACTTCCTTCCTGTCCTGAAAGACCTTGTCTTCATTAGGAAAAAAATGTTTTTAACATATTAGCTGAAACATGTTAAACTGCCTTGTCTACAAACTTGACTTTCAACACATGTTAAAAGTACAATTTACCCCATTGACACTAGATTTTTTTTACACGTGTTAAAAATATTCCTTTGTTTCTACTGAAGACAAGGTCTGTACAATTACAGACCCCTCCCCTGAATGGCACATGGCATTGCCTCTCCACAAGGTGAATTTCATTTCACTAAATTTTTGGAGATTCCTATTCCTTGGCCTCATGGATATTTTAGTGGGAAAAGAGGATGAGTCCTTTATCTCTTTATCTCAGAATGGAGCATGGTGGGACATTAATCCTTGGGAAAATATGCATTGGAGTGTTATCTATTTTGCAAAAAGCAAAAAACCCCAAAGCCCTGCTGCAGCAAGCAGAGCCTGTGTCAACAGACTCAAGCTGACAGGGCTCACGCTACAGGATTAAAAGTAGCCCTGTAGACACTCCCGCTCAGACTGGAACTCAAGCTCTGAGAGCCAATCTCTCTGCTGGGTTTCAGAGCCCAGCCTCCACCTTGAGCTGGAATGGCTGAACAGCTATTCTTAGCCCCTTAGCTCAGGCTCCACAAGCTTGTCTCAGTTGACTGACTATGGGAGATGCTGCTGCTGTAGTTTTTGTTTTCTGCAGTGTATTCCATGTTACAGAGAGCTCCTTACATCAAGCAGTATGGCCTTGCACGCACATACAGGGGCAGTGTCTTCCGCTAAAAGTATATTTTAAAATTATTTGATTTAAACCTGTTGCAAACCCCTGCACGGGTACGCTAGGCACTGCTCGCCATCCTAGGGAGTGGGGCAGAATTTTTGCCTGCTGGCTGTACTAGCAGTTCCAGTAATGACAGATAAAGATCCAGGAATCAGGCACTGGTCCAAGGGTGAAACTGGAGTTACGATTGTGGGGTCAAAGGTCAGAAGTCAATGGGTAACCTGGAGTTAGAGTGTAGCTCAGACTCAGAGCTATAAAGGAACAGGAAGCTTAAGTGAGAGCAAGGTAACATGTGGCCTGCATTGAACAGTCACTGTCCCATGTTCTGCTGTGAAGGTGCAAGGCTCAAGGCTCAAACTCTTGCTTCCTGCCCAATGAGAAAGTCACTTGGAGGCAGCTCATTGGCTATGTCTACACTGGCAAGTTAGTTCGAATTAAGCAGGCTTAATTCGAACTAACTAAAGCCATGGCTACACTAGGCTTTAGTTCCTTAATTCGAACTAATAAATTCGAATAGGGTATTCGAACTAAGGGGTTAATTCGAACTAACTAGTTCGAATTAACCATTGTGGCCATGTTAATTCGAACTAATTTCTTAGTTCGAACTAACCAGCCATTGAAATGAATGAGGATCGCTAATTCGCACTAAGCAAGTGCCATTCATAGCACTTGCTTAGTTCGAACTAAGTTTTCCTAGTTCAAATGAAGCTAATTGGAACTAATTTTAGCAAGTGTAGACATAGCCATTGGGTCCTGCTGAGCTGGCTGGGTTGCCTAGCAACCGGGGGAGGGAAGCCAATTTAAAGACAAAGATACAAAGACAATTTAATGTGGTTTATGGGGCTGTGGCCTATGTCAGAAAGGAATTGATTTAGTCTTAATTGATATAAACCAGGTTTAAATTGGGTTAAAACAGGCATCTTGAAGCAGTTTAGCTTATTTGGTTTTAAACCTGAGTCCGTATGAAGTAGTGCAACTTACACAAAGCTGGAGTTTTGATAGTGAACACAGCACCATGGGATTTACTAGCATATCTTCACAAAAGCATTGAAGCCACAGCAGCCCAAGCAGTTGCATGAACTCTTGCCCACCCAGCGTCTGGGGTAAGTACATACACAAATAGCCACCAACTGGGCTACCGTGACTTCTCTGCTAGTCACCTGAGCTAGCTATGTGTGCTGCACTCATAGCTTCTGACTGCAGTGTAAACATATCTGGAGCATTCATACAGGCAGCGTTTCCAGCTCTTGAGATTGCATCACAACCCTGGTGTATTTAGCATTTTTCTTATAGCCCTGGCACTGGAATAATGTGACTATGAGACTCTTACCTTTCATTAATAAAGGAAGTTTCTAGCATGACAGTTGTAGAGGAGAGTGTGAAAGCATGAATTCTAAAGTCTTTACAACTAGAGAGAAAATAAAATTAACCCTCCATTTATTATTTAAAATTCCATGATTTTTAAGTCAATCTCATGAGATTTTTGCTTCCTGACTCCTGAGTTTTTGTGCCTGGGATTGGCAGTGCTCACTAAATCCCCAAATTCCTATCCCACAGTATAGTGGGGTCACTATAAAATCTGAGATGGATGCTGGGGACGGGGTGTGTCTATTTCATTTCTTTGTGGATATTTTCCAAGTGCCACTCAGGAAGCTGGAGGTAATGTTCCTATACGCTGCGTTCTATGTCATGTCATGTACTTTTTACTAGAAGGGTTCTCAATGTTCATCTCTTGTCTAGTACTCTGACTTGGAACATCGTTTTGGAGGGCCTTGTCCCATAACACAGCTTCTATGTTCAAGGCTCAGCTGTCAAGATACTTTCCTAAACACAACCTTGAAGAGGAGAAGCGTTGACATGGGGCAAGGGGAAGTGGGTGCTTTGTGTGCTGGCTCTGGCAGGGGAGGGAGTAAGGATATTAGTTCTGCTGGCATGAAGGAATTTGAGAGGGAGGGAAAGCTGCTCTCACGCTAACATTCTGCTTCTAAGTTATTTTTGAAAACAGATAAATTAAGACAATTACTGGAAAGTGATATTGGAAATGTGACTGGGAGGGAAGTTAAAATGGGACGGTTTTAAAGGTACATCTACATTTAAGCTGGGCGGTGTCGTTCTCAGTTTGTGTAAATGTACCCGTGCTAGCTCAGTCCATGCCAGCCCCCAAAAGTATCTGTGTATCCATGGTAACACGGGGGGTCACTCAGGCTAGCTACTCCGAGTACAATACCACCTAACCCCTGGGTATGTCCTTAGGTGGTGATCTCATGCTGCTGCAGACACACCATTGTCTTTAGGTCTTATCTTGAGCAGAGCTAACCTGGGCACATCTATGCCAGCTGGGAATCACATCTCTATGCACCTCAAATGTAGACATTCCCTCAGAGTGTAAGCAAAAGGCCCTGGCTGCTAATAAAGCTTGATTACTAGTCAGCGATAGAGAACTGTAAAAAGCTGAGCAGTTTGCTTAATAAAGGCCAGCATCTTGACAAGCTACATTTCTGTTTTCTCCTTTTCTCAACATGTAACATAACATACCACTGAGAACATGCTAAGTCATATCAGTGTGGTTACAAACAATCTGGCTTTGGATTGTCCCTTACCGTTGAATTGGTGCAGTATTAGAAAGAGGGTAGTTTTAGAATTTATGATGGCAGTGAGCCAAGATGTTAGGGCTGGCAGAAGAAAACACTTCTTATTTCTTCCTACAGAAGGATTGCAAGGTCTGAGAAGACAGTAGACTTCAGGTCGGTCTACATCAGGGGTCAGCAACCCCTGGCATGCTTGTTAAACCTGGGACGCAGGCCGAGCCTGCCCGGCACACGGCACCGCTCAGGATTCCTCGCTGGCCCCGCCCCCCAGCGGGCCACAAAAGCCATGTGTTTCCTTGCTGGGACAGACCAGCAGGGAAATAGCAGCTGTGGTGTGGAGCTCCTGGTCCCTGCTAGCCCCGCCCCCTGCTTGACAGGGCTGCTGGAGTGGAGCGGGGCGGGTTGGCCCCGCCCAGAGCTGCTGCTGCCTGCAGGAGCTGGCCTGGCCCTAGCCCCAGCCAGGAACTGGAGGGCCCCACCCTGGACCCGGCCGGGAACCGGAGGCCGCCCGCCGGCAGGTGCTGGCCCTGGCCCCGGCAGGGAACCCAAGGCCTGGCCCCGCCCCCTTTTGGCCCTGCCCCCGGAACCTGCGGGGGTGGGGCTGGCACGGGGGCTGGCAAAGGTTGCTGACCCCTGGGCTACACTAAAAAATTATACTGACCCAGCTACATCCTTCAGGGAAGCGAAAAATTCACACCCCTTAGCAACATTGGGAAGCCAGCTTAAGTCCCAGTGTAAACAGCACCAGGTTGATGGAAGAATTCTTCTATTGAGGAGTGGCATTCCAAGGGGCGGACTAGGTATACCAAGGGCCAGCCCTTCATGATGTGCAGGGGATGAGGAGTGTCATCCCCTCCCATGTCCCTCCTGTGCATTGTGAAGAGGGGACCTGGGGCCTCCCTCAGGCTGAGGCTGTCCTCGTCTGAGCTGGCACCATGCTGCAGAGCTGGACTGGGAGAGGCAGGTACTGTGTGGCAGGTAAGTGCAGGAGGAGGGAGGGCGGCAGAGTCTCCAGGCCTCACCCACCTTTCCCACAGGTACAGACCCCCCTCTCTGGGGCAGCTGGGAGGCAGTGCCTTGTGCAGGGGGGTGGTTCATGAGCTGGGGGGGGGAGGGGGGCAAAAGCGGTCGTGGTCCCCAGGTGTCGGAGACCCACAGTATGTCACTGCTATCAAATAAGCTATCCCCTCTCGGGCAGGTGGATTACCTTATTGACAGGAGAACCCCTCCCATCAGCGAGAATCCCTCCCATCAGGATAGAGTGTCTACAATGCATCTGTAGCTATGCCACTGTAGCATTTCAAGTGTGGACAAGCCCTTAGCTAAATTAAAATTATCCAGCAACCTTAAGAACATACAAGTCAGTGCATGGCTCTTCAAAACACAGATGGCCTCTGTCTGCATGTTGCTGTTGTTATCAGTTCCATATTGGGATCGTCTGTGCTTTGACATAGGATTTAAAACTGAAAACTGTGGCAGTTGTTACTGCAGTCAGAGTATGACTCTAGAAAGTAAAGAATCTTTTCCACTGCCCACTGTTTAACACTTTGCTGTGCCCATTATGAAGTGCTAGGCAGCTAGGACCAAAGGTTCACAGTGTTCAGAAAAAGCAGAAACATTTATATAGCTATTGAGAACATACACAGGACTAACATGTTTATTTTAACATAGGCTGGGAACCTTTGTACTTCAGGACATAAGATTAACTGATGTGGTTAGAAAGAAACTTCCTCTTTGGGCAGTTTATTCCACAACTGTCTACTGAGTAGTTTCTGTTTCTGAAGCTTGTAGTACTGATTGCCGTCAGAGGCTATGTCTACACTTGTAAATTTAAGTCGACTTTAGCTAAGTCGACTTAACTAAGTTAACTTAGTTAAGTCGACTTAGCATGTCCACACTTAAATTTAAAGTTGACTTAGGGGGGAACTTACAAAGTCGACCTAGAGTGTCCACACTGGATGCCTAGGTCGACTTCTAGGGGCTAGGGGGACCTTGGGCAGGTCCACGGTGGCAGGGGGGGCACCCCTTGCCCAGTGCCAGGGGGCTCAGCCTTTGCCCCATTGTACCTGGGTACAAAGGGGCAAAGGGGGACAGGGACCCTGGCAGGGCATAGGGGCAGGGTGGGCAGGGCATGCCAGTCTCCCCCTGTGCCCCCCCGGCAGGGAGGGCAGTGGGGGAGTCCTGGAGAGCCCTAAGTCAACTTTAAGTTGACTTAGGGCTACTCCAGGTCTACACTGGCTTAAGTCAACTTTAGGAAGTCGACTTAAGCCTAAAGTCGAATTAAAAGGAGGTTTAATAAAGTCGACTTAATTTTCATTGTTGACTTTATTTTCCTTAAGTCGACTTAAGCAGCTTTCTTAAGCCGACTTAAGGAAAGTGTAGTGTAGATGCAGAGTAAATTAAGTCGATTTAAGCAAGCTTAAGTCGACTTCATTTACAAGTGTAGATGCACCCAGAGAGAGGCGCAGAGGTTAGATGGGCCACCAGTTTGGTCTGGCAAAACATTTCCGGTATCTCTTCTGGAACAAAAAACAGCTGAAGTGTTTTTGGTAAAAGCCCAACTTCTTGGATTTCAGGGTATTGTGTAAAACTCTTGTCTGTGGATTCCCTCACTTATTCATTACTCATACTTAATCTCCTAGTCATGTACACAGTGAGTGACTGTAGCTGCTATGCTGTTTCACCAACCACGGAAGGGAAGCAAATGTCCTGGCTAAGTCCTTGTTAAGGTCCTTTCCTCAGAGCATGGTTTATCCTTTATAAAAAAGGATATAAGCAACTCAACTGAAAATACAGGTCACAATTCACAGCCAGGGGTAAATGGATTCACTTGTGTTCCCACCAGCCTCTTCTTTACATACCCTGCCCAGTCATTTTAAATAGGGATCCTTTAAGCCTTTCTAAGCTGCTGCTTTACCTGTTCCCAGTGATCATTCTGCATACTTGCATTGATGAAGATGCCTGCATGAAACATAGTGGCTAATGAAAGGCTGAATTACATTGCTATACTGTCCTGCATAAACCAGATTTTACATAGCATATGAATGTGGGCAAGTTCACTGATATTTTTGCCAGACTCCAGGACAACTGGGAATCCCTTCTATGTAGTCTGCTGTAATGGATGTGTTTCGTAGCACAAGCTGATTTTTTTTTAAACGTGCTTACGTTAATTAACCATTCATTCAGTTTCAGAACTGTGCACTAGGCTTTATAGAACAAATAAAAAACAAAGTCCCTGCCCTAAGGGCCTTAGCTTACACAGAATGTGTTAAGTCATGATAACAGGGCATTGGGAATGGGAAGACAAAAGCTACAAGATTAAGATGCTCTGGTAAACTATAAATTATGCTCGATTATTCCAATTTTTTCAAATTAAGTTTTGCTGAAAACTCAGGTTTATTCTAGTAGTTCTTTCTTTTTCATATGTGTATACAGTGCCTACCTAAATGGGGATCCCTGACCGGGACCTTTAAGGATGCAAGTGAAGTCTGCGTGTCTGAGGGCACTAGTTCTGCTCAGTCAGCTGCATGGGCTTTGTATTTGCATGAGTACACTTAAGTAATAATTTCACTGTATATGGATAAACCCAACCAAGTACTGGGCACGATGGCAAATGGTTAGTATGGCTGGTTTTGGGTTACGAATAATTTTTGTGTTAACTGCAGAGGCAAAGAAATGTTGTCCTTTGATTGTATGAACAAACGACAGCAGAACTGTGTTTATCCTGTTCTGATGAAAAATTCACTCTCACCTAAACAGAGCTTAAAAGGGTGGCGGACAATGCTCCAGCTTTGTAAGAGCAACAGGGAAGGGTTGAGAGAGTTTCCTGCTGAGACTGCACTAACCCTGACAAGGGGATATACTCAGGCATGGATTAGCCCTTTCCTCCCATTGTTAAAAGGTAGAGCTAGTGATTCCTGTGGAGTCTTCTGTTTTGAAGCAGGGATATTGCTTCTGTGTCACCAGAAAGAGAATTTCAGCTCATGGGAACACCTAAGAACTGAAATCACTAGAGAAACTGGAAAACCATGTCTGACCACCACCAGACAGGAGCCAGCATTGGTTGGTGCCTGCAGATGGTGAGAGCCATGAGTAGTCAACACCTGCAGGGAGCCAGCAGATGGAGGGAGCCATGTATGATTGGCGCCAGCAGATGGCAGGAGCCACAGGTTATTGGTGCCAGCAGACGGCAGGAGCCACGGGTGATCCGTGGCGGTAGATGGCAGGAGCCATGAGTGATTGATACGTGCAAATGGTGGGAGCCACAAGCAGTCGCCGGGGACTGACTGAGCCCTCCAGACAAGAGGTGGACACTGTACCTACGATGATCAGAACAAGGGAAAGCAAGTGGGCACTAGTGGACACAGTTGGGGTGATGTGGATTTGAGGCTGTGCTTCCTTTGTAAGGAAAGAGCTGGTGGGGCTCAACAGTTTGTTTTGCACTCATAACTGGGGCCCGCACATGCATGAAGGGGGCCCGGACAATATGGGAAGGGGGCCCGGAGATTAGGAGGGTTCTGGGGCCTGTCAAATTATACTTTAACCACTGCTTAGTTCAAACTAACGTGGCCACACTGGACGTAGTTTGAATTAATAAGTTTGAATTTAGCGTTAAGTCGAACTAACAACCGGGCTTTATTAATTCGAATTAAGGAAGCCCCTAATTTGACCTAATGGAAGCCTGATGCGGACAAGGCTTAAGTCAGGTCGAATTAAGTCTACTTAATTTGAACTAACTTGCCAGTGTAGACATAGCCAAGGAGTCCTGTGGTACTTTTAAAGATTAACAAATTTATTTATCTCGTGAGCTTTCATGGGAGAAAATCCCACTTCATCAGATGCTTTGAAGAAATTGGTTAGCCTTGTTTGCTAAACTTAAAAAAATCCCAATGTTGTGACTATTGAATATACCGACCAAAATGAATACAAGGCACTCTGCCATCCAGCACTTCTCATTCCTTGCAATAGTAAAGAGATAGAGAGAATCGTTCCTTTGCCAAGGGCTGCAAACTGATCAATCTTCAATGAAGGCCTGAGAGTGGGTTCGTGGTCTTGGCTGACTAGGCCTTATATTGAGCCAGAAGTAAATGCTAATGTCAATACCACAGTGCTGAGGAGAAGAAGAAAATGATAGTTTAATCTGGCCAGAAAAATATAGCTGTATTTGACGTTTCTGGGAGTCTGTGGTTAATACTGGAGGCTTTTTCATGCATTCCTTGTGCACCTAAAATTCTCTCCCAGGGAATGCTGAATGCCCCAGGAATATAGCGACAGCCCTTAAACTCATTGTTAAAGTAAGGAACTAATACTGAATAAATGTGGTCTAGCGGAAGTGAATAAATCTCTCAGAATATTTGATGTTATTTATTTAGATTCATACAAGACTACTTGTCCTAGCATATCATCCCAGCATGCTCTACTGATCCTTCCTGTGTGAGAACTGGTCTGGATTAATCCTCAAAAGACGTCTCTACTGCACACATTTCAAAGTCTATGGTCAGGAATCTGAGGGGGTTTCCACACAAACACAGAAACATGTTCTTTCCACACTTCGCTGCTGGAGTTGATGTGTATGCACTAAGATGAATACGAATCCTGAGGCCCAGATTCTCCAAAGACTTCCTTATGAGTTTAATTAACTGCATGCACTGCAAGGCGTCCTACTGAAGTGAATGTCAGTGCATCGAGTTAAGAAAACCTTTGCAGGAGTGGGGCTTAAAATTTCTTTCTGAGGCTCTTTCTTACATTTAGTATGTTACACTCATAAAATAAAATGTCTTTTTTTTTTCTTTTTGCAGGCCTTGATCTAACAGGTATATTTCTCTTTGCCATCTTGACTCTAATGACACTAATAGCTAACCTGGTGTTTGGAGAGGAAGTGTTCTATATCTACAGGAAAATCCCTTCCTCTAAAAGGACCATTTTTATTTGGATAAATGCGGCAGCTCCGGTAAGAAGGGAAGAAATTAAACTGAACAGCAAAAATACCCTTTCTCTAAAGGTGCTGTGTTTATTGCATAAGCCTCTTTTATCTCTGCCCCTCTATCTCCCTCCTGTCTTTCTGTCCAGGTGATAGCTACTACATCATGCATCGGGATGTGGATTCCTCGCTCAACAATGTTTACAGATTTCACTGCAGCAGTGTATGTATTTTTCTTATTTCTCTGAACCCTGAATTTCCTGCCTTTAAATAGCTTCTAGATGCACTAGGTAAACATAGTCATTCTGTAAATTTAATAATGAATTTTTATTTTAAGATTAAATCTCTTGACAGCTGTTTTAGGGAGGGAGAAAAATATAAACCAAATTCCCAGTAGTACAGGCCCCCTAATGTGGAAACTGCAGAATGAAAGAACTGTGAGTCATTTATAATTGATCCTTTTGATTGACAGCATCCTTGAATTAGTAGTCATTCTTTTCTCTCTCAATGCCATTTGGAATGAAACTTTGACCTATGACTTTTCACTGAGCTTTTATTAATGATGTACTGTATAGGCCTATTCTTAATGATGACAAATGAACCTTAAGGAGTGTATCAGTGTGCAAATGTTCCACTTATGTGCCGAGAAAAGCACTGTGTGAGGGTCTGACACGTAAAGGGGAAGATGAAGAAATGTGATCTCTGCTTCCTAGAAGTACTAGTGCAATTCTAACTTCAAGGCAGAGGCTGAAAGGTGAAAGGCTGTAGTGTGGGGTTTTCAATGATGTCTAAGTGATTTAGCACCGGTTCTATTAATAAGACAATGGGAATTGTGCTCCTAAATCACATAAATGTTTTTGCAAATCTCACCTTAAACTCCTTTTGATTTCTGTCTGCATTTATTAAAGTCTGGTCTACATTAGAGTGTTTTGCAGACAAAAGTCACCTTTTGTGGACAAAACAATCCTGGCATATACAATGCAATGAGCCTTTCATTGACAAAACTGCCCTGTTTTGTCAACAAAATAAAACAGAAACAGTAAGGCAGGCACATATCCCTGCAACAAACCCCGCTGCCAACTCTGCCTACATATCTACACAAATGACACCATCATAGGACCTAATAAAAACAGCTACTCTATCAGGGGCTCATTCACTTGTTCATCCTCCAATGTGATATATGCCATCATGTGCCAACAATGCCCCTCCGCCTTATAAATTGGACAAACAGGACTGTCTTTGCACAAAAGAATAAATGGACACAATCTGACATCAGAAATAAGAACATTCAAAAACCAATAGGAAATCACTTTAATCTCCCAGGTCATTCGGTAATGAATTTATCTGTATGTAGTCTCAGAAACATTTACTGTAGATCAAGTTTTCGAACAGAAACTTCAGAGTTAAAATTCATATGCAAATTCAATGCCATCAGCTTAGGTCTCAATGGGTATGTCTACACTAGAAAAAGTTAAGTTGACTTAACAAAGTGGACTAAGTCAACTTAAAGTTAAGTCAACATAGTCCACTTTGTTAAGTCGACTTAACTTAATAAATTTAATAAAGTCGACTTAAGGGAAACGCCCCATCCACACCATCCTTAAATTGACTTAAGCAGTCGATTTAAGGCTTAAGTCGACCTAATGGGTGGCTGTTATTAAGCCGACTTAAGCTTTCATTAAGTTGACTTAAGGAATTTCTTAAGTCGACAATGAAAGTCAGGTGTAGACATGGAGTAATGTAGGTCAATTTAAGGGTCCTTAAATCGATCTAAATTGCTAGTGTAGACATACCCAATGAGATTATGAACTGGCTCTCCCATTATAAACATTAAACTTTAACTGGATTACAGGACTTCTCCTTTGTTTTCCATTACTAACAGTGAATCTCACCTCTCGCAACCTCACCACTTTCTGATATGTTGTGTTTGAATCTATACAACTTGTCTGATTTGCTGAAGTAATCTGACCTGATGTAGTGAAATGTAATCAGAGGATTTATCTTTCAGTCCCATACTGTTAAGTTTTTTTCAATGTAAGTTTTCTCCACTCTGATATCTGGCAAAGAGGGACTTTGCCCATGATAGCTAATGCAATAAATGCATTTGTTAGTCTTTAAAAGTGCCACAGGACTCCTTGTTTGTTTTGCTGAACTAGACTAACGCAGCTTCCCCTGTGGAATTTGGCTATCAGGACCGGTTAAAAGCAGCTGTCAAACTAGTAGGATGCAGGATTCAGAAGCCTTCATCCTGTGACACTGTGCCTGTCCTGTGAGGCATTGCGAACCCTTCCCATTCCCAAAGCACCCTGCGTGCAGTTGCACAGTGGGATAGTTATCCATTGCTCACTTTGTCCACAAAAGATATGATCGTGTGAATGCAATCTACTGACAGAAGGAGACAGTGAAGACAGACAACCGCAATTTAATTACAGCAGTGGCTATTTACTGGCAAAACTTTTGTCAACAAAACTTTCTAGTGTAGACAAGGTCTAAGAGACTGAATAAAACAAGGGGAAAAAACACAGTTAAGATAGAGCAATGCTAATTGGTTAAATTGTTTTTATTTGGATGGGAAAAGCAAATTCTCACTGGCAGAATCTGTGTTTGAGATAAAACCATGCAAGTCTCTGCCATATATTTAGACTTAAAACTTTAACTAACTCTAAAATCAGGTATGGTGCTGAAAATACATATACAAAGAAAACAAGGTCATATATATTTGAAAATGAAAATTGTGTAAGGCAGAATGTGATTTTCTTACAAAGGTTCTGACTGTATGGGTATCAGGTGTGACTGCATTGGTGAGAACTCAGCCAGCTAATAGAAAAATATTACAAAAAGCGGAAGTATTGTCTAATGGATAGAGCGCTAGGGTGGGGTCAGGATCTCCTGCCTTCTAGTCCTCACTCTCCCATGAGCTTTCTGTGTGACCACAGGCAAATCAATTAGTTGTCTTGTTTCCTTACCTGTAAATCAAATTGATACTCAACTCATCCCACCCTTGTAAAGTAATGTTTCTACACACTTAGCATTAAATATCATTATTGATAACAGACTTGAGGAAATGTCAGTCCTGCAAATTTTTATGCTGCTGTGGATGCAACCTGATGCCTGTGCTGGTATACAAAGAGCACATGCACTTTGTGTAAGTTGAACCACAATTATTTTTCCTCTTAGGTTTTTCGCCATTGTGATCCACAAGTTCATGCTGATGATGATTAAAGAGTGTGGGGGTCAAAAGTTATTTCTCCGGAGATTTGAAAATGACCATTTCAAGATCAGCACAGGTCCCTGCTGTTGCTGCTGCCTTTGCCTCCCTTACATACGCATCACTAGGTGAGTTTTCCTTAGATCTCCTCAGCTAGAGTACTCACAAACCAGCAACTTAGTAGAGCCGGATCTATGAACGGTCTTCCTGCTCAAGAGAGAGCTTGCACCTGGTGCATTTTGAATGAGTCCCCTTTGTGACTTTCATGCTGTTTGTTTTAAAGTGTATTTTCATTATGGGGGCTACAACAGTATTTACTCTTTCAGTTTATATCACATGGCTATCATCCACTGTTTTGGGGTGGAAAGGAGTTGGGGACCAGGCAATCCTTGTGGCATCATCATTCCTGGTCAACGGAGTGGAGGGTCATCCTTTCTGTGGCAGGGATGCTGTTGCTGGAACCATGGTGCCAGTGGGTGGATGCTGCCTTTGTGGGGTGGCTACTGCTTCTGCAGACCTGTGGCAGGCTCTTCTCATAAGTAGCTTGGGTTGGGAGGCCTGGCATTCTCCTTATTGCTATTCCTTAGCTCTCTAAACCTCTCCCAGCAGAGAGGATAACTTCCTGAAAATTCACAAGGTGGACCAGAGGAATTTCACCTCCCTCTGGCCCCTCTTCCAGGTGTCTCTTGGTTAGGTGAACATAGTTTGCTGGTATTTTTTGTTTGTTTCTTTTTAAATAACAATTAAGGCAGGCTAGTGCAGATAAGAGGGGAAGGGAAGATACAGTAAGAGGTTTTTATCAGCAACAATTGCGCTGTTTTCACACAACTCTCCAAATGCTTTAAAGGGCAAATGCATAATTGGGTGACCTGGCTCAGCCTATTTCACACCTGTTTGTACTGTTTATAGGTCTGTAATTATTTGTGGGAGTAAAATTATCACTGTAATAATATAATTATGGATGTATTAATTGAGCAATTATAATAAATCAAGGTTCATTAATATATCACATTACACATTAAATGGCAGCTTGGCTGGCTTCTGAGCCTTCATTAGGGAGAGTGTCTGAGGGGCCAAGGACACAACAGTGAAGACCAGAATAACGAGGGAGAGAAAGAGCTGGGAAATACAAAGGTGACAAAGAAGAAAGGAACAGTAGCTGCACCTTCCCTAGTTTGTCCAGTGTGGACTTAGATAATTCAGATGCATCAGCTTTCATGTATCTTAGTGGCAAGTGTATCTCTCTGCATTCTTTCCTCCCTTTTCTTATGATATTTTTAAATCAACACTCATATCTGAAGGATTTCTTTGGGTCTGTGATTATGTTAAAGATCTAGCTTAGACTTACCAAGGAGAGTTAAGTCTGTACCAGCTGTCCTGCTGGGGCTATGTAGTGTAGTGATTGAAGGCAGGTGATTTTCTCTGATCGAGGAGGATGGAGAGAAGGAAAAGTGGATTGCTATTGAACAGTGTTCATGGAAGAATGCTCTGAAAAATGCTGATCCTCTTTCCTGGACTACACAAGATTGGGGATTCACTAATCAGGAAGAAGCCGCCATATGTGACATGGATTCTGTAGACAAGAACTAAAGCTCTATCGTACTTGGCCATTAAATTTAACACTGTATCAGAAGATAGGAATAGTCTGGTTGCTGTGTAGGTGCTAATGGCATATTTCAGGTACAAGCTATGCTGCCGTTGGCTCCCCAATTGACTCTAATATATCACCTCTTACACAGCTCTGTTAGTTATTTCAATGCTGCTGCAGAGCCACCGAAGGAGCAAAAAACATTATTTTGTGCCGATTCTACTAAATTAGAGTATACATCTTTCAATGTGCTGTGAAAAATTAGAGAATTCTAGATAAGCTGCTTAGGCTCTAGAAAATGTTCCTCGCCAGATTTTCAGTCATGTACCGTACATATGGAAAATTTGGGCCTCTACTAGTAGACAATGTCTAGTGAAGTTTCATTAAGATTATTAACGACTCGAGGTAATGACCTCTGCTTGTTTTTTGAATTGTCAGACGAAACCTGTTTCTGATGAAGTTGGGGACCTTTCAATTGGCTTTCCTTCGACCTGTGCTAATGTTTCTGTCAATAGTGCTTTGGACCAATGGAAACTACAGCCTTTCTGATGTAAGTAAATATTCTAATCAGCCATTACTCACTTTGGCATGGCAATTAGCACCTAAAAGGCCAAATTTATGTACCCACCAGCATCATATAAACAGCAGACCCCACTCACCATTCTAATGCATATTGAATTACTATAATTTTTACTGGTGGGAATTCAGTGTAAAGTGAGTAAATGTCTCCTCACTCAGAATGGTAGCACTGTACATTGCTCTGTTGCTGATTGTCATGGAACAAGAAAACGCTCATAATAGGTTCAGGTTCAGGTTCAGTTGAATGGCTGTCAGGCTTTATTCCAAGAGCCCAGCACCTAGCAGGTAATCTGCGGCATTGACCGGCAGCAGGGCTGGATTAAGGCAGGGGCTTTAAGGGCTGCAGCTCTGGGCACTGGCCTAAAAGGGGCCCTGCTGCCCCACCAAAATCCAGCCATGCTCAGACTGGCACAGTGCTGGAAAGGCTGGGGCCCTGGAGCCAGAGACCATAGTCCGTGGTGCTCTCACAGTGCCCCTGGACTGGCTGGTCTGCCCCAGGGCGAGGGTGGGGCCAGGTGGCATGTGGTGCGGCCTCCATCAGCAGCTCTGCCACACTACCTCCCAGCCGGCCCAACCCCCACAGTGCTCTGGACCTGCTAGGGCAGACCAGCCAGCCCGGGAGTGGGGCAGGATTGCCATGGACCACTGCCTCTGCCCCCAATGGCCCTGGACCCCCCAGTGCTGCCCCTCCACAGCATCAAGCTCTGGCCAGGCATCCCCACCACCAAGCGTTGGCTGGTCCTGTGGCTAGCTGGTCTGTGGGCTCCACAGCGCTGAGCACTGTTCTGGCCCCAGGCTGGGTGCCTCCACTGAAGATGGGGGGTACAAGAATGGACAGCCCCAAGCTCTCAAGAGCTTTAATCTGGTCCTGACCAGCAGTCGCTGAGTTCCTATTTAGCTGGTGTGCATGGCCTCTGGTGGGCAATGACCAAGAGCAGGTAAGCTATACTAATTCAACTGTAAGCTCTTCATGGGCTATATGCCTTCCTTACACTAATAGCTACGTAATTCACAATGCAACAGAGAATGGGCCCAGAGCACTGGCATTTAAAGAAATGTGTAGAATCAAGAATCCGGACCATTAGGACAGAACTAAATATGGCCACAGAATTTACATAAATGGTAGTGTCCTCATTAACTGTGCCCCAAAACAGGGCTTCTCAAACTCTTTTGTAGAGGGGCCCACTGCTTGATGTAGACATCATCTCCGATAGAAGGAGATGAAAAATAGAATATCTCTCTTAGAAATTTCTGCAAATCTGAATTGGTTTTCTGTTCTGTTATATCTTTCCATGATCAGATTTTTTTCTGTTCTCATTCTTCAATTTTGAAAAAATCCCATCGTGTGGCTCACCTGACAACTTATAATTGGCAATAGAAAATCTCTAAGCCTCTGAAATATTCCGAGGAACATCCAACAAGAGGCTATTACTTATTTATCTTACATAGAATTTAGGGTATGTCTAAACTGCCCACAGTGGCAACCTTCCAAGCCTAAAAATAGCTAGGTAGATGTTGCAGGTCTGACTGAAGTCGGGCACCGAAGCCTAGGGCGGGCTTCGGAGCACAAACTCTAGCTGGAACCACAACTCAAAAGCACTGTTTACACAGTTATTTTTAGCATGGATGCACAAGCCCAGGTCTGTGTAGACTCACTGTCTTGGGCTGCCACTTGCTGTGTAGATGTACCCTTAGACTAGCTCTTGGTCACTTTCCAAGGTCCTTCCAGTTTTGCAGGCCACTGGAGGGAGTAAGTGCTGCATTGGTTTGGTGAGTAAGTGCTGCATTCCATAGGATCCCTGGTGTTGCTAGTGTGCTCTTAACAGTTTCCAATGAAAATCCCAGCAGCCTCTGCTGTTGATTGCCACTTTCATAAAAATAGAAACAAGCATTTTAATTCTTGCATGTTTTAAGGCATCATCTCTGCTCAAACAGGAAACTGTCCATCACATTGCCAGGTCTTATCCATGTGCCTGTTTAATTTGCTTCTTAGTTATCTCCGAATGGAGCTGCAATATGGATTAATTGCTTCGTTGGTGCCCTTACGATCATTGCTTTATGGCCAATTGGAATCATGTTTCAACAAGTTCGGGTTCTTCTTACCTGTAAGAAGATCATTCCCAAGTTTGCACTTTACCAGGTGAGAAATTCACATTTCAGTTCAGAATTTGCATTGCTGTCGATATAGGATAACTCTAGTCTTGTGCAGAATTTGTTAACAGTGTATTGCTTCTGAGTTTAAAGACTGTAATTTAAAACTTACTGTACAAGGCACCCTTTGATTGGTTAAAACCGTAGTTTCTCTTTGAAGTGTTGTTTTTATCTGAAGTTCATGCTCAACTTGTGTTAACATGCATCTGGTCTTTGTATCGTGCTGGAGAATTGAGAAATATTTATAATCCATTTTTCCTTTGGGTGTTTAAAAAAAACAGCTGAGCACTCTTTTCTGAGCATAAAGGAAGTCTCATAGAGGGAGTATCCTGTTATACACTGTTAAAATTATAGTGTATATTTTAAAAGGTGGGAGGGGTTCTTGAAAAAGGGGCTGAAGGATGGCGTTTCTTTGAAATGTTGCAACATGCTGCTGTTTCTGTGATGTTAGTTATTTTTCTTAGCCAGTCTACAAAGGGGAATAAGACAACGACAGAAACATTGGTTGGAAAACCACTAAATAATAGAGTGCAGTGCCATATGGGCTGGATTTAGTTCTATTTATTTAAAGAAATCCCATGAAAGGTGCCCCCACCCTCATCAAAGGACCTTTATATTCAGGCCCTGCCATCAGAGGGCATCCCTAGGAGGGGGTGATATAAGGCCTTGTCTCTGAAAGGTTTTAGCCAGGACTGCAAAACACTAGTGTAAATGCAATGGCCAGGATGGAAAATCATGACTCACACCCAGGAGTTAAAGTAAGGGGGGGACACACCAGAACGCAGTTCCAGGGCCCACAAATTTGAGGGGCCAGAGTTCCAGAGCCCCTAAAAATAGAAAAATCCAGTGGAACGCATGTTCCGCCCTGCCCTGGCAGCTGGCAGGTCCTAGGCCCTACTGTTGTTAATCACAATACTTACTGTGTTATGCAGTGTTTGCTAGTTTGTGACAATAATTGCTGTAGACATAAACGCCATATAAAATTATAAATATTTTTATGGAGCGATAACTGATGCATGTAGTACGGAGAAGTTGTTGCAAATGCCTACCTGGGCTGGAGCCTGCACATGCATGAAGGGGGCCCAGACAATACGGGAAGGGGGCCCAGAGATTAGGAGAGTTCCGAGGCCCGACAGATTATACTTTAACCACTGCTCACACCTGCGCAGTTTACCTCACTAAGTTGCCTTAGTACATGTCACAGCATGTTACACTGGTGCAGAGAATCTGCACTGGGGGAATTAAATACAATTTTAAGCTAGTGAGTCAGTGATATTCCACACATGCCACTTAAATATTTTGGATGCCCACCAACAGAGGCAGATCAGGGGCTGCAGGGCCCCGTGGGCCTCCCTGACCAGTGGACCCCACCGCCTGGGGCCCTGCCACCCCCTCCAGTCTAGGGCCCTGGCCCTGTGTGGGCAGGCCAGTGCTGGGTGGTGGTGGTGGGGTGCCCACCAAGATATATGGCTAAGGCCAGCTCAGACTAACCAGGTACCCCGCTCTTCTAGAGCACTGTCTCTATTCTGAGACCACATGCTTCTGTTTTTACAAATTCCTTTACAGATGATTCCTTATCTTGAAGATGTGGCCCTGAAATCTGTTCTGCCTGACTACGGGTGACCTTTGCATCTGATCCTACAACACTGACTTTCAATAGACAGACTTACACAAGTACTGCCATTAAACTCAAGGGGCTACCCACAGTAGTGAATGCTACACCTGATACAAAGTGCTTCAGGCCCTTAGATGAGAAAGTCCTTAGGGCAGGACCCATGTCCTCCTCTGTGTCCTGTACACTATCAGCACTAAACTAATAAAAACAAAAATAACTGAGGTGAATGAGCTCATTTTTGTCTCTGTATTGTTATGGGGAAATGTATTCACGGAGGAATTCAGATCATTTTAACCTATGCAATGGATTTTTTTAATCTTGTATTGAATCAAAGATTTTCTTTCCATCCTCTGTGTTATCAGTTCTTTAGAAAACAGTTTAACTCTATTCTATTCTCACTTGCCTTAAGAAGTTTTCTGATTTCTACCTGTTTGCTGATTACTTGTGGGCTGGGCTGGAACAGGCTGAGACAAGGCATGCTCTGCAGTAAATGTATGCAAAGCTGTGAAAAAGCTCAGTTTTCCTGTCTGATTTAAGAAATGCCCAGCTAGAGGCATGAACTCAGAAAGAACTCCTTTGGGAGATGCTGACTAGCGGAAGTGGGAATGTCTCACATGAGGAACCGTGCAAGAAAAGTTTGAGGGAGCAGAAAGTATTTCCACCCTGCTTTAAGCAGAATTTATTCACCAAAGACCAGATTCACAATGGTATTTAGATGGAGAAAGATGGAGATAGGCACCTACTGGGATCTTCTAAAGCAGGGGTTCTCAAACTTTTTAAATGGAGCCTACTTGTGGGCTTTTGTGTAACACTTGGCCCCCCCTTCTGAGTGGCAGCAGGTAGAGTTTCAGGAGGCAGCAGGAGGCGGAGGGGGGAGAAGAGGTGACAACAGCTATAGCAGCAGCGTGGGAGGTGTTGCCTGGCGGTATTGCGGCGTGTGCTGAAGGAGGCAGGTGGCGGCAATGGGTGCTGGTAGCAGTATCATTTTGATGGGGGTGTATCAAGCCCTCCAGCCAGAGGGGGAGCCGTCAGCTTCCACAACAGCCAGAAGGACCCCTCACCAGCAGGCAGGCTGCACTCTCTTTGGCAGCAAGCCAGGGTTAAAAGCCCTGCAGAGGCTTCAGCATGGGGTGGGGCACAAGGGAGACAGATGGATTCCCATAACCTACTAGTGTTGTGGAGCCAGAAGGCACAACTGCGAGAAAGGGAAATGTGGCCCTGTGAAGGGAGAGATTGAAGCTTATACAACAATCCTGCTTGGTCCAATGGGGCAAGGGTCATTGGACCAGGAAGCAGAGACAATGCTGCTTAGAGAAGACATGGGCCTCATCCAGAAGGGCTGCAGGGTTGGTACTGCCTGTCAGGGGATTGAAACACCCCTTGCCTAGGAAGACCGTGGGCGTGGACTATCACAGTCATGCATACCCGGGAGCAGCAGGAGGTGGCTACTGGGAGCAGGGGCAGCAGCACCAGCAGGGGAAGCTGCAGTAACTGCACAGCATCCTCTGCCCTCTGCTCCCCTCCGAAGGCTCCAACACCACCAATACCTGCTCGGGGTTGCCTGCGTGAGGTCCTGGAGTCCCACTGCTGCCTGGCTCTGCTCTCGGCCCAGCACATATGGGCTATGTCTACACTGGCAAGTTAGTTCGAATTAAGGAGGCTTAATTTGAACTAACTAAAACCATGGCTACACTAGGCTTTAGTTAGTTCGAATTAAGGGCTTCCTTATTTTGAACTAATAAGTTGGAATAGGGTATTCGAACTAAAGGGTTAATTCGAACTAACTAGTTCCAATTAGCCAATGTGGCCATGTTAATTCGAACTAATTTTAGTTTGAACTAACCGGCCATTGAAATGAATGGGGATCGTTAATTCGAACTAAGTAAGTGCCATGAATGGCACTTGCTTAGTTCGAACTAACTTTTTCTAGTTCGAATTAAGCTAATTTGAACTAACTAAAATTAGTTTGAATTAGTTAGTTCGAACTTACTAATTCGAACTAATTTTAGCAGTGTAGACATAGCCATGGTGCCCCCCAGGATTGGGGAGCCTGGTCCCTCACTTTAAGAACCCCTTTTCTCAAGTAGCTGAGGCAGGCCTGGGGTCTTCTTTGATTTCAGTGGGAGTTAGGACCGAGGCCCGGATTTTCAAAGGCATCTAAGTGTTTCCCAATTACTGTCAATGGGATTTAGACTTGTAAGTGTTCAAATCCCTTTGGAAAGGGACCAAAGGATACTAAATCAATTGTGCTTTGCAACACTGAGCACAGCAATGCCTAAATACCTTTAAAAATCTGGGCCCTAATCTGTTAAGGCACTTCTGTAAATCCCATGAGGCACCTATCTGCATCTGTATGCACATAAACAATAAAGCTGAGTTTGAACTTACCCCTTTCCTGGGGTTTGGCTTTATTCATACAACAAAGCATACACAACGCCCTGTCCTTTCTTCCCCAAGCTTGGCTCTCCTAGGTTTCTATTGCAAAGACCTCTCTGTTCTAAAGCCAGTTCCTTCTGCCCCAAAGCCATTTCTCTCCAGGGAAAGTTTAAAAGCCACAACTGCCATAGTGAGTTAGTATGGATCAGTCAGCATTTCCCTGCTGTGTGCCCAACATCTGAGTTCAGAGTAGGGCAACAGAAGAATCCTGTCTTGTTACAGGTGGGTACAAATTAACAGTGCTGGTCAGACTTTCTTTTTCTTGTTTTATTAAGATATGAAGCAGTAAATATTGATTGATCCTGCATCTAGAAGCCTCACTGGCATTTCACCGTTAATCTGAAGGGCTGAGATCAAGCTGTTTTTAGAGAAAGGAAATCTAATTTAACTTTCAATCTGTGAGTCATATTGTTGTCACCAAAAGATTTATTCTGCAGGAAAGGCAGCTTAGGATAGCAGATGAAGAGAGAATAGAAATCAGGTGGGAGAGGAGTGTGTGTTCTTCATGAGATCACTTGCTGAAATGCAGCCTTTTCCTGGTACTGAAGCATCAATCTCCTTTTCTTTGTTTCTTTTCACAGTTTGTCCTCATTCTGAGCCAACTCCAGGCAGCCATCATCAATATCCTGGCTCTGCGAGGAATTATTCCCTGTGCACCACCTCTGGCTTCTTTAGCAAGAGGAGCATGTAGGTTCCTTCGGAAGGCTGTAGAATGGGGGAAGGGTTATTTTTTTAAATGTATAATGGGTTAGAATCAGTGTTGCCAACTCCTTCAATTTTAATGTGCGTCTTGTGAGATTTGGTGTTTTCCTTAAACAGTTGTTTTCTGGAATCATTATTTCAGCTTCCGTAAAAGAAAAGATAACAAAAAACATTTCTAGTGCTCCTGGTTGCAGAGAAAAGTAATAAAGATTCAGAAACCAGAAGACAAAGAAAAAAAAACTAATATAAATTAGGATTAAAAATGATGAGATTTTAAAAAAAAAATCACATTTGGGGGGGCCTGTGTTATGACATTTGAACGCTTGAGGTTGGCAATACTGTTATTGAAAAATGACCAGTGCTTTTGAGTGCCTAATTCGAAATGTGTTAAAGGGTCTGATTTTAATAAAGTGCTAAACATCAATCCTTTAAAAAGTAGGCCCCTTCCAAGGGTTCTGAAGTAGGACACCCAACTGTTTAATAAAGAGCTTTCACAAGCACTTTACAGAGCTAGAAACTGCAAAATAGTGAGAATTAAGAAGCTGATCCTACAAAGTATTCACTGTGTGCCCTCATGTCTTTCCAACTTCCCCCGATAATTCTCATTTCTTCTGTGGGGAGATAAACCATTCAGGGTGTTAACATGTTAAACCAGTGCTTCCCAAACATTTTCCCCAAATGACCCCATTTTCAGATGGGTTATTTCCCACTACCTCAGACAGCATGGAAAATAAATAAATAGAAATGCTGTCCTTCATGTAGTGTGATCTCACATGCACTGTACATGCAAGGTCATCGCATGCGATGTGATGCTGCATGGAGGAGCAAAATACCATCCTCCGTGCAGCATAATCTTGTGAATATGAGGTCACACTGGCTATGTCTATTCTTGACCAAATAAGTCGACTTAGCATGTCCCCACTCAAAAATTAAGTCGACTTAAAGGGGACCTTGCCAAATCGACTTAGAGCGTCCACACTGGACGCCTAAGTCGACTAGTAGGGGCTAGGTGGATCTGCGACAGGTCCACGGTGGCAGGGGGGGCACCCCTTGCCAAGTGCCAGGGGGCTCAGCATTTGCCCATTGTACCTGGGTACAATGGGGGCTGAGCAGGACTGGGACACTGGCAGGGCATAGGAGCAGGATGGGCAGGGATCTGTCCTGTCCTGTGAGGGGGCATGCCAGGCTCTGCCTGGGCCAGCCGCCCTGGCAGTGAGGGCGGTAGGGGAGCCCTGGAGCCCTTTAAGTCGACTTAAAGTCGATTTAAGGCTAATCTGTGTCTACACTGGCTAAGTCGACTTAATAAAGTCGACTTAGCCAGTAAAGTCGACTTTAAAGTAGGTTTTATAAAGTCGACTTTAATTTTCCTTAAATTAACTTAAACTGCTGCTTAAATCAATTTAAGGAAAATGTAGTGTAGACGCAGATTAAATTAAGTCGATTTAAGCAAGGTGAAGTCGACTTAATTTGTAGGTGTAGATGCACCCACTGTGTGGGGCAGGCTATTTTGTAAAATGGTGCCCTCTGCATGCTCAGGATTGCTGTGACCCCCTCTGATGATAAAGCAACCCCACATGGTGTCACGACACACAGTTTGGGAACTGCTGTGTTAAATTCTATTGTCAGGCTTGTCAGAGATGAGATGGGACATTGCTAGGCTGGAAAGTGTTAGTGGTTGCCATCAACCGGTTCTTTGATCTATAGACTATAAAAGAGGTGCTTGAAGTCTTGGCTCTGCTAATGAGATACCGGGGGCTCAGTCTGTCCCCTATTTACTTTTTTCTCTTTTTCACCATTTTCTCCTCTTTGATGCCTAGATATAGACAAATGCTATTGAGCTGAGTGTTAGGCCATGTCTCCTCTATTGGCTCTGCAGTAGCACAGCTGCGGTGTTCCAGTACGATAGCGTAGATGCTTCCTACAGCAATGGAAGAGGCCTTTCTGTTATAGGTAACCTACCTACCTCAGTGATGGTGACTAGGTTGATGGAAGAATTCTTCCATTGACCTAGCAGCAGCTGCACTTGGGGTTAAATTGGCATACCTAGGGCACTCAAAGCTGTGAATTTTTCACCTTCCTGAGCTCCATAGCTATGCTGATCTGACTTTTAAGTGTAGACTAGGCTTCAGACTTCATTTCCATCTCCCAGCAGTGTGACCCTGAACCAGGTCTCCGAGATGCAACTCCACCTGAAATGGGAAGCAGGGGTGCCAGGTGCTCATCACCCCTGTTTCATGCTTGTAGCTAGGAACAAGGAGTTCCTCAGCACCGCCCCCCCCCCCCCCCCCCCCCCCAAAAAAAAAAGAAAGTCAACACGTGCTGGTGAGGGCTATGGCCTGACACGCAGATGTGCTGATTCAACCCGTCTCTGAGACAACTTCTGCCCACAGAGCTTGTGTGGATCTTTGGCAATTTATCCTGCAAATACTGGCCACCGACTGCAGGGGTGAATCCTAGCTGGGCTACAAGCAGCTACTTACTGGCTTTGGAGGAAGCTGCTTCCCTTATACAAATGGGGATGAGTTAAACCTACTGTTCTCTTCTTCCCCACTACTGATCTGATTTCTTTTTTTTTGCCAGATATGAACCAACAGCTCCTCATAATGGAAATGTTTCTGATAACACTGATCTCAAGGGTGGTATATCGGAAAAGATACGATGATCTGGAACTTCCAGAATGCACTGACCAGGAAAGTAAGGAAAACAAACAGAACACGAAGATTAACTTGAATGGTAAAGTTGTTGAAGATGGAACCCAAAATGTTTAGAAGATGGATGTGCTATCTTGTGAGAACTGGGGCAAGACTTGAAGCCCTGCTCAGCTAGCCCATGGCAAGATCCTGACTAATGTATATGCTTTTCTTGAGGAGATGTCCATCACAACTTTTATATCCTTATACTGCAAATAGCAGATATCCATGCTGGGAATGCTTCTGGTATAAATTCATGTAACCTGGACAGAAGGACCAAAAAGCGGGAGGTTAAAGCCCTTTATTTTCCAGAGATACATACACAAAATGAGTTTTCAATCTCTATATAATTTCATGCTGCTGTCAGACAGTTTGGACCCCATCAGCTTGTTTGAACATTGCAGTGTAAATGTGAACTGATATGAGACAGTATTGCACGTGTTACAGTGTTTATGCACTGTCGCAATGCTAATGAATCCAGACTGTCTTTTTCATCTTTTGTTTTTTTCCTCCTTTCATGTAAACATCTCAGTCTTTGGAGCTCTCTCCCTGTTCCAATTCCTCGGGGCCCATCCTCTCTCTCTCTCTCTCTCTGTTCAAATACCTCCTCAACACTCACTATTTTCGCCAAGCCCAGTACAGCTAACCTACTTCTGTAAATATAGTTTCTCAAACTCCAACAAATCCTGCTTTTGCTCTTTACCTCCAAAGATTGTAAGCTCTCTGGGGTGGGATCTTTGTTATCTTCCTGTGTCTTTTATACCAGTAAGTACATAGTAGCCATTCATGAATACTTAATAATTACTATCAGTAGTCCTCCCTATGGGAGGCAGTGTGGGCCCATAGATTGGGCATGGGACTGGGCGGCAGGTTATGTTGCGTGCTCTGCCACTGACCTACTATACCTTAGTTTCTCTACCTGTAAAATGAGGATAATGATTCTTAGCTATCTTTGTGAAGTGCTTTGAGATAATGTATACATTTTTTCTGTAAATCTAAATATTATTAATAAAAAGAATCATTTGCAGAGAATTGATGGGGCTTTTCTTATATGGGCTGGGCCCTGACTGGATTCTCTTCATAATCCCGCTCCAATTTGCTGCGCCTGTGCAGCTTCCTTAAGGCTGTATAGACCTTTTAGAGGTCAGTGTGGGGCTAACATCCCATCACCCCCCACCTGCAAAACCTGCAGCTCTTGGGGGTGGGGTTGTCTCAAGTTCTGTGCCTTCCTGAGCTATCCCTACAGGTTCTTCCTCTCTTTCTCTCCCTCTTAATTTCCCTCAGCTTTTCCCTCAGGTGTGCCAGGCAGGTCTCCTTCTGCCCTTAGGTGGGCCTGCTCCGCCATAGCTAGTTTGTTTTGCAGTTAGGTGCTGAACACCCAATGCCCTTTAGTTCAGGATATGGGTCTCCACAGTAGCCTGTTCTGCTTCAGTGTGGGTTCCCTTAGCAGTCTGGACCCTCTCTGTCCCCACATTTGATTTACCACCACCCTTCCACCCCTGGAGTGTGGGAGATGGCTCCCAGCCAAGTTCACAGTCACCATTGCCACATCCCTCTTGGCAGTCTCTGACCCAGCCTAGCTCCTGGGCACCCTTTCCTATCCCGCCATTTTCTACGGGGGTCAATGCCTTTTTATATGGCCTTTCTCAAGGCAGCAGAAGCAACTTCCTTGCCAGACCTTGTCCATGGGCCTCACATTGTCCTTCCATTGCTCAGCCCTTTTCCCTGGGCTAGCCTTGACCCTACAGCTCATATATGGACATACACATTAAGGTACCCCCGTTGCCCACAGGCCCCAAATGCCTATCCCCACCCTGTTCTCCTCACAGGTGGAACTTTCCTGGACTCCTTTTTCTTCCCACTTTCCAAGTGAGGCTTCTGTCCCCCATCCTGGTAGGAGTATTCCCTCCTCAAAGGTTGCTGTTCCCCACTGGCATAACACAGCCTTATCCTAGACACTGGCCTTCTGACTTTGGTGACTTGCTTCCCCACTCTCTAGTGATCTCTTCCGTCAGGAGTTTGAATATATACAGCTGCTGCTCAGCTATCTGTGCCGAGTAGTCCTGTAGGTACTCCTGTGCTTTGGCCTCCCATTCTCTCCCTGTTGGGTTTTGAGTATCTGAAAGAGCAGGGCCTGGAGCCTCCCTTGCTGCTTGTCAACCCCTTTCTGCTGGGGTACTGACCCTGGAGTCCAGCCTGGAATGGCACATGAACCCTCAGCAAAGAAGACCTCAGCATACCCTGGCACTATTGGCTGCACCTTTGATATCTCTCCAATAGTCTCCCAAATTCATAACAGGCAATCAGCCCCACAGTCTTCCCACCCCCCCTTGTATTGGGATGGTCCTGATATTGGGATAGCTAGTCACCCTACTTAGATGCGTAAGCCATATCTATAATAGGAAAAGTGTATCATATTAGAAAATGTGTTAACTAACATGTTTATGTGGTATCAAAGCCTCTTAGCCTCTAGATTCTCCCTATAGGGTTAACTATGGCACATATTTTCTAATGTGCTGTATTTTCCCGGTCTAGACAAGGCCATACATACTTAAGCACAGCTATTAGACTAATTCCTTCCATGGTTGTAATTTAATAGATATTAAAATGGTATTTGCTAGTGTTTTATAATGGCAGACTGTGACTTCATGGGATCCACAGGGAGACAATAGACTATTCAGAGCCAACAAGTCTTCTCGTGAATTGCTATTGGAAACAGTTTAATTGACAGTGCAAATGGGACAAAATAATTTTCATAAGTTATGTTTTTTTCTCTAAAGAGGCAGAAAATTGTTTTCTTCCACATATTAAATTAAATGGCTTTCAGCATTGGTTCACTAGAACCTATTGCTCATAACTGATTGATTTCCTAGTGTATATGGGGATTAAAAGATCAAATAAAGTGTTGGGAATAGGCATGGAGATTGAAGTACTCTGGGTCTTCCCACACACAGTTAAAGGTGTGTCATCTAGGCAAAGCAAGAAGTGTATGCTGATACTGCCTCTGAACTACCTATTCTGTGGAGAGAAGGTTTCATTTCTATCCTCGTCAATCAGGCATTTGTCACAATCACATATCTGAAATGCTCATTAAAATAGATATATATTTTAAAATAAAAGTGAACATAGTTTAACCATGCAAGTCTCTTTAGCTATTATGCTTTTAGAGTAGATTTTTAATACTTCTACCATTATTCATCTGTCATATTTGAGCAATAGAGAGACATGGTGAGTGAGGTAATATCTTTTATTGGACCAACTTCTGTTGGTGAGAGAGACAAGCTTTTGAGCTTACATAGAGATCTTTGTTAGGTTTGGGAACGGTACTCCAAGCATCACAACTAAATGCAAGGTGGAATAGATTGTTGAGCATAAATAGAATCATAGAATCATAGGGCTGGAAGGGACCTCATGAGGTCATCTAGTCCAACCCTCTGCTAAAAGCAGGACCACTCCCACTAAATCATCCCAGCCATGGTTTTGTCTAACCGAACCTTAAATATCTCCAAAGACGGAGATTCCACCACCTCCCTAGGTAACCCATTCCAATGCTTCACCACCCTCCTAGTGAGAAAGTTTTTCCTAATATCCAGCCTTGACCTCCCCAGCTGTAATTTGAAATCATTGCTCCTTGTTCTGTCCTCTGTTACTCCTGAGAACAGCCTAGCTCCCTCCTCTTTGGAGCACCCCTTCAAGTAGCTGAAAGTTGCTATCAAATCCCCCCTCAGTCTTCTCTTCTGCAGACTAAATAAGCCTAGTTCCTTCAGTCTCTCCTTGTAAGTCATGTGCCCCAGCCCCCTAATCATTTTTGTTGCCCTCTTCTGGACTCTTTCTAATTTGTCCACATCCTTTCTGTAGTGGGGAGCCCAAAACTGAACACAGTATTCCAAATGCGGCCTCACCAGTGCTGAATAGAGGGGAATAATCACATCCCTTGATCTGCTGGCAACACTCCTACTGTAATTAGTGTATATTCTAAAGGACCATTCAAGGTAGGGCTGATATGCCTACAACTACACTGCATAGTTGAGCAATGAAATTTAAAGTTTAGGTAGTGACTAGCAAGTGAACTTTTGAGCGGTCAGCTAAGACAATATTTCCGATACATTGTGTATATGTGTATATATATGTAACTTGGGCCCAGATCCACAAAGGTGCGTAGGCTTCTAATTTCCATTGAATTTAGGAATATAAATACCTTTGAGGATCTGGGCCCCAAACTGCAATTCATAAAAAACATTTATGCACATGCTTATGTATAACCTTAATAAGGTCAGAACAAGATCTGCTTAATTTTAAGCATGTGCTTAAGTGTTTTTCTTAGTAGGAATGCTTTCCTGAGTCAGAGGCAAAATAAGCATGAAAGTAACAGAATGTATGAATTCTGTTGTTCTTAATGTTTTACTTTTAATTTAAAATATTATCCAAAAATAAAACATGACAATATTTTCTACTTCATTTTTGTAATTTGTCTTTCCTCCTAGCTCCACACTGAGATTTGTTCCCCCACTGGTATTCTGAGATGATTTCTCCTCAGGCTGGTAATGATCATTTCTGAACCAGTAAGAACAATTTGTTTTCATTTGTGGTGTTAGAGGTTTAAAAATACTATTTCAAGGTTCAAAATTACCACAAGATTGTCCTCCTCTCTCTGGCAAAGAAAGCTATGTCAAGGCTCTTTGCCGGAGAATGACATTCTTCAAATTCCATGAGTCAAATTTTAAACAGCTGCCATAAAATGAAATATCTTGGGGTGGACTTCTTCCTAGATTGCCATATGAGACAGAATAAAGATATTTTATGGTGCCTTTTGTGATGATAAAAAGCATCATTCATATTAAACCAACAACTGGAGAGAGAATACAGAGACATGAGATCAAAGGTTAAAATGGTGTATTTTGAAAAACTAGTGAGGCTGAGGAGAATAATAGCAAGCATATATTTTATTTATACAAAGCACTACCCCCAGAGATCAGTCATTGAATGATGAAGATAAAATAAAACATTGAATACTTAATCATGTAATGAACATTACCCATCTTTGTGCAGTGAATGAGGCAGGAGTCCCGCAGAAAAAAAGGTACATTTATCACTATGCGAACTCATAAGGGGGCTATATTGAGGTTGCACTGACAACCTTAATCTGGCATCTCTTAATTTATGAGTGCTTGACATTGCAACTTTAATGTTTTTTCATGTAGCGTTTTTTGTATATAATTTTGTATATAAATTCCTTGTTTTTTTTTAAAAGCAAACTGAATAAATGGAAATTCCATCATGTGGAACTGTACTGTCTCCCCATGTGCGTTGTCAGCGGAGTTGGAGCCTTAGATGCACGGTACAGATCCTGTCATTTAAGACAACAGCATAAGTAGCAGTAGCAGGTTGTTATTCCTTATGTTGCCCAGCCACTAGAGGGGGGTGAAGCAGAGATTTTGCCAGTTGGTACCATAGCTATGTGCTGACAGCCTAGGAATGGTGAGACCCCGCAATCCTGGGTTTATTCAGATTCTACTGAGAGCATACTGTAGTGGTTACAGACCCTTTATCCCTGTCTCCTCCAAACCCAACTCCTTCTGCCCCTGGATCCTCCAGCCTGTCCTAATCACAGTCATAATACCCCCTTTTGGCTTCTCACTGCACTCCCCCATCCCTTGGCTACCTGGGTGGCAAATGATAAGCTTCCCCTGGGGGAGGCTAGTTCCCTGTCCCATCTCTTCCACCCATGACCAAGTCAACACTCTGCCCCAGGCCCCATCTTCCCCACCT
>ML685798.1:7378536-7434650 GCA_007922175.1 Pelusios castaneus
TCTCTTCCTTATGTGGAACTCCCACCAGCTACAGAACACATTGCAATCATGTGTAGCCATGATGGGAGAATTGGGTGGCAATTCTGGTCCTTTGTCTGGAGTATTTCTATGTTCTTTTACTTCAAAGGAAAGGACTGGGTCTGAATTGAGCGATCATCTAATGACAACTTAGTACTTCATGAGAAATAAGTTACTGAGCTGCAGCTGTTGGGGATATCTTTAAGATCTTTGTTTAAATCGATGTTAAGTATGAATGCCAAGGGTAAAAGATAACAGAAGTGTCACAGGCTTGGGGAGAATAGCTCTGGGTACAGAGTCAAGTCGGTAGTCGATTGACAGTTGTGGCTGAGGCAATTGGCAGGCTGCCAAGATCAGCTAGGGGGATAGTTTTTGCCCAGCGATAGTGTCTGAGAGGGGACGTGTGCAAACAGATAGCGAGCCGTGTGCAGAGGCCCAGTGTGACGGGTGCGAAAGGGACTGGTTTGGTGGGAAGATCCCAGGGCTGTGATTGGCCAGGCTCTCTGAATAAAACTGTCTCTGTGGCGGTGGTTAGCTGCTGTCCATCTGAGAGGCAGCCCGGCTCTATCTGGTTAGGCTACGGATCAAGACTCGTCGGACCAGGCCGAGAAGCAGACGATCCAAGCGTGGAGGACTCCAGACCTGGATCTTGAAGAAGATGAGACTGACTATCACCTTACCTGTCGCTGACACAGAAACAGACTTGGACTCGACTCTCGGACACTCTTCCCATCTCTGACGATCAGTGCCCCAGCTCCCCGGAGGGGAGAAGAAAAACTGTAAATTTGTGGGCCCTTTGGTGGGAAGGAGGTTTTGTTTCTTGGGGTTCTGGGAGTACTTACCTCTGGTTCTGTTATATGTGACATACTTTGTGTTTATTATAATAAATCTGTCATCTTGGTTTTCTACTAAGAACTGGTGTAGCCTTAATCACTTGTGTAAGTACATCCATACAACTTAGTAATTGTATCTCGCTAGAGCTTGTTGAAATTTTTCAGCCAGAATATTTTCCCATTAGAAAATGTGTTATTGATCAAAATAAAAAATGTCCTTGGGAAACATCTCTTTGATTAAATATTTTGTATGGAATGTACATTGAAAAATGAAATGTTTCATTTTAACTTGAAATGACATTTGAAGTTTTGGAAATGAAAAAAATCACTTTTCTACAGTGGTAGGATTTAGATTTGGGGTTTTTGCTCCCCTTTCTTTGCCTTTACCCAGTGGAAAAAGTTACAAATAGTAAAAGTGTAATAGGTGGGTTTCTCCTCACTTGCACATCCTTTTCTTAATCTTTACCCACTTTTTTTTGTGTGTGTGTGTGTGTGTGTGTGTGTGTGTGTGTGTGTGTGTGTGTACAGTTTTTCTTTTTAAAGACAAGGGTTGCAGAGAGAATCAAATACAAAGCTGAAAACTTTTTCTTTCGTTTTTTGGAGCACAAAGCAAAATATTAGTGACATAGTCCTTTTGTCTAGATTGAAAATGAAAATTCCCACAAAACCCCCACGTTTTCTGAAGAAATGTTTTAAAAGAGGATTTTTTTCTCTGAAATTCCCTATAGGGAAAATATTTATTTATTTATTTGACTCACTCTACAGAGAGCTATTGCAACCCGGAACATTCCTGAGTGAACTCTTCAAGTTCAGTCGAAGCCCTGCAGCTTTTGTATTACCGGTATGTGCCATTTGCAGGGAGGGGAATGAACCTCATTTTACATGTGATTTTTAAATTTTTTTTTTTAAGTCTGCTTTGAGCTTGGTTGTGAAGAGGTACACGGTCAGTGGACTTAATTGTAGGTTTAATTATTCAGTAATAAATAATGCTCCATTGGCTAGTCCATTAATAAGCCCACTTTTAAGGGGGAAGGGTATAAAAAGATGTTGACTTTAAAACAAAACAAAAGGTACAGGCAGAGGAATATTACATCCATAAACTATATAATTAATCTAGTTTTAATGTGAAAATGTGGTGCATGTGAAATGTTGCAAACTGATTGTCTTGGAAATAACATAGGCAGCAGCAGCACAACCTTCTCCACCCCCTGCCAGAGCTTCAGCACTTATTTAGAGAAACAGCCACTTATGATGATTTTGTCCTGCATTGTGGGCTTCAAATTCTAATATAAACTATCTTCCTCACATAGTGTGTCATTCAGTTTTGTGGGGTGAGGGTCCATCCAAGGCCTTCTTCAGTTGTGTTGTGTGTTTAAGGCAAGGAAGGACTGCACAGGAGTGCACACACTCCCTTTCATTGAGAAAGGTAAAGTTTGTGCAAAGGATAGCTGTAATTCCATAGAAGCCACAATGACATAGGACGCAGTTGAAGTAACAACTGATGAGGTTAGAGAAAATCAGTCTGTAGGTCTGTGTAAAGAGGTGGGTGAGGGGTGGGATTATGCACGCCAGTGATCTTTACCTACGTAAAGTCCAATGGCTTAAGTGATATGGTCTTGTCCAGGCCCTCTGCCTAGGAAGTGAATTTAATCTATTCTTTAGTGGTCTGTGCTCTGGAGTGCATTTATTCTTCCTGTCAAATTGGGTCATCCACTTTAAAATACAGTAACAGAATGCAATAAACCTGAACTGTTCTAGTTTTCACTGTTCTTCACAGTTCAGAAACAAGTAAAATGTTCTTGGTTGAACTTTGTTGTATGGGTCCCAAGATACTAGAGAGACAAACTGGCTGAGCTACCATCTTTTATTGGATCAAGTTCTTTGGGGTACAGACTAGCTTGTTTTGTTTGAGGAAGTTCAGGATTTGGAGTCTGTTGGGGTCAGCCTACAAGTATAAACCAAGTCTGGTGGAAACCAGGGTAGTGACCAGATATTTTTGTCCGGAGATACTTAAACTATAAGTTATATGTAAGGAGGCAATTGACAGAAAAGCCTCAGAAGGGGTTTAAATTCCAGCAGACTAGCAATAGCACAGAGTTCTATAGCGTTACAAAGTATCAACAGTAATTAGGGTCAGTTGCAAGGGAATAGGTGATAATTGGAAACAATTACAAAGTAGCAACAGTAATAAGGAACATTTTGTGTTAAGCAATTAGGATAGTTAGCACCTAGAGTGAAGTGTAGATAAGGTCTTTTAACTTAGGGCTAAACCATTGATCACCTTTCCCTCTACTCCTTAGGAAACCCTATACACTTACATTTTTCTTAAACACTGTCAATACTCTATTCAATAAACTTTATATCTCTTCATTGAATTAATCTTTAACTGTCTTTTCTCCCTTTACTAGCCTTTAAATAACCTTTATTTTCTTTTCCCCCTTTCTCTGCTTTGGTACATTCCTTTTCCCCCTCACTCCCTCTCCCCTCTAGGGATGATCTCATGGTCTTGTGACCTCTCTACTCCCCCTCCCCTATCTACTTTGACGTTCTGGCATGTTTTTACTCTCAGCTCCTCCCAGCCCCATGCAAATGCACGCTCTTCCCCCCCCCGGGCTATAAAAGGTCATCCAATCACAGGGAACGTTCGCTGGAAACTGAGAGCCTGGGGGAGTGCTGCTAGTTTATCTAGCAACTGTTGACAAGCCGGCATGCTGCCACATGGGATTGGCAGCCCCGAGAAAGAACTCCAAGTCTGAACCAGCGATCTGCCTAGCAACTATGGGCAAGCAAGCAGGCACCCTACTGGCAAAAAACTGACAGCCTGAGAGAGGGTCAGGCAGGAACAGCGACCCAGAAAGCCAGACCAGAAATCCTGCCAGCAGACTGGAGGCTGCCACACTGAGCGAAGACAGATGCTGATCCCGCGGGCTGCAAACCCGGACCCGAGATCTCATTGGCCAGAGCAAAGGACAGACTGGCCTCTTCTGTCATCGGTAAGGCATTGGTGTGTTAAAGAGTTTAGGACAATTCGGCTAACTAAATTCGGACATACATGTCCAGACTCTGAGGCTACCTTTCACCTAAATGACAGATCAGAAAAGGAGCCATAAGACGAAACAGAGGGATGATTTTTAAGGGTACGTGAGTATAAAAGGTGTTGCGTTTGTGGATCTGTGTGTTAATAAAGGTGAGTGAAAGTGGCTTGAATGAGAAGGGCTCATCTCCAACCCATTCAGCAAATGACTGATCACCATTTGTTGAATTTTCATGGGAAAAAATCCCAAGCTCACGCGATAATAAATCTTAGTCTTTAAAAGTGCCACAGGACTCTGTTGTTTTTCTACAATAGACTAACATGGCTACCCCTTTGAAACATTTGTTGAATGACACAGGAGATTAGGATTTTTAGTAATTATAAGGTATTGGGTGTAAGTGTAGTGATAAGTATTAATGTTATGTAATTGCTTTTATGCGATTTATATGCTCATATGATAGAGTGGTTCAGCGAAGCTGCAGCATTCTATCTAGATGTTCAACTGTCATTTGACTCTCCGCTTATGTGATTTATGTTAAAATATACTCAATGCTTTAATTTTATTGTATTACTGTGAAAAAAAATAAATGTTAAGATTTGGTTTTGAAGAATTTTCTTCTCTATGTCTGTTCTTGATTGACGGGCCACAGTCGTATTTTCCAAGTTATTAGACCATTAAGCAAGCAAACCACATTAAAGTTACCTCATAATAGTGTTTTTAGTAGATTTAATAATAAACAGTTGGGTAAACTGAGGCATGGAGGTAACAGGGTGGGGGTCTTGATGATGTAGGTAGGCTGCAGCTGCTGCACAGCCCACAGACACTCAAAGAATTGCACGCTTGTCTGCTGGCTGTTACTGTCCCACGACTTTGTATCTCTTGTTTTAACTCACAGGTTGAATGATGCAGTATGAATCCCCAAAGTAATCTAGTTTGTTTATTTTGGAAAAATATAAAATATCCTAGCTTTTCACTTACAACAGAGGAACAGCTAGAGTAGGATGCACAATATATTTCATGACAATGAACAGCGTTGAATGACAGAGATTTTTCCAGTCCACACTGTAAATAATTCACAAATTAAAATGGCCTTTGATTGTAATTCTTCATGGGTTATGCACATTAATCAAATATGGAGCGTCCATTTTGATCTTTGCTTTATCATAGATAGTCAGATGTTATAGAAAACCCATTGACTATTAAGCAATCTCACATTCTAATGGGTAGTCTCCACAGTGTATAATTAGTGACAAAGTGTAAAAAACCATAAAGGATATATAAACTTGTGAATTGTATTATATCAAACATTCCAGTGGACTTCATTGTAGTACACAAATGAGTAACACTAGGTGGCACACTTGAACAGTTCACCATTGTAGACTTCTTACTGCTTTGAATTTATTCCAAATCCATCCCTTAGAAAACATTATTATTGAGGAAAAGCAAGAGATGCCTTAATAAGCACACCATCTATTTGAGACTTTCTGTACTATTTTAGTTTTCTTCTTCTATTTTCTGCTTTAATTGGTAAATTTACAGTTTAATACAGTAAAGCTCAGTTTCTGTGCCTGTAAATAACTCTCCTGGACTATAATTTTGAAGGACAATGTGCTCCAGTTGCCTTGTGGAATGTCTGCAAACCTGATATAAACCCGGCTATCCACTCCTGCTGCTGCCAGCACTTCTGCGAGACATGAATTACTTGTTGTGATGTGTTTTAGGGGAAATAATGAGCTGGGGTACCACAGAAAACTCCCGTCAGACACTGCTATTATTTGCAGAATGAACTCTTACTGAGGCAGTTTGTTTTCCTCCTGCTGTATAAAATCCTGAGGAGGAGGAAGGAACACCTTAATTTACAATTTCAAATGTTTGAAAACTGTCAGAGCAGTTATGATGGAAATCCCGGCCACAAAGACTGCATGTAGTAGTCTAGCATCAAACTTATTTTTGGTTGTCATAAGAAAAAAATGGAAATTCAAACTGCATGAAGGAGAGAAATGTTGATGGTTAACTTTAAGCTTTTTTAGTCTAGGGACAAAGTTTTTCTTAGTCTTAGAAAGTGTCTAGTAGGCTTGGATGCTGTAAAAATCAAGCACAACTAAACCCTCATTAATGCCATACCAAAAAATGCCACCCTAACAACTTATTCCTGGGTAAAATTTTCATCTGGGCGGAGGACCCAAGAAAGACAATTTGTAGGGCATACACTTGTGCCTGTCTAGAGCTGCTGAGGATCTGACCTATGTCCTTAAAACATTGTTTAGTGGTGGACTGTAAGTGGGGTACAAACTTTGGGCTGGCCATCTATGTAAGGATGAATTTTGCTTTTTATCCATTACAAGGTAAAAGCTGCTCCTGAATATTGTGTATCACCTCTTTCCTGGGTCAAATTGTATGCTGGACATAATACAGAACTTCCCAGATCTCCATCTTGTACTCTCATTCTTTGGTTTCCATTCTATGTTTACGTCAAATTTGTAGATTTCAAAATGATTTTCCCCCTTGGATTCTTGAGAATATCACTTGCTTGTTGTTTCCCTGTGATGCCAGATATGTCCATCTCAGGTTTTGTGGTGCTAAAGGACATGGTATAAGAATCTAGATCAATTCTTGGGCACCTGGTTATGTTTCTGTTATGTATGTAAATGGCCTATGGTGCCAAGGAGTCAAAGCATTTTTACTGCTAATGCAGAGTTCGCTTGTTAGATAAGATTTCTACAGAGAAGCTCTGTATTCAGCCTTGCTAATTTTCATCTCATCTTCCTACACTGGAATAGCATGCATGAGTCAGTCCAAGCAGGTAAGAGCTTTAATACTTTCCGGATGTGGGGTGGGGACAGGGACGGGGGAGGAGGTATGCAAGGCCACATGCTGCCCCAGATTTCTGCCAGGGTGTGAGTCAGGTTGAGCGCAGCTGAGGGGGCCATGCCTGGGAAAGGTATCACCCCATGGTGCTCCCACTGAGCCCCGCTAGCCACTGCCCAGAGCAGGGCAGAGAGACTTGGCTGGCAAAACAGCTCCATCAGGGGATTCACAGGTAAGATGGCTGAATCTGAACCCTTTCTCGCCCACAGACATAGCTGCTGATGCCTGGCAGTACAAGGCCGGAGCTTGCTCTGGCTTGGGCCATGCCTGCAGTGGGGAGGTGATGGGAGAATCACATACCCCTCTTTGAATGTTTAAATTGTGCTGCTTCTCCCTTGTCAAAAGGTACGTGTCACCTCTGGTTCTTTCCCATCCACGGGATCTTTTCTGCTCCCATGGCTGACTAAACATGGCTTTGGGTGTCCTTGGATCAGTGGTCAGCCTGGAGAGACAGTTGCTCCCTAAAGGTGGGTGCAGATCATCTGCTGGTGCCATTTAACAGCAGAAGGCCAACTCCTTATCAGCAACTCCTTTGCCATTCAAGGAGTGAAACTGATGTGGTCCAATGGTGCAGTCCTCTTATCCACTATCATTTTCTGTGATTGTGGCAGGTGACCACCTGGGACGTTGAGATTGATGTGTATGGCAGGGATGAATAAAGCGGGGGAAAAAGAGGACATACTCAGGACTGCATCACTGACCTATGGGATCCCCATGCACTCCAGAGAGGGCATAAAGCACAGAGCTGGAAGTCCGGACACCTTCATTCTGTTTCTGTCTCCTCTGCTATATCACTTTCCCCTCAGTGCCTGTTTCTGATGTTGTAAAGATAAGTGGGGTGATAATACTTTCCTGATAGGAATTGCTATTACAGAACAGTGAATCCTTTACCATTCAGGACTTGAGGACATTTAGGGTCACAGTAATACAGTATGTACCCACAGGAGAGGAAACAAGGGTAAATGAAAGTGTTTCACAGTTTGGTGTTAGGTCCCAGCAAAATGGAGAATCATGTATTACATCACTGATTATGTCATTTACACTGGCATCACTCTGGTCATTAAAATAGTATCTTGAACTGATTTTTTTAAGATGGCAGTTTAGATGACTAGATTCTGAGGACAGAAGGGACCATTGTGATCATCTAGTCTGACCTTTTGTGTAACACAGGCCATAGAGCTACTCTGGATCAATTCCTGTTTGAACTAGAGTATCCCGTTCCGAAAAACAGTCTGTCTTGATTTAAAAAGTTCCAGGGATGGAATTTACCAGCCTTTGGTAAGTTGTCCTGAGGGTTACTTGTTTCTCTAAGATAAGCAGAGGCTCATGAGACCAAATACTTCAGATACACTTTCAATACAAAGTCTAGTTTCCAAACTAGGCTGCAAAAAGATATGAACAACTGGTTTTGTGAGGGGATCTTTTTGTAGAGTAGAAACAAAGCTTTTAAAAAATTGATTTTAATACTCAGGTTGATGGTAAAGTGAGGAGTTTGTGTCTTAGTCACCATAACAGCATAGTAGAAATCTTATTTGATAAGTCAGCAGTTCTTTTTGTGATGAGAAACAATGCAGGGCAAGAACTAAGGCTGTGATCTTGATATTACAGCTGGAAACAAACTCCTTGATTTGACAATTAATCAAAATTTATTGCAGAGAAATCAATACAAAGTTATTCACATTTGCTATTCTTTTGGCCTTCAACCTTTCACTAGCTCTGGTGGGTGTATAACATCAGTATCGTCTGTTCTGGAGGGGAATCCTGTGAACTCTTTCACTTGTGCTGTAGCAAATCCAAAATATTCCAATATTGTTTAAATCAAATCTTCTGAGAATGTTTGTGACAGGCTCTGCATGAAGACTTTTGACAAACTTTGAAGAAATAATCAGAAATTTTCAGTGATGATTAAAAATGAGTGTAAGTTACAGGTGCAAGAAGTAAATGAGTGCAATTTGCATCAAGTTGGCATTTGGTGGGTGTAGAATATGAGTGTAATTACATGCTGAAACTTCTGAAGAAGAGTAGACCTTTGAAGTCTGTGAAACATGCAGCTTCAAGCAGTGGTATTACTGGGTATAGGCTCATGGGGCCAGGGCCCTGAATGAATTTGGGAGTGCCCCAAACCAACTCGAGGTCATGGCCTGCACTGCCTGGAAGCTAGGGCCAGGTTGGAGCCTTTTTAAATTTCCCGCCCTGCTGCAGCATGCAGCACATGGCCCAGGGGGTGGGAAATTTAAAACGCTGCCTGTAGTCCCGGGCCTTGAGCTCCAACAGGTAAATAGTGGGTTGGGGAGCTGAGGAGAAGGGCTTGGGGTCTGAGGGAGCTGGGGGGCCAGGGAGTGAGGAACTGCTTGGGCCGGGGAGCCAGAACATGCCGTACATGGGCTGTGGAGCCCTGGGGAGGCTGCCTGGAGCCACCCCAAGGCTGTGCGTGGGGGAGAATGGATCTGGGGGCCTGTGCCCTGAATCTTTTTCTCTGGAGCAACACCCCTGGCTTCAAGCCCCCTAATTTTTGTGGCTAATTCAGCGTTACCAACTCTAACAGTCTTTTCACCAGAGACATGACTTTAGCTGGGGTTGGAACTGAGCTGCTGATGACCAGCAAGAAGCTCCAGCTCTCTGGTGGCTTTGAGCCTTCTGACTGGCTGCATGTTCCACTTGCCCACCTCCTGGGGTGGAATAAGAGCTACTCACGGCCCTCTCCCTGTTTAGCAACCTGAAGCCATTCTCACAGGAAGGAAGGAGGGAACAGAAGACTCCATCTGCTCAGGGTGCTCTGCAGGTTTGCTTCCTGTGAGCAACAGGGCTAGGATAATTCATCTTTTCTTCCCCCTGCACCCAGTGTGAAAAGGGGCAGAGGAGGATGAAGAACCCTTGGAGCTGCCCCTCTACAAGGAGTAGGGGGTGGGGCTCTATTGCAGTTACTGTAAGGCTGGGAGAGAAATATGAAGAACCATGGAGGAGCAGAGGTGGGGCTGAAGTGGGAGGTGGAGGGCTGAATTAATTGCTGGGCAGAGGAAGGGTAGATTTGGGGTGAGATCTCCTTTAGCAGAGGCCAAAATCATCTTACTTGTGGCAAAGTGGACAAGCTTAATTCTCTTTCTTTCATATGAATATATAGACACATGGGATGGGCGGGGGAAGTTCAAAAATCCAAAAATAATCCAAGAAACCCCACAGTAACATCTCTTTAAAAATAATACAAGATTTTTGATCACTTAAGGTTGGCAATACTGGGACATAAACATCTGAAAGAGAATATCTGTCTCTCTCTCTCACTCTAGAAGCTTTTACATATTTCTCTTGTGAAGACAATCTTCAGATGGACTGGAAACTAATGACTAGGGCTTACTCTATTACGGTGATTTTTGTGTTGAAGATACTGAGTTATTCATTGTTCTCCTTGTACTTGCAAGGGGTGGCCTATAGGACCCTTGAATCTCTGGCCACAGGTCTGTAGGTTCCAGAATCTATACTGGAAATAATGTGAAAAAAACTTTAAAAAAAGAAATAAACTAAAAAGCTGCTTTGAGCTGGCAAGGCTGGTAGTTAGCAAAAGAACTTGAAAACTGAGAATTTGATCTGGAGACAATAATTGTGGACCCCCTCTATACTTTAAATAGGAAGTCAGCCTTACCAGGAGGAACGTCGGCTTCAATTTGGCAGGAGCATGGTTCTGCATGAGCTACCTTGCTGACGTCTCATAAGAGAGTGACTGCTGAGGGGAAAAGATTTGTTTAAGTGCAAATTTAAGGAAAGTAGAGGAGAATTCTTGGCACAAGCAACTGTTGGTAGTTGCAGATAATGTGTGCATAAAGACTAGGGTCTTCAAAAAGATTTGATCTACTTATTCTAATACGTCAAACAGTTCTCAGTGGAGATGAAGGGAATCTTCATTCACTTGGGATGGGGATCTTGAGACCCTTTGCAGTGTATCTAACTCCGTAACAAAGAGCATTTTTTATCTCTCCTTTACTATTTTGATTTTTTCTCCTGCACTTCCCCTGGTCCTCTGACCAAAGGTGCTAATGCGTTTATAACAGTTGCTTACAATTGCTCCATGGTGCGCGTGTATTGTTTGCTTTTCTTCTTCGTATTTTATTAGCAGTTCATTAAAAACAGAAAAAGCCATTTAACAAATGCAGCTACTGTAGATGGGTAAGTGCTTCCTGGAACAAAAAGAAAAGAATTGGCAGCAAATCTGCTTTTGTGGCACTGATGTGTCTTCCTTCTGAGTACAACACTTTGGCCCCTTCTTTGCCTGAAGTCCAGATTTTGGTACTCCCAATCAGGCTGCTTTGGTCTGTTAACTATTGACATTATTTTCAAAACACAGTGTTGTTTGAACAAGGCATTAATTTTTCAAGTTTAGTCCTCTTTTTAAATTTGGGATAGATCTATTAAGTTCCATTTTTCCTATGACTCATATCAGCCTCATGTTGCAGTGATTTTAAAAAACACGAGACGAGATGAATTTAAATTATACTGGCTGAAGGTTGTGAAGCTTTTCTATGCTAGTATTTGCCTTTCTATTGATTAAGTCATTGCCATATCATATATAAGTCATGCCATATCAGCTCCTGTTCTTCCAGGGAAATGCGAGTTACCCCAAAATGAGAGTTTAGAGAGTGCAATACAAGTTTATTTACATTTTAAATTGAGTTGGAGGGTTGCCTTCAATATTGCCCCTTTGGGCTGTGTAAGACTGTTGGAATCAGTGCAGTGGAACCCAAAGTTGCATAGAGCTAACATTCCTCCCCACCCCCTGGCATCCATCTCTGTTGGAGGCATGTTGCACTGAAATCAGGGAGGGGAGGCATGCCAGAGTGCTCCTGCACTCTGACTAATCTCCAACTTGTGGAATGGCCCCTTCAGAGCAGTTAATTCCCAATTTATTTTAGAACAGACCTAAAACTGCTCTAAAATTTGTAGTGGGGCTTGAATTGGCCCCCAATAGACCTGAGGATTGGGGAAGCAGAAAGATGGTGTCACTGTTACAGGGCAAGCTGTGTGTGAGGCCCCCTTGCAGCCCCTCACAAAGTACACACTCAGGGTGCGTCTACACTAGTAAATTAAGTCGACTTAAGCATGCTTAAGTCGACTTAATTTACTCTGCGTCCACACTGGCATTTCCTTAAGTCGACTTAAGCTACTGCTTAAGTCGACCTAAGGAAATTCAAAGTCGACTTTATAACATCTCGTATAAAGTCAATTTTGAAGCTTAAGTCGACTTTTTAAGTCGACTTAAGCAGTGTGGACTCCTTAAGTTGACTTAGTCGACTTAGGGCATGGGGGAAGGGAGCTTCCTTCTCGCTGGGACCACTCAGTCCCGGCAAGAAGGGACTGTGGGGCTTCCTTCTCCCCGGGACCACTGATGTCCCGGAAAGAAGGAAGCCCCGTGGTCCCAGCAAGAAGGAAGCCATGTGCTTCCTTCTCCCCAGGACCTGCACTCCAGCTGCAGCTGGAGCGCGGGTCTCCAGCTCTTCCTCCTGGCCAGGACCACTCGGGTCCTGGGGAGGTTCTCCCCGGGACCCGAGCGGTCCCAGCTAGAGGGGTTCCCTTCTGTCCGGGACCCTGCACAGGGCTGGCTCTCCCTGGACCGAACTAGTCAACTTAGAGAGTCTAGTATAGACTCTCTAAGTCGAGTTAGTAAGGCCCACTTTAAGTCGACTTAGCGAGTCCTGTGTGGACTCTCTAAGTCGACTTAATAAGGGCAACTTAAAGTTGACTTATTTAAGTCAACCTAAATTCCCCAGTGTAGACATAGCCTCAGGTTATGCTACCTTCATGCTTCCTTGGTGTAACTGTGCGATCCTACCACCATCAGACCAGATCTGTGGGCCTCAAACTCATTAACCAACCATGTTAACACACCAGGCACAACTATATTTGGCACTTGCAAGAAATTTGCCCCCTCCTGTGAGCATGTAACCAGCAGCTAATTGAAGGGCAAAACAACTTCTTCAAAAGAAACAGTTTTTTCACCCAAACATATATAGCAATCAGAGAAAAGGGATAAAACAAGGGGAAATGCCTATATGCCTTGGTCTTATCCAGTGCTGGATTTAAACACAAGCCAAGTAAGCCATGGCTTAGGGCCTCACATTATGAGGGGCCTCTAAATATGTCAGAGATTACTGAGAAGATTTATCATAATTGAAACTGATAATGCAAGTAAGGCTTTTTGCAAGATTTTTGTTTTATTTAATTGTTTTTCGTTGCATCTTTGCCTATGCCTTTACTGAATGGGGCAGGCATCCTCGTGGAGGATGATGTGGAAAAGGCTGAAGTACTCAATGCTTTTTTTACTTCAGTCTTCACAGGGCGGGTCAGCTCCCAGGCTACTACACGGGGTAACGCGGAATGGAGAGAAGAGTGGCCCTCAGTGATGGAAAGTCAGGTATGGGAACACTTAATGACATTGGAGGTGCACAAGTCCATGGGGCTGGATGAACTGCATCCGAGGGTGCTGAGGGAGTTGGGGGAAGTGATTGCAGAGCCACTGGCCATTATCTTTGAGAACTCGTGGCGAACGGGGGTGGTCCCGGAGGATTGGAAAAAGGCAAATATAGTACCTATCTTTAAGAAAGGGAAAAAGGAGGATCCGGGGAACTACAGACCGGTCAGCCTCACCTCAATCCCTGGGAAAATCATGGAGCAGGTCCTCAAGGAATCCATCCTGAAACACTTGGAGGAAAATAGAGTGATCAGGAGCAGTCAACATGGATTCACCAAGGGCAAATCGTGCCTGACCAACCTGATTTCCTTCTGTGATGAGATGACTGGATTTGTAGATGTGGGAAGAGCCGTTGACGTGGTATACCTTGACTTTAGCAAGGCTTTTGATATGGTCTCCCACAGCATTCTCGTCGGCAAGTTAAGGAAGTATGGGTTGGACGAGTGGACCGTAAGGTGGATCGAAAACTGGTTAGATCAACGGGCTCAGCGGGTAGGAATCAATGGCTCGATGTCTGGTTGGCAACCGGTAACGAGTGGAGTGCCCCAGGGGTCGGTCCTGGGGCCGGTTCTATTCAACATCTTCAATAATGATCTTGATGATGGAATAGACTGCGTGCTTAGTAAGTTTGCGGATGACACCAAGTTAGGGGGAAATGGTAGATACTCTGGAGGGCAGGGACAGGATCCAGGGAGACTTGGACAAATTGGAACACTGGGCTGAAAGAAACCTCATGAGGTTCAACAAAGACAAGTGCAAAGTCCTGCACTTAGGACGGAAAAATCCCATGCACTGCTACAGGCTGGGGACCAATCAGCTAAGTAGCAGCGCTGTAGAAAAGGACCTGGGGGTTATGGTGGATGGGAAGATGAATATGAGCCAACAGTGTGCCCTTGTTGCCAAAAAGGTCAATGGCATATTAGGCTGCATCAGTAGGAGTATTGCCAGCAGATCGAGGGATGTGATAATTCCCCTCTATTCGACACTAGTCAGGCTGCATCTGGAATACTGTGTCCAGTTTTGGGCTCCCCACTTCAGAAAGGATGTGGACAAATTAGAAAGAGTTCAGCGGAGGGCAACAAAAATGATTAGGGGGCTGGGGCACATGACTTATGAGGAGAGACTGAAGGAACTAGGCTTATTTAGTCTACAGAAGAGAAGACTGAGGGGAGATTTGATAGCAACCTTCAACTACTTGAAGGGTTGCTCCAAAGAGGAGGGAGCTAGGCTGTTCTTGAGGGTAACAGAGGACAGAACAAGGAGCAATGGTTTCAAATTACAGCTGGGGAGGTTAAGGTTGGATATTAGGAAAAACTTTCTCACTAGGAGGGTGGTGAAGCATTGGAATGGGCTATCTAGGGAGGTGGTAGAATCTCCATCTTTGGAGATTTTTAAGGCTCGGTTAGACAAAACCCTGGCTGGGGTAATTTAGGGGGAGTGGTCCTGCTTTTTAGCAGGGGATTGGACTAGATGACCTCGTGAGGTCCCTTCCAACCCTATTATTCTATGATTCTATGTATATATGTAGATATAATGGTTTATCATTTATTTTTTCATTATCCTTTCTGTTATAATGTAATACGCTTTTTTTTTTCTCTTTATTTTTTTTACGGTATGGGGCCTCTGTATCTTGACATAGTTTAGGGCCTCTGCATGTCTTAATCCGGCATGCTCTTATCTAAAGTTTATAATTTCCTTCAAAGCCTGGGCAAGCCTAGTTGCTCCAGATCCATTCTGGAGGGTCTGGGTCTGTCTGTTGGCTCTCCATGAATAGCTGTCAGACAACTAAACCCTCTTCCCTCTCTATATAATCCTAAACAGTTAAGAAGTCGTTCTAGTTTTATATTAGTTCGTTACAATGTTCCTGTTTGCTGTTCTAAAAGGCTCTCTGGCTGCGTCTACACTGGTAAATTAAGTCGACTTAAGCTTGGCTTAAGTTGACTTAATTTGCCCTGTGTCTACACTACACTTTAAAATCACACAAGTATATATAGAACACCAAATTCCTAACTTCTAATCGAAATAGAATTCCTAGACATAAACTATATAATCATTCCCAGCAAATTACTACCTTTCTATTGATACCAAACATGACATAGTTCCTATGGATTATAGCATTTATGAGATATCCATTGAAAATAATATCATAAATGCTTCCCTAAATCCAGACAGCATCACACACAGGGCTCTGCCCTGCCAGGGACCCTGTCCCCTTTGCCCCATTGCACACAAGGGGTGCCCCCCTGCCACCATGGACCTGCCCAAGGTCCCCCTATCCCCACAAAGTCGACCTAGAGCATCCAGTGTGGTTCCCCTTTAAGTTGACTTTAATTTTAAGTGTAGACATGCTAAGTCGACTTAGTTAAAGTCGACTTAAAAGTGCAAGTGTAGACATAGCCTCTATGTCCATTCTGCATGGCTATCTCCTATTCTGTGCTAGAGCTCATTTTGGGAATGGTATCTTGACTGCCAAAAATGGGATCTATATTTCGCCATTTACGACCCCCTCAGTGGTAGCAATGGTAGCTGCTGCACTACAGACAAGACTCAGGCATTTTTAGCTGATTTTCACTGGGTTTTTAAGTCCTTTTTAAGGCCTTTTTATGCTTAAGTCCTCTTTGCTAGAGCTTCTACTGCAGCAATTACCAGTGAAGCTATACTAATATTTCTATTTTTGCCAGTGTAGACAAGACCTGGAACTACTAATATACTCTACCCTATCCAACATCCAAATGAACACTACATCAGAAGTTGGCACTGGTCTATCTTAATTGTTATATTTTCTATAAGGAAAATTATATGGTGCAAGCCTCTCTGCTGATGACTTTTTCCACCTTCCCACAACCCATTTTCTGAGACTCCTGTAGACGCTGTGCACTATACAGGGCAGCTTCCTCACTTGTTAATATCAAGCAACATGTTTCTTGATTTTTTTTGGAGCCGGCGGGAGGGGGAGCAATGTTACCAAAGGGATCATATGGCCTCTAGTTTCTCTGATGAAATTTATTGGGAAATGTGACAATTGGTATTCTCTCATCTAAGTCTAATTTTTTTCTCTCTTCTGCAATAAATACTGTAATTTCTGAAGGTCAAGTCAAACATCTTTAAAATTGCTAGATGTAAGACGCATTTTTATCAATGTTGTATATTAAAAAAAAAGTTTTATGATTTTCCTAGTTACTGAGCCCTCGTTTGAGCTAGTTGCATTGGGCTCATAGTTAAGGGAGCTGCTCTGCTATTCTTCAGCTTAGCCTCTTATAACATGCTGCTGGCAATTTACATTTGGAGTAAACTGCTGAAGTCATCTTCCCGTTATTGGCTATTGCCTAAGAACAATTTAAAAAATGGGACATGGCTCTGTTCAGCAGTCAATCATTAACATTAAAGCAACCCAAATTCACGTTAAAATGGATCAAAACTTTGTAATAATAGTGACTGCTCAGTGCCGGAATACACCAAACATGTAGGATGCCAGGTGTGTGCCAGGTGTACCATATCTCATACTCAAGCATTGCAGATACTTCAGTAGTTAGGCCTTGTAGACCTATGGGTCCCAAATAATCACTCCTGGCTAAGGGAAAAGGTTTTTGCTAGGGCTGATGGGAAAAGTTGCAACTCTCCTAGGTACAGAGGCTTAAACAGTTTCTGTTCAAAGTGAGCAATGGCATTCTTTTTCGGGTCCCAGAGGCCCTCCAAATGAAAGAAGAGCATAGTGCCTGGGTTGCCCTTTACAGTCTAGTCTCTGTTCAAGCAAATGGGGGCTTGCAGGTTTCCAGATTGGGCTCAGTTAGTCTCTCTCATTGGGTCTCCTCCACACTGACTCCCTGCTCAGCTGCTGCTCATCCCCCAAATTCGCACACAGACCTGCACTAGCTGTATCATCCAGCAATCACTGCCTGTTCCACATGTGGGTCTGCATATGGAGTCCTCCCTGACCCCCAGTCTACCTTGCATCCAATTTCTCTCCAGTTCTTGGCTTGCATAGGGCTGTTGCTTTTCTGAGAGAGCCTGTCATGATGATCTTACCTGGTGAAAGTAAAGAAGTGCAGTAGGGTCTGGGCTGATGGAAATCTTAGTCTCTGCTTAGCCAGGAACCCGATGTCTGCAATGGAGAGGGAGCTGAGTTGTAGGCCCCTACTTGGCAGATCCATTATACGTTACTGCCAGTTGATTGTTATATTACACATTAAGATTCCAAATCTACTGTTCAAAGATTGGGAAATGCCAGAATTAAATTGCCTCTGCAACCTTAATTTGGCTTCCTAATGCAATATGCATTATGATACAATCGTTAGTTACCTGATCATGTTATTTTTTCCCCCACAAGACCCCATCTCATTCAGTGCACAAATTGGATGGTTCTCAATTAATGAGCAGCTGTTCCACATTTTTTCTCTTCATATTTCATCATGTGGCTCCATGCATTATTTGCCGCACACTAAGCTAATCTGGCCTCAAAAACAGAATGATCAATTTCCTCACTCTATGGCACTTATTTTAGCAGCCGAATGCTTCACAAACATTAAATTAATTTAATTGTACAGACAGCCTTAATTCTGGTTGTGACCGGGGCCTCCTGGGATAACTTCCTGAACATGCAAAAATCAGGGCAAGCTACAAAACTGAGCGCCAAATTCTCCCAAAAAACACTGACGGGTGGTACTTAAACCAGACTCCCAGTCAGCCATACCCCATGCTACACCACACCAGTTATCATGAAGCATAACAAAATACACACAGCCTCCGTTATTGCACATCAGCTCCTCTGGCTCCCACCTAGCCACACAGTCTCTTAAAGAGATAGGTTCTCCTGACCCCAAAGGGCCAGCCACATTAAACAGAACAATATAGGTTTGGATCTTACCCAAAATAATCCTTTAGTAACCACAACTAAAGGTTTAATATAAAAAGAAAAGCAACAAAATATGAGAGATATTAAAGGGTCAAAGTGAATCACATTCATACAAATGATTAAGAGTCCATGTAAAACAAGTCTTTGGAAGAATAAGGAGTTTGCAGGCACGATCAGTTTCTCCGGTAGGCACCCAGCACTTGGGTGGGCCTCAGTCCTTTGCCTAGTGGCAGATGAATAGTTCCAGAGTTGGGTGTTGGCTGTAGGCTGGAGACTGAAGAGAAAATAGAGTTGGGGCTGTTGCCTTTTATCTCTGGCCTTCCCCATACTGTGTGAATTTATTGCAAATCAAAATGGACTTGAGTCACATGGTCAGTCTGGGTGACTCACCCAGCTGGTTTCTCCCCAGGCCCATTGTAACTGGGATTCCCTTGATGGGCCATTAAGGAAACAATGACTGCAGACATCCAGTCTGGGGAGTTTCCCAGAATCAAAGAAGTTGACATACAATCACATGCATGCATTTCTTATTCTAAGGAAAAAAATCATACTTACTTCTTTCCTTGATTAAACTCCTCTGTCTTACTTTATGGTCCATCTGATCTGTCAAGTTGCTATATTTCTCTGCTGGTACTGCCAAGGTCTCCTCTTCTGATCATGATCACCTGCACTCAAGCCTGTTAGCTTTCTGCCTTATAAACAATATTCTACCTATTTCTGATTGGTTGCTTTCTTAAGGTCACTCGACAGCATCTTCCTACCAGTGATGATATCATTTTCAATCAATCAACTGTTTAATATACTAACTAGCACTAGTTGTTTACTTCAAACTTGGACCTCCGTTAGATCCTCCTTCCTACCTAATGACCACTGCCTGAGGCATTAGGAGGTTAGCTTTATTTCATCCCAAATCAACCTTTCTGCTATTGGTCAGTTTCTTAGCACCTCCATTTTGTTTTTTTCTCTCTCTCTGCATGACAACAGCCACCATTTTAGATTTCTAGCTTAATTTGCTCTAAACTATCATTATTTATTACTTTTCAAAGACCTTAACTTAAAACTAACTATATTTTCATTCACACTTAAGCATCACAATTCTTTTACCATCGTTGTTATTTATATCACAACAGATAAAATCCACGATGTTTTCTCCTCCTCTCTGCCTGCTTTTTAGCTGGGTGGCTAAATGCTAGTTTTAGAGCAGTTTAAAAATCCTTGTATCAACCTAGCATGCAAAATTTTAGTCCACATAATTTGGCACAGATATAAGAAGCTAAAAGCATGGTCTTACAGGGGGAAGTATCAAGCAATCTTAACACAAGATGGTACTACCAGCTTGCCTATTATTAAGTCTCAGTCCAGTTTCCAGAAGGTAGTATCCAAATCATAAAAGCACACTATTTATAGGGAGGTGAAATGTTTAAACTGTAATGAAAACGGAAAAATTTTGAAACACCCATTGTGGAACTTTCTAGGTTGTTTTTTAACTGTTAATGTGGTGTAGCTGAACCTGAACCTTGGCTCTCAATCCGTTCAAAGAGCGGTGCTATTCCGAGCAATAACTAATCTGTCAGAGAAATCTAATCCACTTACAGTGCATCTAGCAAATTGTGCAATGGTTTGCATGGGGGCAGGAATGTCATGCATGTGATCAGATCTGTGTAAATTATCAATTTGTCCTGAAGCATAGCATTGAATTACTTTCATTATCACAAAGTAGGTGCAGCTTGCTGATAACTGCTACGAAGCTTGCAGTGGTGCTCTTTGTGCTGTACTTACTCTTTGGAAGAGGGATCAAGCTCCAGTATTTAGTTTTTAGACCTTTCATGAGGAATAAATCCACTTAAAAGTTCCCAAACTAAAAACCAAACAACCAAATAAAGGTTTTCTTCTGAAGGAATAAAGTGTCTTGGGTACTGCCTTGGTTACTGCTCACCAGAATATCTTTCAAGATAAACTTTGTGTGTTATGTTCATTAGCCAAATTAATGGAGGGATGTTGCTTGTAGGAGAATGGCTTCTGGATGTAGTTATGTTAAAATAATGTAAACTTTAAAAAACTGAAATAAATCAAACAGATCATGTATAGACTGAATACCACAAAAATATTATTTCTGGAGAAAAGGGAAATGAGTTTTAAAATTTCTTAGAAGATTGGGGGCGGAGGGGTTGTGCCTCCATTGTGATATTTAGCATTCTTGTCTTCAGTGCTTATAGGAAACTCTCTTTTTTAGAGGCCCATAAGGATTACATAAAAGTTAACATTGGAAATTAGAGATGGACCTCAGCCTCTGAATTCAGATCCAGATTCAAACCTGCCCAGGATCAGGTACTTGAATATTATAGTAATGAGAGTGGTACACATAGCTGCAGGGGGAAGTAGAAACATATGGGTGAATAGAAATTTCAGAAGTTTTGATTTAGGGTTTATTTTAAGTTCCATTATAGACAGAGGACTCAGCTGTGACATTTGTAACCTCATCTGAATCTTCTCACTGTTTGATGGATTAGAAGTGAGGGTTCTGGACTAGACTACGAGATGGGCACAGAGTTTCAGCTTGTAAAATGTTACAGGAAAAACAAATAAAATCTGGATTACAATACACTGCTTGTTTCACTCTGCAGCATAGAGAAATATTCAAGGCCTTCAGTATCTGACAGATACCATACCAGAGTATTAGCAAAAGGTGCAAGAGTATATTTGAAGGTTGTGATATCACAGAAAGGTTAAGATAATATTTAACTTTGTTCCAATGCAGGAAGTTTTCCTGTGGTGAATTGACAAATCTGTAATGTGGAATGAACACATGAAACAAACAAAGGAAAAAACAACACCAGCTGGAAGACATAATTTAAGAGCAATTAAAGATTTACTGGTCAAATTAAATTGCTGTAAAACACTTTAAAAATGGAGACAGGAAATTATGATCTAGTGAGTTTAATTTTAGTCCCATGTAAAATCTAAAATGAATAGATACCCAATCTATGTGTAAACTCTTATGTGTATGGGGGAACCCAATGGGCAATAAGTAACACAGGTTAACAAAATAATCAGGTCAGACAAACTTGCTATCTAGGGCTATGTCTACACTGGCAAGTTAGTTCGAATTAAGGAAGCTTAATTCGAACTAACTTAAGCCTTGGCTACACTAGGCTTCCATTAGTTCGAATTAAGGGTTTCCTTAATTCAAACTAATACATTTGCTTATACTTTTGAAGTAAGAGTTAATTCGAACTAGTTAGTTCGAATTAACCCAATGTGGCCATGTTAGTTCAAACTAAGTGCTTAGTTTGAACTAACCAGCACATAGAGCTCAATGCAATTGACTAATTCGAACTAAGCATGCATGGCACTTGCTTAGTTCAAACTAAAATTCGCTAGTTCGAATTAAGTTAATTCGAACTAACTAAAATTAGTTTGAATTAGTTAGTTCGAATGAACTAATTTGAACTAACTTTGGTAAGTGTAGACATAACCTAAAAGGCTATAATTCTATATGTATTAGACAAAGACAATCCAGGGATATAATGTACATTGATTTCAGTAAGTACTTGATACAATATTGGATTAAAAATATTTGAAGTTGGAAGAATGAGATATGAATAGAAATACCACAATGGGATGAAAAGTTGACTGATTGCACAGAGCAAGGACCATTGCAACTTCAAATGTCAGGAGAGGCTGCAGCAACTGGAATGGAGGTTCTTACTACCTGGCTCTATTTGCCTATGTCGCCAGCTCTGGGAAAGAAGAGAATAAGAAAATGTATCTCTGCTTATCTGAAAATGTCCTTTCCTTGAGTAATAAGATTCACAGATCCATTACAGTGAGGTACTACAGCCTGCTTGTGAGTTGAGGGCAGAACCAGACCTGTCAGTGGCAGCAGGAGAACGGCCCTGCCTCCTGAAAAGAGCTGGATGGCAAAAGAATTTCAATTCTGTCAAATATTTTTGCATTTTCAGAATTTGTTTTGATCCCAAATCAAGATAACCCCACCCAAAAAAGAAATTATTCATGGAAATCAAATTCCACAATATTTTCTTTTGAAAAAACTTAAATATTTCCATAGTGGGAACACTGATGTTTCTGAAGCTAAATGTTTCCCCCAGGATGATCGGCTTCATGTCTAACCAGCTACACAGAGCCAAGGATATTGGAAACCCAGGTTCTTCAGCAACCTAATGCCAGGAGATCCAGGGACATAGGAATGATTTTCTGATAGAAAATCAATGTTTTCCAACAAACTAAAATTTTCCTTTGGAAAATTCTAATTTTTGTGGGAAGTGAAATTTCCATCAGAAAATCATTCTAATAGAAAATTCCCCACAAGCTTTACTCCTGAGTTTCTACAGCTGAGATAACTTCCACAGACAGGACAATTCAAATCTACTTTCCTAAACTGTAGATTGTATTAAATATATCTTAAGGTAAAAATGTAACAATTTCTCCTACTGTAAAGCATGGTAAATTCCACCTGACAACAAACCCCAAACTCTTGAATATCAATTTCCATCTCTATTTTGGATCCATCTATCTCCAGAGAGGGTCAGACCTGTGGTCGTTATTATTCAAGGACAGGAATTTGTCAGGTAAGCATGAATAATTTTTCCTATTCTTCAAGTTAAAGTCCCAGGTCTGCTTACAATAGGATTTTCATAAAAGTGTGCTTCCAGGGAGGGAAAGTGGGTCATCCTTTAAATACGAACATCAACCCAAAAATCTTCAAAAAATGTCAGGTCAAGTGAAACAACTATTTGCTGAAAAAAATTCAACTTTAATACAAAGTTTAATACAAGTTTAATACAAACTTTAGTTGTATTACAATCAAGTTTCAGAACCATGCTTAATGGTTATTATTGCAGCTTAGACAGGTTTGGAACCTGTTGAAGTTTGGTTTGGGCAAGTTTAAATAAAGGGTCTTAAATAAATAAAGTAAATAAAGGCAGTGGACAGTGGTAGGACACATTTGGCTGACTTATATGTAAGGTGAGAAGGGGACAAGGATCTTTAAACTTTCCCAAACACATTTGGGATCTGTTTAGACATTTGGAAAAGTTTAAAGATCCTTGTTCCCTTCTCCCACCACATAGAGGAAGTGAGCCAAATGTGTCCTACCACCATATACTGCCTTTATTCACACTTGCAGGTGATGTACTTTCTCCCCTTGCCTTTACACATTATAATTGAGAAAAAGCAGCACTATAGACCAAAGTAATTTGTAGGAGACATATACAACATGCATCTAATATGTAAAGAACTATACTCATACCAATTTTTCTGTATAGTTGCTATTTTTCTGTCATTTTGTAAGACATGGTTTGGGAATGTAATCCTCTGTAGGAATTTCCCCAAAATAACTGCTTTAGTTTCTATTACTGTTAACTTTTCAATTACACTATACGCATTCTTAATAATTATTCTTGTAAACTTTAAGAAATAGGGGTACAATAATTTCAGAATGGCTTTTTTTAGTAAAATAATTAAACATTGTACAATGAAAGTCACATCTAGAATAAAATAATGGCTATATTATTTTTGTTTCACAGCTTAACATGTAATCTACCCTCTTCCCCCCAACATGCGCTCGAAATTCACTACACTGAATCCTAGCTGTTATCTTATAAGGCTACCCAATGTTTTGTGATGATGAAAAATAGGCTTTCTTAAAAGGATTATGGCAATAGTGTGGTAACATTCTGAATGGTTCATTAAGAATGGAATTAACTAATCTTGATCAGACAAAACATTCACTATAAAAACTTTTGCTTCCTTGACACTGAAGAGCAGAAGATGAAGTACATACAATATCAAAGTTTCAGAAAAACAGGACATGGAAACAGAAACAGGACTTATCTACATTTAAAATGCTACAGCAGTGCACCACAGCTACACTTCAGTGTAGACACTACCTAAGCCAATGGGACAGGATTTCCTATTGGTATGGGTAATCCACCTCCCCAAGAGGAGGAAACTAGGTCAATGGAAGAATTCTTTTGTTGACTTAGTACTGCCTACATAGGGACTTAGGGTGGTGTAACAGTGTTGTTTAGTGGTGTGAAAAATCAAAACCACTGACCAATGTAGTTAAACAGACCCAAATTTCTAGTGTACAGCAGGCCATAAAAGATTATAAAAAATATGCCTCTATGGCCAAATCTTGGTCTCACGGTATTCAAGGGGTGTTTTGTCATGATTTCCCATAGAACCAGGATTTGAGCCTCTGATTATAAATAAGTGTTAGGAAAACTTAGAATCTGAATTAGGCTTTGTCTTTTCTAAGAACCAGTTCTTCTATCCCTTCATCACATAGTCACATGAATAATCTCACTGATTTGTTCTGTGTGACTATTCACATGACTAAAGGCTATTCATATGTATGAGGATCTGGCAGCTGAGGTGTTTATTAAATGCACAGTATCCTATTTACAATATAAAAATGTCAGATATCTAAAGTTCAAAAACTGGATATTGAAAATAGCTATTGAAATCAATGGAAATGGTGGATTCTTCAAACTTTTGAAAAATCAGGCCTTTGGTGATTCAAATTGGGCACCCAAAATTTGAGACATCATTGATCAGTAGTCACTTCTGAACATTTAGGTCCTAGCTGTCTACCTAAAAAACAAGCAAAGAACAATATTTACAAAGTAAGTGAGCTTAGTTCTGTACTCCTGTGATGTGTCCATTGTGGTGCGTAGGCCGATCTGGGCCTGAAGACTCTGTGACGTGAGTAGTGATAAGGCTGGGCCAGGCTCTTCCTGGCCTAGGCGCAGCCATCTTAAAATAGCAACTGCATGCCATTTCTGAGAATTGCTGGGGCTGGTAGCTGTTGAAAACGTTTCCTGTAACCGTTGCAGGCACTTGTGTAAGAACATAGGCCATTGTCATACTTCCTCTCAACTATGAAGTCCAGTTATAGATGTACTAACAGCCAATCGGTGCTAAAGTTAATGCAGTTTTATCAAATATTGGGGGACCCTATGACTCTGGCACAGCACCCGTCCCATGGGTATAAAGAGCAGTAGGTTTGGGTGTAGCCCCTGAGAAGTCATCATGGACCGTCAGTATCCAGCTTGGCTGTGAAGTGCCGTGAACCCTTGGGTCCTCTCCCTTTTGCAGTACACTTGGCGATCATGCTGTGGCTTCTCCTCGCTGGGTAAGTGCTTGATTTCCAGTAAAGAGTGTTGCTCTGAGATCGTGCCTCAGTGTTTATTTCCACAGACTGGTATTCCTAAATGAACCCCTGCCTTTGGCACACCACAGTCCATGCTTAGAGATAGTTCACTGGAAAATTGCCAGCATCAGGGCAGGCTGCAAAAGGAGAGTTGAATCTCCCAGAACTGGTGGGTAACTCTGAAGTTAGATTCCTTGACCAGTCACAGACAGTGTTTCTGATTTCCCACACTGGTTGTCAAGAAGCTACAACAAGAAATACACATCCTTCTTTATTGCATTTCATGTTCTAGCTCAGGGTGTCAAACTCATTTGCTATGGTGGGCCAGATTTGACTTAAATGTACATCAAGAGGGCTGTACATACCACATATCAGGGCTGCCAAACAGGTGGCCTGCGGGCGGTTCGCAGCCCACAAATTTCTCCCACCTAGCTCATGACTGCACTCTGCGAGATCACAGTCTCTCCCTAACAGAGAAAGAGTATAGTCTCACGGTATTGCAAAGCGCAGTCTCACATACCCAGTGCTCCGCAATGCAGTGAGACCTCTCTTTTTCTCTATTTTAGGGAAAAAGTATGGTCTCACGGAGCGCAGTCAGAGGCCAGATGGAAGAGGTTTGTGAGCCACATCCAGCCCGTGGGGTCTATGTTTGATATGCCTGCTCCAGCTCCTAATCAGCAACTACGTCCAGATAAGTTATTTAAAACTCTATTTCCTTTACCAAAAAGTTCTCCTGATCCCCAAAGGGTCAGTCATGTTACTGGATCAGTACAAGTTTGGATCTTATTCAGAATACCATGTTACCAGTCAATCCTTTAGTAACTAAAACTAAAGATTTATTATAAAAGGAAAGAAACAAACAAAAGAGAGAGAGATGTTAAATGGTCAAAGCAATCAGATACATTCAAATGATATCAAAATCCATATATCTATCAGATTCTGAGCACTATTGGAGTTTGCAGGCTTGTACATTTCCTCTGGAGTATATCCAGTACCTGGATGTGTCTCAGTCTTTTGTTTCACAGCTTCAAATGCAGAGTAGCTGATCCAGAGGTAGGAAGCAGGAATTAAACCAAAAGGAGATGGTGCAGCAGTCTTAGATAGTTTTTGCCGTGGGGCTTGTACTTCCTTTGTTCCAAACTCAACCACACAGCACAAGGCATAGCAAAGCCTCACATTCCCCTGTTGATAGGCACATTCCTAGACCTGGTTTCTCTCATGGACTCACTGTATTGCTGATGACCCTCCACAAGTCATGAGTGCTGTTGCTGTTGCTGCTAATCTGTCTGGGCGCTTGGGGGTATAACCCAGTAGCACAGCACAAGGTGGAAGATACAGGATATATCATACATATTCATATCTTACAATAAAAAGATGATACATAAACAGTAAAATTATAACCTTTTCACTGGTACCTGATATTGCGTATCTTGTAAGCAGTGGCGTTGCTGGTGCTGGGCACACAGGGCACATGGCCTGAGTCCCAGCACGAGTGCCCCAAGTCTGGTGGGGATCCGACGGCCGGCTGCCACTAACCCAATGTGGCCCCTCACCAGGATCCAGGGCCCAGCCACCACCGGCCCAATGGCAGCAGGAGCCCCATTCGGCCCCGGCTGGAGAACCAGGGGATGGATTGGGCCCCTGGGCCCAGGCCCCGAATGTCTTTTTGGGGCAGTGACAACCCTGCTTGTAAGAATCAGCACTATTTTGTCACATTGCTATTAAATAATACTATAAATGGTCACACAGATTCCAGACAGCATCACAACTCCCATCAGTGTGTTGTGGGTGGTCTGCACCCCCCCCCCTGTGAGGCCAATCCAGCTCTATTCTCCACAGCTGTGGGGGCTTTTGACAGTAAGATTGATGTAGTTCTGCTGCATGCAGAGTGGGAGAAGCAGTTGTACAAACAGTTGTAGAGAACATCTCTGTGGGTGCGTCTACAATATCAACTTAGGTCGACTAAAGGACATTTAAGTCAACCTACACAAAGCCACGTCCACACTGGGCTTGTATTAAGTTGACTTAAGCATTTACTGAAGTCAGCTTAATAACACACCCTCTGAAGGTCGACTTAAGCCTTAAATCGACTTCTTAAGTCAGCTTAAAGCCAGTGTGGATGGTGAATAGCACTAAGTCAACCTTATTAAGTCAACTAAAAGCCAGTGTGGATGGGGAATAGCGCTGAGTCAACCTTATTAAGTCAACTTAAAGCCAGTGTGGATGGCTATGTCTATTGTTAAGTCAACTTAACAAGGTCGACTTAAGTCGACTTAAAGTGTAGCCACTCTGTTAAGTCGACTTAACAAGGTCGACTTTAAGTTGACTTAAAGTTGACCTTGTTAAGTTAACTTAACAGAGTTGACTTAACTTTACAAGTGTAGACATAGCCTGTGAGAGCTGTGCATTGGTATGTAAGCAGGTGGGAAAGAGTTATGATAAGTCCAGAGTTGGGACTTGAATGGCACTTGCTTAGTTCAAACTAATTTTTTCTAGTTCAAATTAAGCTATGTTTGAACTAACTAATTCAAACTAATTTTAGTAAGTGTAGACATAGCCTATGAGTCTATTTGGTTTCAATGGGCTGTTGGTGGGCAGACCCTAACCTTCTGTAGGAAGCCAGCATTTTACATTAATTAAGCTTCTTTCCTGTTTAATGACAGACACAATTACAGAGGATTACAATGCAAACATGTAATATAACAGCTGCAACCCATGTTATAAAGTTATAAGTGAGATTAACACATGCAGCATCCTATAAGCATTTAATAAAGCCTAAACGCTAAAGAAAACATTATTATAAACTTAAGATCTATTTTAACAATACTAACACACAAGTGAGCCAGACTGGTTTCCACCTGTATATTAGTCAGAGTTTAGTTGAGGTCTAGGCATGAGCTGCCAGAATCACACAAATGTACTCTATTTTGAACCCAGTGTGTCTGCATATCAATTTACTCGCCTCAGAGAATAGGATATCATAAGTCTATGAATAGTTTAAATGCCCATTCAGTCTGTCCATTATACTGTGGAGGTGCCCTAGCTAAGAGCAAATAATGGAGCAGAGTGGGAGGAAGAATTCCTAGCATGTTGCTGGGGTTGAGGAACAGATGAAAAAGCAATAGACCAGAGGTTATAAATCAGGCTCCTCAAACATTCCAAAGTACTTTGAAGCTGTGCAATTATTTACAATCTTTATTGGGCACCTGTCAACATGGGTGGCCCTACCGAGGCATAGAAGAAGATATGGTCCCTTAATTAAGGATTTTTTTAAATCTCTGGAAATTAGCTCTACTTGCATAAATTCTTGGACAATTACTTGTGCAAGTAAATTTGTCAGCGCTAGATGCACACATTTCTAGGTTAGAAGCAAACTGTAAAACTTTGTAGAGACAAGAAAGAGATAGCAAAAATTTATAGACTAAATAATAATAAATATTTGGTTTAAAGAGGTTGATGTTTGTTTTTTTTGTCATTCTTCCTGAAGAAGGGAGCATGGTTTGGGAGACTGACTGTGTAACTGCATTGGAGACTACCTTAATTTTAATCATATCTGTGACACTGATTCATTGAGTTCCCATGGGTCACACAAAATCTCTTTGAACTCTGCTATGGGCTGGATAGTTAATTTTCTTGTACCGTATGCAGCCATTTACACATGTGCAAAGGGGATGCAGAGACTACCAATTAGAACAGTAGCATTTTATAACTACTGTGCTTACATAGGATGTAAGACTGGAAAAACTAAGGCTTTCTGTTTCTAATGTATAAAATAGGATAAGTATGAGCATTAATGAATTAATGTACAATGCTTTGAAGATGTAAAGTATGTATTGGTGTAAGTAATATAGTATTTAGAAACACTTGAAGAAAATGATCACAATCTCTTGACCTCTCAACAAAGTTACTTTTCTTTCTGTTCTACATATATAAATACCCTATTATGAAATACTATATGCAAGTGCAATTTGCTTCAGTGGCAGGAAAACTGATGATTATATTATAAAATATAGGAAAAAAGCTTATGATACTGTTCTAATTTCTTGGCTTTCCTAAGGGATCAGTTTTCTGAAGAAGTCATTCAGAAAGATAGACCTGCCTGTGGTATTTATGTTAGTGTTACATAGTCAGCCTGAGGAACATGCTTAATCAACTGGAGTTGGAAAAATAATAATTTTTCTGATTTCCAGAGTGAGGATCAAAACTGCAAGTTTAGGATTGCTGAGCCTTTAGAAAATGGCTGCAGAATTCTTACTTAAACCACTGCAGAATTCTGGCCCCTGAGTCAGGAATGCAGCCCTGTGCTTGAAAACATGAATGCATTTGTCTTTAACTCTAATTGAAATCAATAGGATTTAATTATATATACTTAAGTGCTTTCCAGAACTGTATAAAGATTTGTCTTTGCAGTTCTTAAAATGAAGCAAAAAGCAAACACGTTCTTGGACTATACGTGGAATTACATTTTCCCTGTGAGGTAGACAGAAAAGGTAACATTTTAAAAATTTGAATACCATTAGTATACAAATAATCTATTTTTACTGGACTATTGGCAAAATAATAGTTACCTCAGCTGGAGCAGAGTCTAATCTCCAACCTCTGCGAGGCTATTTATCTGGGATACCTAGGTGTGTACAATGGTCTTGATCCTGCAGATATGCACATGCTTACAGTTAATCACATCCATGTTTACAGGATTGAATTCCAGTTCACAAGACACACCTGATCTGAACAGAAGCCGATCTCTATTTTACATTGATTATTAGAATACCTTTATATTAACTTTGCTTCGTCTGTCTATCTGTGTCTGTCTGTATGTATTCCCTGTGCTTTCCCACCTTTCTCCAGCAGATGGAGTAATGTTTATAGGTTTTAATGACAACCTGTGCCCAGCACAAACCCTGTTAGGCATCTGACCCTGTGATACAGGGATTAGGGTATGAGCCTGGGAATTCAGCAATTACTGGTTTGAATACCACCTGGGGTTGAAAAGCTGCTGTCTATAGGTTTTGATTTGATCTACTTTTAGTCTTGATTCAAAAATAATACTAAAAAAAAAGTTTTTTAGAACAGAAAACCAACACACTGAAAGGGACAAAACAAGTACAGAAGTAATTCAGATTGGTCAGACTTCTTGTACAAGGCATTTTAAGCACCATGAATACATTTGTTTGCAAAAGGTCAGCTGGCCAGTGGAGCATGTACAGTGGCCACCCAACCTTTTGCAAACAAATGCATTCATGGTGCTTAATATGCCTCGTTCAAGAAGTCTGACCAATCTGAATTACTTCTGTACTTGTTTTATACCTTATAGTGCATTGGTTTTAAGGTTGTCTGTTCTAAAAAACTTGTTTTTTATATTATTTTTAATGACATCTCTCCATAAGTATCTGGATTGCTCTTTAGGATGTTTAGTGACACCTGTCCATTTCCCTTGTCTTTGTGCTCCTGTCAGCTTCACAGTCTAAGTCTCTCTCCATTTTGCTTTCAGACATGAAAATTCAAATAATACTTTGAAGACAAGAGAAAGTATCTCTTTCTTGGAACTATTTTATTATTATTATTAAGGAAATAGCCAACCAGTGGCAAAGATTAGAAAAAACATGAGCAATTCTGAAGTCTAGGCAGAACTAACGCAAAAAGCAAAATGGTGAAATGGTTAAAGAAACAAACTACCTTTGCAATAAATATCTCCTAGAAAAGTACTGTAGATCAGTGTTTCTCAACTGGTGTTCCACATAGTGAAGGTGTTCCGCAACCAATCCCTGATCCCTCCCCATGGGGTGAGGGGAGGAGAATGAGTTTGGAGGGGGGAAGGAGCAATGAGGCAAGCCGACATGTGCCTAAGAGATTTAAAATGCCACAGTTGCAGCAAAGCTTCCAGGGATGCTTCGACATCTTCTGCCACTTTGCTCCTTTGCTGCAGGTGAAGCATTTTAAAATTTTCTGCCCGCATCGAAATTGCTTAAACGCATCTTCTATGATATGACTTTCTTTGATGAATTTTATTCCAAGAATAGATTAACTTTTGTTTGAACATGCAGGTCCAAAATTCCAATTAAAACTTAAGTAATATCATTTTCAGTTTAAAGTTGTGTGCATAATCATTATGTATTTATTTTTTAGAAATAAACACGTTATAGTAATAAAATTGTATATAATTCAGTTTCCTGAATTGTTTTCACAAGAATGTGTTCTATGCAGATTACAGATTACAGTCAGTAAATATCAGATTTTTTGAGAAAGTTTTCATCAGTTTTTTCATGTAAAGTAATTAATACCTTTAGGTGTTCCCCAGTCCATATACCATATACCACTCTGACATAACAGATAATTCTTCATATACATCAGAATCCACAGATAATTGTCCTTAGATATGAGGGCTCTCCTGACTGTATCAGACTAGCAATGGAGCAACCTTCTCCCTACACATCAGTAAGTTATGCTTTGCTGTGAAGGAGCAGCTTGTATCATTCCAACAGTTCATTTAGTACCGTAAGTGAGTCCTGTGGTATGTCCAGTCTCCTCTCTCTTTCTCTCTCCATAACAGCAGCTGGCTCAAATCCTCTCTCTCTCTCTTTTTTATTATATCACAGTGTTCTCTTTCCTCAGAGGTGGCCTTTGGCTATTGGGGGCCCTAGGCGAAGGCCCATTTTGGAACCCCCCACATAGATCTGCAAGAGGCTCCCCTTGTGACCCTGGCCCCAACCCCCCAGGCCCCAGATCATCCCACACAGCCCTGACCCCTTGGGCCAGCTTCTCCTCCTGCTGCCAATCAAGGCAGACATGGCTTTTGGGGTAGGTGAAGCAGGTGATGGAGCCCCTTGCTGCTCAGAGCCCTAGGTGTGCACCTGCTTCGCCTACCCCAAAAGCCGCCTCTGTCTTTCCTTCCCATAAAATTGCCTCAAGCTTTTTGCTCCCTCACTTTTCACTTGTAATTTATGTTTATTTTGATACTAAATTTAAAGACCCTAGTATGATTACCCTATCCAGACTAATGCAGCTACCTACATTAATAATTTCCCACCCCCACAAAAGAGCATTTCCCCTTCCTACCTAATTCATTGCTGCTACCTACTGAGGTATCCAACTATATATCTAATTCATCAGATCCCACTCTTACCTATGCAGTTGCTGTTAATAATGTCACTCTAGGTCACCTGCCAGTACTTCAAATATCTTTTTGTTAATCATGGCTAATACAGTAGCCCTTTTCTACACTTGATAATCCTAACCTTTTATGCATGCAGAGAGATTGCCTTATTTTTTCTACACTTGATAATCTTAACCTTTTATTCATGCGGAGAGATTGCCTTATTATGGACAAATATGAGAGCTGCACGTGTGCTCCTCACTGTCCCTCAGAATAGATTTTTGCTGAAATGGATGTTGCTGTATGTGTTAGTGTCCCCAACTATGGGGAGTTGGGCAGTATTCCTGAGTTAGACTGACTTGACCAGGAAAAATGGTATTTAAGCCATGTTAAAATCCCCAATGAAGCAGTTATAGTTATAGTTTTAACCTATAAAGGGCAGTGGGGGGCATGCCTAAGCTGTATGTAGTTTTCCTTGACCAGGCTAACATGCATTAAAACTACAACTTGCCTAATCTACAGTAGAATGTTAACATGGGTTAAAGATACATCATTACTCCTAGATCACTAAATCACAAAACTCTACAGTAGTTGCTGGCTTTTTCACTGCAAAAGAGGGTTGTTTTACACCGAGATAGTCAAACCCAAAATCTGAATCAATGCAGATAAGGCACAATAATTTTTACCGGGGGGGGGGGGGGGGGTAGCTAATTGCGTTTAACTTACGTCACCACCTGGTGTTGACCTCAACCAGCTACATCCAGGTAAAAACTTGGTGTCTCTGCTAGGAACTTTACATCATTAGCCCTCTCCCTGTGACACACCTCTTGTGCAGTGAACACACACCACCTGTTGCCCTGTGTGGGGGTGAAAGGCAGGCTACAGCCACTCTCTGCGATGGTGCTGGAAGGGAGGGAAGAGAATGTGGCTGGTCTTATGTTCATTGTGTTTTTCCCCTTGCACAGGTGTGAGCTGGTTGCTGAGCCCCTGGGAGGCAACAAGGAAGAAGGGTGTGTTACAGTCTCTTCCCACGAGGAAGGGCAAGGCGGGTGTTGCTGTGTTAAGTTCCAAAGGGGTCAGCCGTGTTAGTCTAGTTCAGGGACCAAACAAGGAGTCCTGCGGCACTTTCAAAGACTAACCAATTTATTTATCGCATGAGCTTTCGTGGGAGAAAAAAATCCCACTTCCTCAGAGGACTCCTTTTGTGCATTACACTCTTGGTGTCAGTGTGTGTGTGTGTGTCTCCCTGTGCAGGGCTGCCGTGCGCGTGCCACAGGCTCGCCCCAGCTGAAGCTTGCTGCCCACCTTACAAGCCCCAGGCCCGCACGCTCAGGAAGGAGTTGGTGCATGCGCGCGGGGGCTGCTGCACCGCCGAGGGCCCGAGGGCGCGCGCGCGCGGCGGGGGGGACGGTTGCCGGCTGCGCAGTGCCGGGGTTGCCTACGTGCGGCTGCCAGGGCCGGCCTGCCAGTGCGCGCGCGCATCAGGAGCCCGGGCGGCAGGACGGCGGCGCGCGCGGCCTCCTTGGCGGTAGCCGGCGACAGGAACCGGCCTCGCTCGGCTGCCCCGGTGCCCGCGGCATGAGAGAGGGCCGCCGCGCCGCCGCGCCCGCTCACTAGCCCGGCCGAGCCGCCCGGGGACCATGCGGCTGTGCGGGGCGCTGCTGAAGAGCCCCATCCCCAAGCAGATCGAGCACTACTCGCGCTTCTCCCCCTCGCCGCTCTCCATCAAACAGTTCCTCGACTTCGGTGAGTGGCGCCCCGGCCTGGGTGGGGCGGAGCTGGGGGTGTGGCCCAGGCACCCCGAGGGTGATGCTGGTGGCGGCGGCCTCTCTCCTCCGCTGCCCCTTGGAGGGGAAGCGGAGCAGGCGCCTTTTCAGACTGACTCCTGCGCCTCCTGGCTGGCAGCGCGGGTGCAGGCTGTGCCGCCTCCCGCAGGAAAACTCCTGGCTGCAGTTGGGCTTTGAGGCTTCCGCCCGAGGCCTGGGCAGACAGCTGCACGCTCTGGTGGGGTGCCTGCTTGAATGGAGGGGAACAGGTTGTAGTTATGCAAGTCCCCAGTGGCCCGGTGCAGAGGCCTGGGTTCAGCCCTCCGGATGGTGAGTGTTATTACAACTGAGGAACCTTGAGAGCTGGAGGGGGCCAGGCTGAGGCAGTGGCTGTGAGCAGGTGGCGCACGGAAACAGGGGAGAGGGAGGATCCGACTTCACTGCGCTGCCTCCAGTTAGCTACACTGCAGTTAACTCCTCTTGAGTTAGCCAGGCCCTTGTGGCCACACCACTGCACAGAGTTTTTCTGCAAATGTAAGCTTAACATTGAGCCCACACCCTAAATTCCTCCCAAAAGTAGTTTCGGGCTTCCGTTTAAATCATTTCATGCACTTTCATTGTTTCTCCTGGAGGGGCCACTTTTTTCCTATTTCAAGCCCTAACTTTTTATTTGAATAGCTGTCTCCAGACTCACATAGTAGCTTCCCAAATGTTGACAAGTTCCAGAGGGGTAGCCATGTTAGTCAATTTCAGCAAAACAAACAAGGAATCCTGTGGCACCTCTACAGACTAACAAATTTATTTATTGCATGAGCTTTCGTGGGCACAATCCCACTTCATCAGATGCATAAAATGGATAATGTAGTGTGTTGTTCTATTTTATTATATATATACAGCTATTATGCTATATCATCCATTTCATGGCTCTGGTGAAGTGGAATTGCGTGCAGTAAAATACATTTTATATTCTTTGAAAGTGCCACAGGACTCCTTGTTTGTTTTCCCAAATGTTAAAAGACAATCATAACTGTTTTAGAGCTCAGCCAAGAAAATAGGTTCAGTTATAAAAACTGATAATTAGGTGCTTTGAAGCTATTAGGCTAGCAATAGCTTTAACAAAAGAAGTGTTAGGATATAGTTCAGTATGTGAAGTGGATTCTGTAGCTATATGGTTACATTTCAATTTAGCTGTGGTTAAATCTCTTTGTAATATGGTTAACTAAAAAGCTTTAACTTTTTACTCAAGAAGTAGGATGAGATTTTCCTCTCCACTTGAACATCACTATACTATATATAAATATTCAAATACTACATAGCCATTATTTATATGGAGTGGGGGGGAATCCTCTAAATAATTAATATCTTATGACTAAGCACATGGTTACACTACAGCTTAAATGACATGTTATGTTGCTGTGGGGTATGAATTAGCCACCTCCCTGAGTGACATAATTTACACTGATTTAAGTGCTGAGGTGGGCAGTGCTATGTCATCAGGAGAACTCCTCCCGCTGACATCATTACCACTGCTCGTGAGCCATGGAGTAATTAAGCCAACAGAAGGCATAGGGTGGCTGCACTAGAGAGTTTACAGCAGTGTAGCTGCATAAGCGCAGCCTTAATGATTTCATTTTGGTGTTAGCCATGTGTGCCCCTGGAGCATGGCATCCGTGACTTAGGACCGATGTTTGGAATGTGCAGAAGAGCTAGAAATTAATGAGAAGGCAGACTGTAAATTTGTAGCAGTCTCTTGAGATATTTTTGGCTGTCCATTCTATCCAAGGATGACTGTGGAGGAGGGAAATTTAGTACTTGTTAGCTCGATGATGAGAAGCAAGTCCAGCATTTGAAATATATGGCAGTTGGGGCAGGAAAATTGGAAAGCTACTTGATATTATGCCATTGAAGATGGTGCTGGTGATGCGCTGTCTCTCTGTGCATGTCATCTGCCTAGATGGAATCATACACTACAGATCTTCATTTACATCTGTCTCTGGTAATTTCTTTCCTGGTTTCTATATTAACATTTGCCTTCTTCAAATTCTTTTTCAAAATGTCCTTACAGTGCATCTTTTGCCTATAGTACGTTTCCCTTCCTTGATTTCACCATGAAGGAGAATGGCACTTAAATCCACATTTGGGAGCCAATGATCTGGCACATGGACAACATAAGCTGTCCATCTCAACTGTGCAGCTGCTGTAAGTGCCTAAACACTGGGCATGCCAGCTCTTCTTGATACCTCGGTGGTTGGAACTGAAGCTCACCAATTTCAAGAAGCTGCTGTAGGTGTCTCAGTTGAAGGCTTGTAAACTTTTTGATGTCACCTTTGTAGAGTTATTCTTTCTATAGAATACTGAAGTGTAGTCAGCACTGTAGCCTGAGAGAGCTTCATCTTGGTTGCTGTAGTGATGCTGTGCTGATACCAGAGATGTTCTGATAGTCTTCTAAATGCTTTGGAGGCTGACTGCATACAATATGCAACTACTGCATCAAGTGTGTTATTGCTAGAAACTGCTTTCTAGATTCAAAAAGCTATTGACATGTTTAAGGGTTCCTCCCGGACAAAAACTTCAGCTACGTCATCACTACCTACATTTTGTCTTTTGGATCGTTGGTAGAGAAGTTTAGTTCTACTGGTATTTATCTTTAATTTGAATTATTTAGACATAACATCTTGAGGGATGGATTCTTGGACTTCATCAAAAGTCATAAGGTATGGGGTTTCTATGTCTTACTATGGGAAGACCTCAAAGACCTTATTTTTCTTTTCATAATGTTTCTGTGTTGATCACAGCAATTGCTCTTATGGAAAAGTAATATTCATAGATTCAACGCAGAAAGTAGGGATGCAAACAGTTAAACTTTAACCAGCAGTCTTACCGTTAGGTGATTCATTTAAATATTGCTTGCGGGGGGGGGGGGGGGGGCGGAGCTGCATAGAGTCTAGGGTGGAAGAGTTCAGTGGTTCCCACTCTCTGCACAGCATTGCACTTATCCAGGTTTGGGCTGGTGCAGAGGGCTGGGTGTGGCGGCTCCCCACCAAGTGAGAGCCACTCACCTCGCAGCTATGTGAAGGCTGGGCTAGAAGGAAGCCAGTGACCTTGTCTGGCAAGCTTGCATCTCAGGGGAGCTGTGTGGAGACGGGGGCTAGGCTAGAAGGAAGTCACTGGGCAGCAGTTCAGCAGCCACAGTAACCTTCTGCAGTAATCATGTCCCTATGGGGAGCTATGGACTTTCTCTCTGCTAAAGAGGACCCTGCTGCCGAGGGTAGATTAATCATTTAGCTATTTAAACAATCCATTTTTAGAAGTTTAAAGGGGAACTTCATTATATGAATTTTTACACACCTAGCTGCAAGGGATCTTTATGATCATCTAGTCTGATCTCCTATGTAATACAAATCACTGTTTTAGATGTGTTGCTTATATCCAAAATGCAAATATATGCGTATACATTCTTATATACCATATCCTTGCAACATTACAGTTGTAAGTAGTAACCCTAAGTATTTGCAACAGGATTGGATGTAGGAGGTACCTACCTTCCTATTCTGGTGTGATTCAAGGTGTATTAAGGAAAACTATGATAAAAACCATAGAAAATCTTATTTTCTTCACTGTAACAAACTAGTGATGTGATGGTTGGTAAATTGAACCTTAGCTAATACCAGCTGAAGCCCTGTCCTTTGCCCTAATCAAGAAAAAATTAATGACTGAGCTTCTTCAAGGTTTTCTTATCTCATTTGGCCATATTTCTCCCTAACTGCTGAACTAAGCAGTTCTTTATAACAAATTAAGCAAAGCAATTATTTACTACACTCTTAACTAATTAACTATACTTTTTTTTTAAACAATCCTCCTTTCTCATGATTTCATTCTTTTTGGTCATATGCTTTTGGTTCCTTGCTCATTCTAATGTTCAAACTCAATTTAAAACCATAGTTTGCTCAGCTCGAATGTAGACCTGTATTCCTATAAAGTATATATATTACTTATGACTTCATTTTGTTTGTACATCATAAATACGATCAAATCATAATCACTTGTACTAAGTTACTGTTAATTTTTAGTTCTGTGATCAATTTCTAATCTGCCAAGACGAGTTCTAATATTGAATTCCCCTATGTTGGATATAACAGTTAGTTAGGAAATTATCAACTACAATATTTAGAATTCCAATGATGTTTTAGTACTAGCACCATGAAACCTCCAGAGTATGTTGCTTAGATTGACATCTCCCATGATCATGCAACTTTTTTTTCTACACATTATAGAAAGGGGCATAAAGAGTCTTTAGCCTGTTCTTTAGTGATTTGGTGACCAGGAGCAGATCCAACTAATTCTCCATCTGGTGCTTTACCTCTTAAGATATTGGTCCATAAAAAAATCAAAATTATTTTCTTCCAAGTTGTCAGTGACTCTGTTGTTACGCTATTGTTGACATGGAATGCCATTTCCCATTCTCTTTTGCCCACCCGATCCTTCCTTAATAGGTTATAACCTTTGATTTTTCACATTTCAACCCCGGGAATCATCCTACCAGGTTTCAAGAAACATCAATGAGATCAGATTTATTTATCTAAGGAAATAAAAAGTCTAAAACTATAAAAGAATAAAAACAAACTAGAAGCTAGTTAACTTTTAGAATTGCAGTTGAAGCTGCCAGATGCTTTAGCTCAGGCTGAGGCTGTCGAGAATGAAATGAGAGTGCTTAGTTTGTTGCAGCCCTACATTATCTTCGGTACAGGGCATGAAGATAGCTGAGCGCATATGGGAACTGAATGGACACTGCTGATGAAACCCTATGTGGGTCTTCCATCAGAGGTTATGTGCATCTTAAGTGGAACACACATAGCAGAGGTCTTCAGACTCATAACTCTGAGGTCAGAAGGGACCAATTTGGTCATCTAGTCTGACCTCCTGCACAGTGCAGACCACAAAACCTCACCCATTCACCACTATAATAAATCTCTAACCTATGATGTTATTAAAGTTATTAAAGTCCTCAAATCATGGTTTAAAGACTTGAAAGAACAGAGACTCAACTAGCAAGTGAGCTGTGCCTCATGCTACATAGGAAGGCAGAAAACTTGAGAGTCCTTGCCAACCTGCCCTGGGGGAAAATTCCTTCACAACCACAAATATGGCAATCACTTAAACCAGTGGTTTCCAACTTGTGGCTCAGGGACCAAAGGTGTCCCACGAAGGCTTTCAAAGTGGCCTGTGGCTTCCCTCCTGCTGGGTGTAGAAGGGAGCTGTTGCCTAAGGATCCAGACAGAGCATATTTCCACAGGGCTAAAAGACTGGTGCAGGCTCCTTCCTGCAGCCAACGGGACAGGAGATCAGCACTCCTCGCTCCCTGGCTGTAGCAGGGAGCACAGCAAAGCACTTCTCTGGGTCCCTAGGCGTTGGAGTCCTTTCTGGAGCCAGAGGGGAGCAATGATCTTCCATCCCCCAGCTGTAGAAGGGAACGACTTCTTAGGGAAACTGGTGGAGCACACAGGGCTATAGGATGTATGCAGTTTCCCTGCTGCAGCCAGGGAGACGTGAGATCAGCAAGGAGACTGCCTCCTCCCTGAACTCGTTCTCTCTTGCTGCAGTGGGGAGGAAGGGGACTGCTGGGAGAAACCGGTGGCCCTTCAGGATTGTAAAAATTATATCTGTGGCCCTTGAGCCAAAAAGGTTGGTAACCACTCAGTTAAACCCTGAGCATGTAGCCAACACTCACCAGCCAGACACCCAAGAAAGGATTCTCTGTAATAACTCAGAACCCACCACATCTAATGTCCCATCTCAGGGCATTGGCGTATCTACCACCACTAGTCAAAATTCGGTCAATTGCCAAACTGTGCTGTCCCAGCATACCATCCCCTTCATAAATTTATCAAGCTCAGTTTTGAAGCCAGCTAGGTTTTTTGCTCCCAGATCTCCTCTTGGAAGGGTATTCCAGCATTTTATTCCTCTGATGGTTAGAAACTTGCATCTAATTTCAAGTCTAAATTTTATGATGTACAGTTTATATCCCTTTGTTCTTGTATCCACGGTGGCGCTGTACTCAAATAATTAGAGCTCCGCCAATCTGCGGATATCCACATTATATCCATGGTCATCCGCGGATGTGATGCAGATATCTGCGGACCATTTCTTGTGGATGAAGATCAGATGTGTATGCACATGATTGTATGTGCACAGGGCTCTACAAATAATTCCTCTCCCTCCCTGGTATTTGTCCCTCTGACATATTTATGCAGAGCAATCATATCTCCCCTCAACCTTTTTTTGATTAGACTAAACAAGCTAAGCTGTTTGCATCTCTTCTCATAAGGCAGGTTCTCCATTCCGTGGCTCATCCTTGTAGTCCTTCTCTGCATCTGTTCCAGTTTGAATTCATCTTTCTTAAATATAGGGGACCAGAACTGCACCAGCGCCTCATATAATGGTACTGACACCTCCCTATCTCTGCTGTAAATGCCTTGTCTGATGCATTGTAGGACTGCATTAGCTTTTTTCACAGCCACATTGCATTGGCGGCTCATAGTCATCCTGTGATCAACTAGAGTGCCTGGCTCCTTTTCCTCCTCCGTTCCTCCCAACTAATGTGTCCACATCTTATAGGAAGAATTCTTACTAGTTCCTAAATGCATGGCCTTTCACTTTTCACTGTTGAGTTTCGCCCTATTCCAAATACTCCAGTTTACAAGGTCATCCAGATCTTCCTAAAAGAGTAGGCTGACAAGAACTCTGGGCCACTGAGTTTAGTTTTTAATAAACCTTGGAATATGAGGGAAATTTAGAAAGATTAGAAGAGTGCTAATATTATACTTGTTTTTGAAAAAGGAGAGTGGGATGATTCACCTAATTATAGACTGGTTATTTTAACATCAATATCTCGCAAAAAATGGAAAAGTAGTTATAGGATACAATTAATAAAGAATTAATGCTGGTCAACATGGTATGATGGAAAATGTCTTCTCATACAAACCTGACTTAATTATTTGAGATTATAAATTGGCTTCATAAAGGTAACTGAAATATACTAAGACTCTTTAAGTACTGCACAACATTCTGATTTTAAAAATTAGCACTAGATAATATCTGTGAAGCCCAGATTAAATGAATTAAGGGACTGGCCAACTGCCATCTCAAAGCATTTGTCACTGGGGAATCCTTAGGGATGTTTCTAGTGAAATTACACAGGGATCCAAACTGGACCCAATGCTATTCATTCAATGTTTTTATAAATGATCTGAAAGTAGCTGTAAAATCGCTGCTGATAAAATTTGTGGATGACTAAAAGAGCAGAATGGTAACTACTGATGAGGGTTGTCATGATGCAGTCAAAGCAGCAATCTGAAGCACTTGAACTAAGTCCATTCAAATAAAATGCATTTTCTTTGATTATAGCTAAATGGAAGAAAATGCATCTGAGAACAAGGAATGCAGGTCAAACCAGCATAATGGAGGCCTATATCCTGGAAAGCAGTGACTTTGAAAAGTATATAGGAGTCAAGGCAAACAAGCAGCTTGATATAAGCTTCCAGTGCAATAGTGTGATAAAAAGGCTGTCCTTGAGTGTATAAACAGGGCAATAGTGAATAATAGGAGTATAGAGGTGTTTTTTGCCTCTCTATATGGCGTTGATGAGACAAATATTCTAATGCTGCATGTAGTTCTGGTGTGCACATTTGAAAAGGGATGCAAACAAATTGAAGAGGGTGCAAAAGAGAGCCAGAAAGATTATTCTAGCACTCGAGAAAGTGCCTAACAGGGAGATTTAAAGAGCTCAGTCTGTTTAGCTTATCAGAAAGAAAATTGAGATGTAACTTGATTACAGTATTTAAGCACCTTCATAGGGAGAAAATATGGGGTACTAAAAGGCTCTTTAATTTAGCAAAGAACCAATGGCTGGAAACTGAAACCAAACAAATACAAAAGAGGATTGAGGAACAAATTTTTAACAGCAAGGATGATCAACCATTGGAACAAACTGCCAAATCAGGGAGTGGATTCTTCATCTCTTCATATTGTCACATCAGTGGATGACTTTCTAGAAGATGTGCTTTCTGGCAAAATTTGGATTAATATAAGGAATCTTTTTTTTAACAGTCAAAGTAGTTAAGAGTGAAACAATTTACCACAGATTGTGGTAGAATCTTCATCACTGATTATTTTAAAATCAAGATTTTTTTTTTTCATTTTTTTTTTTTTAATGCTCTAGGAATTATTTTGGGAAAGTTCTGTGGCCTGTGCCATATAGGAGGTCTAGATGATCTGATGTTGCCTTATAGCAGTGCTTCTCAACCTTTTTGGGGTCAGGACCAATTTGTAAATGTTTATGGATTGGTGCAACCTAGTAAATAATCTGGGAGTGGAAGCCCTCAGGTGGTTTCAGTCAGGTTCTGTCCGCTGGGGAGATTGGATCCTGGTCTGTCCAACACTCATCCCACAGTGGCAGCTGCTGAAGCTCTTATGCTGTGGGGCTGGCTGGGCTTGGCTGTCCCTTTTGGGCATTGCAATCTCCCCAGTTGCAGTGCTGCTCAGGTTTGGCCCTGCTTCCCTGACTAGATTAAATTTGTGTGAGTGGAGTTGTGACTTGGCTGTGGGGTTACAATACCACTCACTCAAATTTGGCCTACCTGGACTCCCATCAGCATGATGGCTGGGCTAAATCTGAGTGGCACTGGGATGCCAGAGGTTGCAGTGCTTGGAGCAGGGAGGCAAGACCAGCCAGCGCCAGGGGACAGGAACTGCCATGCAACACTTTAGAATATTCTGCTGACCCAGTTTTGAGTCCCAGTCAACAGGCTGAGAAACCTTACCTTAAACAAAAGACTTCTGTGAAATGTTGTCTCTGCATTAAGGAAGTGTACAAAAAATTCAACTGTACAGAGTCTGAATCTCCAGGAAAATAATACAGTTTCTTCTTGGTTATTGTCACTGTTGGTGCTCCAACCTTCATTCCCTGTGTCCTACACTATTTCTGCTATGAGTCAGTCTATAGAAAAATGTATGTGTTTTCAGTACCAGTGCAGTGCACCAGTGCTACCAATAATGAAACCACAGGTGTAGGTGTTACTACCAAGTGTCATCCAGCTATGCTTAAATGATCCACTGATCTAAATAGCTATACCTGGTTTACACTGTGGCTTAAACTGGTATTGAAAGAGGCTTACAAATTTTCCTAATCTAGCCAATAGCCAACAGACTCCATACAATCTGGTCCAATCTTTGGTCTGCTCTGTTTATGAGTCTGGGACGCAGTGTGTTCATCTCCCCACCTACAAACACTGTAAGGCAGTGGTTCCTAAACCGTGATTCATAGGATCATTAGAAGCCTGTACAGTACTTGGTCATTGACCAAGGAAAACTGCTGGTCACATGGTGATAATTCTCCATGTTTTCTGTTGCCATATTTCATTGACTGCTAAAATATTTAAGTACTTCCCCAATACTGGAAGATAAATAAGGATGTGATGGGCAAGCTGTGGCCACCAGACAGAAGATGACCAGGAGGAAATCCACATGGCTAGAAGTCTCCAGTCAATACCATATCCTCAACATGGAAACTGGAAGATATTTCTGAAGATGTAGCTGGCCCAAGAGACTGGAGAGATGTATGGACCTACTGGCAGATGGCAGCTCACTCAACCTGTAAAAAAAATCAAGCTTGCCCACAAAGAGTTTTCCAAACATCCAAGGAAAGCAGATGATCTTTGTTGAGAATTCAGTGCTCAGAAGAATTGAAAAAAACATTTTGCAAGAGACAAGCAGACTCTAGCATGATGTCCTGTTTATTGGAGCCAAGACATGAGATGTCACTCTAAGATTTGGGTAGGCTTTTGAAGTCAATGGGAGAATATTCAGTGGTGATGGTTCACGCTGGCACTAATACTATGTCATTGTGGGATATCTCATTGATAACCTTTGGAAACTCTGAAGTGTGCTGAAGAAGCAGAATGTTCAGGCAGTTGATTCAGATCCTGTCCGGAGCAAAGGAAGACAGAAGGTAGAGAATTCTGAAAGTGAACTGCTAGCTAGCTAAGTTGTGTAAGTTGGAGGATTTTGGTTTTGTGTAACAATGGTCCATCTTCTATGCAGAGAGAGGGGTGTATAGATTGGAAGGCCTCCACCTCAGAAGGGGACTCAGTCTTCTCAGAGACTGGCTGGCTAGAGTAATAAGGAGGGCATTAAACTAATAATAAGGGGAGGGTAAAAAAAAGGAAGTTATGAGCAAAATCAAGATATTGAGAACAAAATTAATGAAGCAGCTAAAGGACTTGAAGAGAAGAAATTCTTTAATTGCCTATTATGCCAATATTAGGAACCTGGGTAACAAACAAGAGGTATTGAAATTGCTCATTTATGTGTGTAAAAGTAATGGAATGTAAGGTCACCAAGATTCTCAAAGTAGTAGGTAAGGAGTTGCTGTGGTAATCCTTTTACCATCTAATTTCTTTGTCTTCCTATTAGAGAAAGAAATCAAATGCTGTTGTTCGCTTAGCAGTTCACGGTATGCTTAGCTGTGATATTGATATGTTAGTCAAATTAAATAACCATGCCTACTCAAATCAAATGCAGTTGGCTAGCCTCTCCCACCCAACATACTTGTAGGTTTTTCCATATGTCATCTCATGTTACTAATGGAAAAGACAGACTATAAATAAATGTCTTTGTTTGCCTTTTTGCATGTATTTCACTATTATGATACTAAAGTGTTACAAAATAGAAATGCATCCTTTCATACTGCCAACAATTGAACTCTTATCTATAAAGTGCTTTATTAATAAAAATAACTGACCTCTGGACAGCATTAATTAGAATAAACTAACGAGACAGCAACCCTACAACTTGTCATGGATGTCAGTCTCTCATCTGACTTTGGAATAATGGGGACATTGCAAGTGAGGATTGAGGAGCAAATGCAGAGTAATGTGCGGATGTTTGCCTGTTGCCAGTTTTTCTAGCTCCAAATGCAAAACAAAACAGGTATTTCTCAAAATGTAATTACCGGTACTTAACCATCATAAAAATATGAATTTCCTTGTTTAGAATGTTTCATTAGGACAGAAACCAGTGGTTCCCAACCTTTTTGGCTCGAGGGCCACAAATACAATTTTTACAACCCTGAAGAGCCACCAGTCTATTTACTTAAAATTTAATTATGTTTAGATTATAAATGAAACAATTAATTAAATCAATTAATTAAAATATAATTGCCTTTCTGCCAACTTGGACTCACTCCTCAATGCCTCCCCCTTTTGTCTCCAATTTTCCCTCTACACAGGGTCTTGCCAGTTTCTTTCAAGAGAAAATTGACAAAAGACCACACGATCACCTTTCTTTTGACTTCCCTTCGCCTCATACAATTTTTCTCCTTTTATCACTATAGAAGAGTTTCTCATCTGCTGTAACTCCTCCATTTGCCCCCAACATGCCATCCTATCTCTCCCTTCTTCCCACTCTTATCTCCTTCCTTACTCTTTTCCTTAACCTGTTGCTCTTCTCCATAAAATACAAGGATAGTTTAGGCCCCTCCACCTTTAAAAACCACAACCATACAGCACTTTCCAGCTACCGATCTATCTGCCTTCTTATTTTCATCTCGAAGATCTTTGAATGCTCTATTTACAATCACTGTTTGGACTTTTATCCTAGAGTGTGTCTAATTTAACTCCCACTCCTTAAAGCTTCACTGAATTACTCTAGCCATAGTCTTTGTCCTCTTCACTAAATCGCAGAATCTGTATTCCATCCTCATTGTCCTTGACCTGTTAACTGCTTTTAACAAAGTCAGCCATGCTTTTCTTCATGAAATCTCCTCTTCCCATGGCTTCTGTGACTTTTTTTTTCCTTTCCTGGTTCTTCTCCTGCCTCTTCAGTCACTTGTTCAGCAAGTCCTTCAGAGCATCATCTTCATCTCCCTCTCAAACTTCCTCTGAAGTTTCTTCAGGTCTCTATCTGGGTCTCCTCTTTTCCCTCTAAACCTTATCTCTAGGTAATCTCCCCGGAAATATAAATTCTATAATGAAGACACAGAACTTCATTGGTATGCCAGACCCATTTCCTGTCCAGACTACACTCAGGTATCTCCACGTGGATGTCCAGCCATCAGTTAACACTCAGTGTGGCTAAAACGGAGCATATATTCTTCCTTCTCCTCAGCTACCTTCTTTTTTGATCATCGTGGAAACAACACTATTCTGCCTGTCACTCATGCCCATGGCCTGGAGATAACTTGGACCCCGCTCCGCAACCTCAAATCCAGGCTCTGTCTAAATCTTGCAGATTCTTTCTATGTACTGTCTCTAAGATACAGCTTTACCTATCAAGCCACACTGCTAAATTCTAATCCAAGTTCTTATAATCCTGTGTCTCTCTTACTGAAACTTACTGCTCTCTGGCCTTGACAAGTGCAATCTTGCTGTGCTCCTATGCATTTTGAGTGCTTCTGCAAAGATCATTTTCCTAGCATATCGCTTTCTCCATCTCATCTCTGCCTTTACATTCTTCCATTTTCTCTTCCCCTTCTTTATTGCATTGAACACAAGCTTATCTGACTTCACTTGTAAGAAGGGTGGATTGATTTAAATCAACAAGAGAAAATCATTTATTTAAATCAAGTTTCCTGCTGATACTTGATATATTTCTTAAACAGTAGTGCAAATCTGATCACTAAAACATGTTAATTTACAACTCAGCACAGCATTTTACATCCAGGAGGGTATAATTTGTGTAATATTTTTAGGTAACTTGAATTTTATTGATAAGTTCCAGAGGGATAGCTGTGTTAGTCTGTTACAGCAAAACAAATGAGGAGTCCTTAAAGACTACAAATTTATTGGAGCATAAGCTTTCATGGACTATAACCCGCATCTGATTCCTCAGATTCTCCCATTTGTTTGTTTTGATGTTCATTAATTTAGGAAATAGTATATAATACTCAGTACCTGTGTCAAGCTTCTGATGCAGAAGCAGTATGTTAGGAATGGTAAGAGCTAAATCACACATACAAACATAGAAGCACTTATTTTGTTAACCTAAATCTTAGGTGTAACATAAATGTTTCACATTTGCAGTTGCAGCAATCTCCTGAGTTGTGGGCTGATGAGTGTCCTTATGTTACTTTTTTTTTCATATTTTCAAAGTTTATTAACTGTAATAGACAAGTCATCACAACCCTAAACGTACACTGTCCTTAAAAGTTCTACAACTGGCTCTCATCTTCCCCCTTCCAACTGTCACTTTTATTTGTAGACTGAAACAGAAATACGAGTTTTCCTGCTTTTTCAACTCCCAGTTGATTTCTTAGCTTTGAGTGAGTAATACCAAATGATGAAAATATTTTCTCTGTACCTAGAGAGGAAGCTACTGCTGTGAAAAGTTGGCTTAGCAACTGAAGGAACTCTGTTTCAAGGTGCCTGGCTAATGATTTCCACCAGATTTTTTCCGTTCGTGTTGCAGTCTGCAACAGAGTTGCTAATTAATTTTAACTGATTTCATTGTGATCTAAATGAAGTGATGCATTGTATTTTGGATGACTACAGTCTCTAACAGAGGTAGAAACATATGAGCAGGCTTAAAAACCTGCCAGTGGCAGGAAGTAGTGGTGTCCGGGCAATTGAGTTAATTTGAGAGGAGGAGCTGCTGAATTTCTCAGAGTAAGGGGAGAGCTGGCCATCAGTGCAGCTGGAACTGGTGCTGCGGGTGGCTAGACGCACTTCTGTTTTTAAAGGAGAGATAGGACAGTGAGTATCAAAATAGGTGCAGTAGAGCAGCTATGTGGTAGAGAGCCCCTAAACATTTTGGAGTGTATGGCAGCTGCCTTTACCTACCTCCTTCCTCTTCTACACTTCTCAACGCAGGCTAGGAAGAGGAGTGAGGTTGAGGGAAGGGGTGCAAGAAAGAGATGTGGCAGTGTAAATTAAATACGTGGCTTTGGGAGCTTTGTGGTAAGAGTGGATAGCATAGATATTTTCACTTAGTCATCCTCTAGTTATATCTGTTAGGGAAATTCTTCAAATTATGTATCAGAGAGAACAACTCAGTTGCATTTTCCCTCTAACAGCACAGTATTTTAAGACCTCCCTATAGGCTGCATGTCAACAGCTGCCTTTAGACTATGCCCTGGTCTACACTCACAGTGAAGTTCAATATAATGCTGCTCAGCTTGACCTTCTGCAGCTTGGGTCTCTACTGTCAAAGCAGTAAATTAAAAAAAAAAAAACAAAAAAACAAGAGCTGTAATTCAGCCTGCTAACACCACTCCTGCAAGTGTTGTAGCTCTGAAGTTGAAATCTACAATTCGAATTTAGGTCCATGTAGCCAGAGATAGCCACATAGCTCCTTCTCTGCCTGCAGCCCTGGAAGGTTATCAATGAATTCCTCTCTCTGCATGCAGTACTGTACCTCTCTGTTGTGCCTGTGGCAGACAAACAGCAAGGAAAGCTTTTCCTGCTTTTTTTTCCCTTTGGACAAGAGGGGAGGGAAAATGAGCAGAGGACAACTGCCTCCCCACATGTTGTACTTAAAAAGAAAAACTATCAGGATCTTATTCACGGAGTCAAGGCAATATGCTACGTTTATTATGAGAAACACAATTACGTTAATGGCTAATATCTAGTAGCTGTACACAAACCCCTCGGATGTTCTGCTGTTGGTTATGTATAGTTACTAGTCCTCATTGTTGCTTGTGATTGTAGTTTGAGTTTGTGGCTGGTCGCAGCTCATGTGGCAATCTGGCCAAGGAAGCTGGGCATGAGGAAGAGTGGGAGCTCTGTTGGGCACACAGCTGTGCACCAGTGCTTTTGGATGCTGGGCAGAACATTACCCAAAGCTATGCAGTCTCACCCATCTTTTATATCTTTTTGTCCATGGATCTTGCTATGTCCACACTGCCTCAGTGTACTGTTTGACCATCAGTCATCAGTCAATGGCAGATGTGACTTTGATTTTGTTCTTGATGGGGCTTTCGTCCCTTTCTTTTTAGGGTGGATTCTTCTTGCTTTTGCAGGGTTTGTCTGCATTGCTCTTCAGCCATTAAGGTTGTGCCGGCAGTTTGTCATCAGGACAGGCTGGAATTGGAGACTGATCCCATCATACGCAGCCCTCATTCACACATCCAAACTAAGGCTAGGTACACACGACAAGATTACAGCATGGCAAGGCAATCGCGCTTTAAAAATCACATGACCTTTATTGTGGGAGAGCGCATACACGTCGCTCTTTGTAACGCAACACAGCTCTTTGCAATGTCGCGGTGTAGTGCAATGAATTCTGGGCACTTATCCCATAGTTCAATTTTCCCTGAATCGGTGCTTGGAATCCTGGGATGAAGCAAAGGAACGCAAAGCACCATGGGTTAACACTCAGTTTCCCGTGGTGCACTGTGTTCCCCTTTCACTTTCCTCGTTGCTAATAGCAACTCGTGCCTATTTTCAACAGTGCAGTGCCGCACCACTTGCCAGCAATCACAATTGTGACAACATGGATCCTGCTCTAATCTCCACTGTCGCCTTCAGCATTCTCAATACGCAATGAGCTCCGAATCAGATGAGGATGCTGAGGAGCAGGGGCTGCTGGATGCCCTGCAGAGCAACAGCACCGCATTGCTCAGCTCCTTCACCAATCATCTGCATACGGTGCAATGCCGTTTCTGGTCACAAGAGACGAGCACCGAGTGGTGGGATCGCATTGTTATGCAGCTGTGGGATGACGAGCAGAGGGTATAGAACTTTCGAATGCGGAAAGCAACCTTTTTGGATCTGTGTTCAGAGTGGGCCCCTGCCCTGTGACGTAAGGACACCAACATGAGTACCGCCTTAACCGTGGAGAAGCGTGTTGCAATAGCTGTCTGGAAGATGGCAACTCCTGACTGCTACCGGTCAGTTGCAAACCAGTTTGGAGTCGGGAGGTCCACCGTCGGATTAGCCCTCTCACAAGTATGCCAAGCCATCAATCGCGCTCTGCTGCGGAGGACGGTGACAATGGGCAATGTTTGTGAGATTGTTGACGGCTTTGCTTCCATGGGATTCCCTAACTGCGGGGGAGCAATAGATGGCACACATCTCTATTTTGAATTGAGACCATCTTGCGACCGAGTACATAAACAGGAAGGGCTACTTCTTCATAGTGCTGCAAGCACTCGTGGATCACAGGGGGCGTTTTACAGACATCAATGCTGGGTGGTCAGAAAAGGTGCATGATGCCCGCATTTTCAGGAACACGGGTCTGTACCGGAAGCTGCAAGGGGGGACCTTCTTCCCAGATCAAAAAATTACTGTTGGGGATGTGGAGATGCCCATAGTGATCCTAGGAGACCCAGCCTACCCACTGATGCCATGGCTCATGAAGCCGTACACTGGGAACTTAGATAGCAGCAAGGAGCGGTTCAATTACAGATTGAGCTGGTGCAGAATGACTGTGGAGTGTGCCTTCGGCCATTTAAAAGGGCGCTGGCGCTGTTTGTATGGGAGGCTGGACTTGAACGAGGACAACATCCCTGCTGTAATTGCGGTGTGCTGTGTCCTTCATAACCTTTGTGAAAATAGGGGAGAAAAGTTTTCCCCAGGGTTGGGTTATGGAGGCAGAGCGCCTCGAGGCAGCATACGAACAGCCAGCCACTAGGAGTATTAGGGGGGCCCAACATGGAGCTGCTCGCATAAGGGAGGCACTCAGGGAGCATTTCAATGATGCCCTCCCATAGTTCACATCAAGGAAGGATCAAGTGCACCTTATGAGATTTTTCAATCAGCGGTGCATGGATAGGATTGAAGACCTGATTTGTGCTACTTACATGAAGCAACATAGGGGACTAAGATCATAAATATTCACTGTGTACAAATAAAGCCACTCTGCAAAATTTTTGTTACTGTTTTATTAGAGATGAAATGGGTGTGGGTACAGAATCAAAAAGCATGATGGTTGTGGGTTAGTGGGAGGTGTTAAAGTTGTGTGTAGCTGCGGGTCTCTAGAAAGTAGCTCTGTGAAGGACTGGATGTTGCAGTATACTGGGGGGGGGGGGGCGGGTGGCCTTCAAAGAAATGCTTTGAAGGACTACGGGGTGTAGGAGGCACACATGGCTGAACTGTCTGGAGGGGAGCCCGTACATTAATCGCCTGGGTCTGCAAAGCAATCATGCTCTCGAGCTCCTTCATGATGCTTATCAGTTCATCCCTGTGTTTCTGCCTCCTCTGTTGGGATTCCTCTCTCCATGCTCGATTCTCCCTCGCAGCTGCCTCTGTTGATTTAATAAGCTTTTGAAATATATCCTCCCTGTTTCTTCGAGCACGCCGCCAAATGTTTCTCATGCGGTCAGCTGTGGTTGACACTGGCCTTGTGAAGGTCAAATCTAATTAAAAAAAAAATGAATAAAGCTATTGTTAACACATTACCTAGATAACCAATGTAACCTTCCAGTAGCACATTCCACTGGAAGATACAGGGCAGTCTACATCCTCTGGTTCACTGAAGTGGACAGGTACGTAGGTTTTCCATGTGTCCCATGAAGGCACCCGTTCTGAAAGGGAGCTGGGTAAGGGTTGTCTGGAGGGCTAAACTCATACAGTGCAGTCCTAACAGTAACATAACTGTGGGCTAACATTCTGTACAGGACACAGAGATGGAACCCGATATCTCTCTTCTCAGAGTGCCCCTGCCAGCTAGAATACATATCCTACATGCCACCGGCTGCAAGCCAGGTCCGTACGCTGCAGGATTGTGTGCTGCCATAGTTCCCGGTGCTGCGCTTTGCAGCTGGCGAGGCCGAGTATCCTTCTACGGGAGCAGACACACATCCGCTCTCCCATCTAACCTGTGTAGGAAACTCTGGAAGTACATTGAGGAAACCTTTAGTGAGCTAATGCAGATGATTTTTTGACAATTACTGCTTGTGTTGATGCACTTCTAATGAATGCACACTAAATACCATGCACAGTGGGGACCGATACAGCAAGCACCCCCACCCCAGACAACGATCCTCATTTTAGCAGAAGCCATAGCTCCATGAAAGAGAAACTTACCTGAACCTCCCATCTGCTGCCTCAGAGGACACACTGTAGTTGATATCTTGGGTTGATGTCTCAGTGGGGTTGCAGAAGAGCTCCTAGCTAGACGCTGTTGCTCTTTCCTTCAGGTCATCCTCCATCTCCACTTCCTCATCAATCACATCCTCATCCTGCTCTGCTCTGGCATTCATTGGATGAGGGGGCGCCGATGTGTCCACAGGACTCTTTGCAGTGGTTGTGGGGTCCCCACTGAGGATGGCTTCGATCTCCTTGTAGTACCTGCATGTAGCAGGCGCTGATCCCGAACGGTGGTTTGCCTCCTTTGCTCTGTGATAGCTTATTCTTAGCTCCTTCACCTTCGATCTGCACTGCACAATGTCTCTATCATAGCCTCTCTCTGACATTGCTCGAGAAATTATGCCATATGTATCAAAATTTCACCTGCTGCCACATAGCTGCGCCTGCACAGCAGACTCTCCCTGGATGCTGATCAGGTCCAGCACCTCATCCGTGCTCCAAATGGGTGCGCGTCTTCCACGTTGGGCCACCATTGCTAGTGAAGATCAGAGCTGCACTCCACAATCAAGAGAACAGGAAGTGACAACAGAGGAGAAATTAAAAAATCCCAGGACTCGAAACAGGGCGGGGATTGTTTCGTCACAGCCACAGAGTGGGTGAGGGGAAGACCAGAGAGGACGACTTTGGAATGCTGGGACACTTCCGGAGGCCAATCATTGTGCGGTAAGCGTACACACGAGTCAAAAGGCGGAACAGCTGTTCCACGTTAACTGCTACCATTCTCGTCGAGGTGGTTTTTCTGTTGCTCTCCAATAGGGCTGTTGCCTATTGCATGTGTGTACGCTGTTGTTGTTATCGCGCGATAAAGTGATCGTGTGTACATGGCTTAAGTTCACACATCTAAACAAAGTGTCAGAAAAACTTAGACTGAGCAATACAAAATGAAGTAAACAATTCAAAATGGAGTTTTGGTTACAATTTGGAGTTACAAGTGAAAGAATGAGGATGGCATTTTTATCAATGACTATTTCATAGAGAAATTTTTGTTTGAAGCAATTCTATGGTATAAATTCATCTGTAGCGCTACACACAAACCCCTGCGCCTACTTTCCACAGTGCAGTGCATTTCAGGAAGTAATGTGAGCAGTGGGGATACAAGACCCCAAGCAAGCAATTTGCTGTGATCACTCGTCTTTGATTTCTGTAATTCAACAGCCTAAAATTGAATTACAATCCCATCCCAGTGTAGGCAAGCCCTATATATCAAAGGCTGCCTAGTAATTCCACTTTTTCACTTCTCCCAGGTAGGAATAATATGTAGTGATTAATCACAGTGATTAAGTAAAAAAAAAAAAACTAAAACAAAAAGAGAGCGAGAGATGGGGAGACGCCTTGCTGTAGAGGCAAATGTGGCATGCGGGCCGAGCCTCAGTGGCATGCGGCGCCGCTCAGGCTCCCCCGCTGGCTCCACGCCCCAGTGCGGCCTGGGACCACAAGAGCCGTGTGCTGCGGCTCCAGGCCCCTGCTTGCCGTGCTTCCCCACTGGGGAGCGTGGCCAGCAGGGAAAAAGAAGCTGCAGCGTGGGGGTCCTGGCCCCCTGCTGGCCCCGCCCCCTGCTGGGCAGGGCTGCTGGAGGTGAGTGGGGTGGGTCGGCCCCACCCAGAGCCACCGCTGCCTGCAGGAGCAGACTCTGGGAACCCAAGGCACCTGCTGAGGGTACGGTGGGTGGCACTGGTATGGGGGTCGGCAGAGGTTGCCAACCCCGCTGTAGAAGACTGGTCCATTGCCAAAAAGCGCACCTTGTTGTCTTGAAGTTTTTATAGCAACAAACAAAAAATGTGTAATTATCATGTTGGGAAATACAAGTATGATTTCCTCATGTCTGGTTTGATGATGTGGACTTCTGCATGATTGACTCCCAAAATATCTGCAGAATTGACATGTATTTTATCATGACATATTTGATCAGTAGGAAGAATGCAGAAGTGAAAAAATTATAACCTAAAAAGCCTTTATTAATATTGTTGTACCTGCATTGTATTGTATAGACGTAGTTATCTTGATGCTCTGATGTGAAGGGCTTATGTGTTAATTTAGTGGTTTATCAAACTTTTTCATTTTGTGAGCCATTTTATGAGAAATGGACAGGCTCCCATTGTAACATTTTAGTCCCCAACTACTTGTTTTCCTTAATGTTTCACTCTTTTTTGACTGCCAGGGAAAAATTCTGCAGACCACAATTACATGCATTTTGAATACCACTGTTGTCTCTTTAATTGTAGCAAGATCTTTTCATTGCTTGAAAGCATGTTTTAGTTGGTTATGTTCTCGAGTTACCTTTTGAGCTGAAACTCTTCTTATATTTCTTCAAATGAGTATTGATTTTGTGCATATGTCTGTGCCATGAAGTTTAAAATATTCATTTGGCCATTGAATTGTCTTAATAAGAATAACATTATTTTCCAGCTGTTCTTATTACCATTTGTGCTTGAACAACTAAGCTTTTTTTTCAAACTTTGCAGGGTATATATTCTTGAACTAAAAATATAGTCTTTGTTTTGAAGAAATTTGGCTCTGAGATAAAGGTCTCTTAAAAACATATGGAGATGTGCTTGTGCTTGTTAAATTAGAAATAGTTTAATAACTCAGCTTATTATTATAAATTCTGTAAAAAAAATTCTATTCTATTAAAGAAAATATTTTAAAAAAAAATCATCACTCAAAGTAAAATCTTATTAAGAGTTTAAGGGTAACTTTTAAGCTTCTACAAAATAATCATAGATGAAAAAGGTGAAAGCTAAAAATAATTTTAAACATATAGACAAGAATTAAAATAAAAAGGAAGAGTTTAAATTTATAAATCTTAAAAATATTAAATGAAAAGGCAAAGATTAAAATACCAAACAAGAAATGTGAGGCTAGAATTAATAACCTATAGTTAAGGCAGTAATGGCGAGGTATGGATTTAATATCAAAGTAAGAATTTGGTAAGATCATTGTTATTACCTTTTTAATTTATTCTGTTTAAAAAGTACTAACAAGCCATGTACCAGCTATCATCATTACTTCCTACTTGAATATTTGTGTATTCTTTCTCCTCCCTTAATATCAGATTCGACACTTGGTTGTGCACATGCCATAGCTTTTGAGTTCCTGCTAAATCTGAGCCCTTTTCTCCTTTTAAGTCCCATTTCTGCAAACAGAAAACTTTTAATTGGCTGAGATAATTTCCAGAAGGGTAGCTGTGTTAGACTGTGTATAGCAAAAACAATGAGAGTCCTGTGGCACCTTAAAGGCTAACAAATTTCTTTGGGCATAAGTTTACATGGGCTCCAACGTACTTCGTCAGATGTGGAAACTCCAGTTGAGAGGTGTATATACACATGCCAGGGTGAAGGAGGGCAAGTGTTAGCAAAGTCAATTCAGTTAGGGTAGGTGAGGCCCATTCATACCAGCTGGTTAGCAAGAATGTGTGAACAGGGACAATTACTTTTCTTAATGTGCTAACCATTCCAAGTCTCTATTGAGACCCAATCTGATTGTGTCAGGTTTGCAAATCGGTTCCAGCTCTGCAGTTTCTGCTTTTGAAGTTTTTCTGTTGGAGTATGGCAACTTTCAAGTCTACTCCTGTGTCCAGGGAGAGTGAAGTGTTCTACTGGTTTATGGATGTTACCATTTTTTATGTCCAAGGCCATGTACACACTATAGATTTGTCCCGCAATAACTTTTATTGCGGGACAAGGAAAGCGCTATAAATATAGCGCTTTCTCGTGTACACAGTGCTGCTTCTTTCGCAAAGGAGCATTCGTGTGAATGCTCCTTTGCGAAAGAAGAGCAGTGCATGGTGGGCACCTGTCCCACCATGCACTGCCCATAGCCAGCCCCTTAGCCCAGCTGCAGGGCTTCCGGTGGCAGTGGGGCTGCATTGCCAGCTGCCGCTGTCGTCTGAAGCCCCGAGGCTGAGCTGGGGCTGGCCCGAACCGGCAAGGGTTCGAGCC